>JAHLSL010000038.1:11761551-12328945 GCA_025920805.1 Petroica traversi | reverse complement strand
GGGGGCCACGGGACCCACGGTACACACCGCTCCAGGCAAAGCTCCCAGCCCAAATTTCCCCTTTCCCCCATTTGCTGCCCGGGTGGAGCTGCCCCGTGCTCCTGAGAGGAGGAGGGTGACCCCTGGAAATGCTGGACACAAGGGGAGGAAAGGGAGAGGAGCTGCTCCTTTCTGCTGCCCCACACCCTGGCACATCTTCCTCGGCCAGCTGCTCTCCCAGCAGTGACCCAAGAGAGGTAGGACACAGCTCCTGACACCGTCCAGCTGAAAAAGAGGTTTTCCCAGAAAAGACACCAGCAGACCATTACATAAGAGGAGGAAAATTCTGCAGCTCCTTCGGACCAAAGGAGAGCAGCAGAGAAATGCATTTGCAGCAGGCGAGCTGCCCACCAACTCTCCAGACAGCAAGCTCTGCTCCTTTGGGAGTCTAAGCCAGGACTGCCCAGGACAGCAGGTCCAGTCCCAGCAGAGCTGACAGCCCCGTGCAGGAAAGGCAGGAGGAAAGGCAGGCTGGCATTGCAGGAGCTTTATACTTTGAATCCCAGAGATGTAATTAAAAAGCAAAACCCAAAAAATGCAAATCTCTGCTTGGTGTCTCCCCTTTCACCACATTTCTGCTATGTTTTAGCGAGTTTTGTCAAGCAGAAATTATATATTTTGAGATGGGACCAAGGACACTGCAAAGTCTGAGAGAACAAAGCTCTTCCATAAAAATTCCCTCCAGAAACAGGAGGGTAAGTGTAAACTGGGGAGTTAAAAAAATGTTAGTTAGCAGCCTCTGTTCTATTCAGTACTAGACAAACAACAGGCTGCACTTAGGTGGAAGTATTTATCAGTGTTTTGGAGAAAAAACAGCATATTCAGCAATCCCTTTCATGCTGACACTCCTTCTACACATGCTTCTACTGCTACTAGCGGTTGGACATGATGCCCTTTGAGGTCTGTTCCAACCTAGTCATCCTATGACTCTCTGACTTTTTGTGGTTGAACAGGAAGGGCTGAGAAGGAGCCCATCTGCTGTGGCTTTGGAGGGCCTGTGTTAGGTTACAGAGGCACTGATTCAGATTGAGAGCCTGAAGCCTTTCAGAAGAGTGAAAACAACTGCCTTGGTAAAACTGGCTTAATTTTTAGGTATTCAATTGGGTGCTGCAAGCACATAATGGCTTTCAAATTCAGGCTGTTTTTATTTAATGGCCTAGATATTTTTGATTTGCGAAAGTGGACTGGAGTCCTTACAGCCAACAAGGAGAGGTCTAAGGTGAGAAGTTCTGCAGAAAAGACCCGGTCAGCCATCTATTTGCTCATCATAAGGTGCTGCCTTCCTCAATAACCCCAGGAAATGCTAAGCTCCATTGGTACATATTACAGCTCTTTGTCTATTTTATGATGTACTTATGCCAATGGTTGAGTGCTCCCAGTGAATAAAGTATAAATGCAAAGGCTTTATTGAGCCTTTGTACTTACACACAGAAGTGAGACCTTGAGTGGGAAGCCAGAGCCTGTAACAGCCCTTGACAGAGTACTGTGACCATGTCTAAGCCGTGGGTGGCAGAGATACCTGGTGCTGTGTGCCTGGAGGCTTTGGGTCCTTGGCACTTTTGCTCCTGTGAATGAGATGGTGTTGGGAGCTGATCTGGCAGGGAAAAGCCTGACATCACTTCTCTTGGCTGCTGTGGTCTTACCCAGTGGGTCCTTCACAGAGCTGATCATTGCTCAGGAGCTTGGCCAGATCACAAAATGACAGAATGGTTTGGGTTCTAAAGGAGCTCAAAGGACTTTGTTCCAACCCTTTGCCATGGGCAGGGACACCTTCATCTAGGCCAAGTTGCCCAAAGCCACGTCCAACCTGGCCTTGGACTGTTCCAGGGATGGGGATCCACAATGTCTCTGAACAACTTGTTCCAGTGTCCCATCACCCTCACAGTAAAGAATTCCTTCCTAATATCTAATCCAAACCTACTCTTTTTAAACCTTAAGGCCATTTCCCATTGACCTGTTAGGTCGCAGACAGTAATTGAGATGATTCATTGCAGCCAGTGACCACAGGAAAGCTCAGGAATGCAGTGCAAATTGACTGTACCACTGTGGGACAGGCAGGTCCCTCTAGTGCCTGAATAAGATATGGCAAAGGAGGTTTTTTTTTCTGCAGCTTCTCGAGGTCTTGGACCACACCAGGACAACAACTGCCAGGATGCTGCAGTGGAGCATTTCAGCACAGCGTGGCTGAAACACAGACCATGCAAAGAGGAGGCAAAGAAAGATGAGCACTGAAAGGTGTGACTGAGTACAAGCTGTTTCCTTCCTGAGCAGGAGGAAAAAGAACAGTGCCAAAGGGCACTGCCAGCTGGTCTTGCTTGTCCCTGGAGTACACAGTGACAACATGTAATCCAGCATTAGTGCCGGTAAAACTGGCTTAATTTTCAGATACTTGAAAGGGTGCAGCAAGCACATTGTGCCTTTCAAAGTCAGGCTGGTTTTGTGTGGTGGCCTAGATACTGCTGATCTGAAGGTGCCTGCGAGTGTTACCCCGCAGGTAACGGGGACGATAAAGTGAGCAGTGCGTTACGTTGGTCATCCCAAATGGCAAAATCCATGGAGGATCTAAAAAGTCAGCTTGAAGTACATCTCAGAAACAAGCAGGGCATCAGCACCTTTTCTGAGAACAGTGCTGGGATATGCTGATATTTATATCCTCCCTGGTGTCATTCAATGAATCCTCTTTAAAGTGGAATAACAGACATGTCAGGGATGTTAGCTCGGGGAACTGAGTGATGGTTCACAGAGTCTCAGAGAAATAGTAAACCACAAAGAGAAACTAAAAACACTCCCAAATATTTGAGATGATTCAGCTTGGAAAAAGTGCAGATCTGTCTGAGGAAAATAATTGAAGTTGCCTTTTCCCAGAAAGGAGACAACTTTAGAAACAAATGATTCAGCACAAAACAAAAACAAAAACAAAAAACAAACAAACAAAAAAAAAAACAAAACCAAAAAAAAACAAAAACAAAAAACCAAAACAAAAATGGGATTACAGCGGAGGGCAAAGTAGGCATGGTTTTGGAAAATACTTTGGAAAAGAGCACAAAGTCAAAGCAAACCAGATTTACTTGCAAGAAGCAAGGAGGACAGGAACAGTCCCTCTGTTCTCTGATTTGGCTGTGCTGGTGGACTGTGTTCAAAGGGCTACTGATAGGTGCTGAAAAAAGGTGTATTGTGTGTCCAGGAACCAGATTGCCATATGGAGAGTCAAAAACAAGTCACAAACTATGTCCTATTGACATAGCGATTTTAAGTTGTTATGGCTTAATAGCTGGGTGGATACAGTAAAAATTAATGGTATAAAAAGACATTAAATAATGAAAAAATAATGCAGGGGGATAGTTCAGAATAGCAGCAGAGGCTGTGTACATAAGGGTAAGTAAAACAAACTTCAGACCAACTAGCAGTTCATGTTCATACACTTTTTTTATTTTCTACCTCAAACTGGGAAAAGAAGAACTCTAATGTGCTATAGAGTTTAGTTTTAGAAATATGGATCATAAGAAAAAATCCCTTAGGAATTCTCATTTCTGCACAGGGAGGGCAGGGATGGGAGGGAGAGACAGAGGAGGTTTGTTTATCCCTCTGGGGGATTGGAGCAGTGGAGAAAGGATGTACGAACTGGGGCTACCCTTCAGGGAAAAGAATACAATGCAAAAGCTCTGGTTACTGTGGTTGAATTGGCTATTTTGTTTCTGTGCTATGTGGTGATCTTGAAAATAGTTGAGAAAACCTTTCCAATTGAAGAAGGGGAGGGAATTAAACTCTGAGTTGCCTTTTAGGGTGAATGTCAGGTCCTGCACCCA
This sequence comes from Petroica traversi, assembly GCA_025920805.1. NCBI lineage: Eukaryota > Metazoa > Chordata > Aves > Passeriformes > Petroicidae > Petroica > Petroica traversi. The sequence continues at coordinate 12,325,100 of JAHLSL010000038.1, read as the reverse complement.
ATTGACACTGGAGCTTTCATACAGAAATTCCTGGAACTGCTGAAAAGTGTGGACAGCCAGGCTGTGAGAAAAGGCACAGGAGGCTGTAGTGGTAAAAGGAAAAGTAAAAGCCAAAGAGACTTTGAATCTCTGGTACAAAGGAAACAAGTATGGAATTATGTATTGATATATTTTCAAGTATTCAGCTTTATCGCTAAAGTTTTATTCCCCCAGTTGGGTTCTATTTCCTCAAGTAGCTGCAGAGCAGTTGGGGAAGTTCCTAAAATACTGCTCACAGAAGTAAAGAATGCCAAGCCAGGGTTTTCAAAGGGTTAATATCAGATAAACTTGGCCAATCCTTTCACATATGAATAGCAGATTTTGAAAAATGTTGGGTGTAAACCCAGTGCTTTATTCTACATTGAGAGGTTTTCTCCGACAAGTTTAGTTTTGAAAATAAAAATTTGTCAATCCAGCTTTTGAGAGCATTAAGAGAGTTTTAAGTAATTTTCCCCCCTGATTAATTCTGAAAATCTTATTAAATTTGAGGAGTTTTAACCAAAAATTAAAAGTTTTCTTGGAAATTTATTAGAAAGACATAGAAAAGTTTTTCTCCTATTTAGGTTTTTTTTAATTTTTGGTCGCAAATCTATCCTTGCTTTTTTCGAATCTTTTACAGCTAATTCACACTGTAACCTGATAAAAGTTCCCAGTGTTAGAAAAGAACCGCATGATGTGTAACAAGTAAGAGCATCATAAAATGCATAATGTTAATGCTATTATATTTCTTGAGAGGACTGAAAAATTAAAATGCTGCAAGAACATTGCTTGTGCAGATAGCTGAGAGCAGCAGGCAGTTAAGTAATATGTTCTGTGTGGGTGGGAAGGTTAAGTTGTAGTTTTGTTTTCTTTTGTTAGAGAGAAAATAGTGATTCATCTGGAGAAAATGGAAATTACTTAGGAAGCTACCTCATATGAGTGAAAAAATCAAACAAATGCATTCCCACGTGTTCCTTATCACTTCTGCCACAATTAAACCCCATCTTTCAGCTCTTGCTGCTGTGCTTCCTACTGTCATAAAAGACAAACAATGAATATTCATTTCTTCTGTCACCAGATGACTTGATTCCCATGTCCCTGCCTATTTGGAAAAGTACTTTGAAAACAAAGGGGTCTGCTACAATCCATCCCTAGATGGGGATCTGTGGCACTGCCAATTATACCTGCTACCCATGTCCTCCCTGAGGGCTTTGCACAGACCCCAAATCTATGCTGGGAGTTTTCAAACCGGCTGAGGAAAGCACTGCAGGGTATTTTTAATATTGTGGCTCCAGAGGAAGGTGGAACTCCTCGCCTAAGCACAGGAATCCCAGTAAGAAATAGATGGTATTAATTCTTGGTTTGACAACATTTTGGGTGCTCGCATGGTGTTATTTCACCTCCTTTTGCAGGATGGAGGGCAGTGCTGTCCTTCAGCCCAGATCAGAGGTTGGTGCCACACAGCAGCCTTACTTTCTGTTTATAAAAGTGGGTTTGGGATAGAAAGGCAATACTACAGATCTTGTAGAGGAGACCACCTTCATAAAACATCCTCCCAAGAGGCCTCTTGCTTCTCCTTTACTGCAGCTGGCTCTGCTAATTCTGTCCCCCATGTCTGCTGTTTTGGAGATGGCCTGAGGTGGCCTTTGCTGTGAGTCCTGTGAGGGCTCAGATGAGTGTGGTGAGAGAAGCTGCTCCAGAAAATGATGGGGAGGAGCAAAGAGCAGCTAGATCCAGGATTTTATTCCTTTAGATCCACACAAAATCAAGGCATAAGCAATAAATCTCTCCTAGTAGTATTGTTGGCTGTTAAACATCATGAAGGCATGGTGGTTTCAATAAGAGGTAAAAAGGAATATGAAAACTAATTAATTTATTACCTAGAAAGGGAGGCTGAAGATAAAGTACTTTATTACTCCTAAAAGCTTTATTGCTTTAAGATATTTATAACAGGGAGCCAGAGACCTTTTTTCATGAATAGCAAACCTACATGGTCATGAGTCCATGCAAAATGTATCAGCACAGCTTCTTTTTCTCTGTCTTTTACAGAGCAATGTAACACTTGAAAAAAACCCAGATCAACAAACCAATACCGAAACAAAAAATAAAAAAACCCAAACAAAACAAGCAAAACCAACCAACCAACCAACCAACCAACCAACCAACCAAATAAACAAACAAACAAACAAACAAACAATGCCAGAGAAATAACAACAATAAAACACCAAGAACACAAATAAGAAAAACAACAATCAAAAAACCAAACCAAACCCAGTGTGACTGGTTGCAGGAGTGTGAAGCATTTGTAAGCTACTTGCAGAGAATATGGTCTTGCTCCTGCCATTGGCACACTGTTCCCATGGAGTGGTACTGAAAAGGTTCTGATCCATCAGGGCTGTAAAGGTTCTGTCAGCTTTGGACATCGGGACACATTTTTTGAACCTCTGATTGCTCCCAGTCACAGATGGGTGTGGAGCTGTGGGTAAACCAAGCAGTGCCAGGGTCCAGTTTCTAGCTCTGGGCCCAGCTGACACAGTCTGTCTACACAGTGTCTACAGCAATGAAATATCCCTGTCTCTGGAATAGGGTAGCTGCATCCAAACCAACCACTTGGAATGGTCCCTGGCTGGTGCTGGATCCTGAGCCACTCTTGGGAATGCATTGGGAGAGTGCTGCTTGTTTTGAGCCAAAATTATTCCAGGCACCATTCTCAAACTGAAAAATATAGATTGCATTCCAGTGCTTGGGAATGTTCCCTGGCAGCATTTAATCTGCTGACAGAGGTAATTATAGGATGGGATTTGCCTAATCAAATGTGGATGCCAACATCTAGGACAGTTGTCTGGGTCCACCCCAGACAGTGTATAGACAATGATGCGAAACACTTGGCCATAATTTCTCATCATATGAGATCTACTTGTCACCAAGTGGATGCCTAACCACGGTCACAAGGATTGCTCCATAAAAGCTCTATTAGATTACACTGACTGCAAGAGGAGCCCAGAAAGACCAGGTCACTACATCATGAACAACACATGGATTAGACAACACAGTGTAATAATACTCCAAAAGCAGGTGTTGAGGACAAAAATCTGTGACAGAACAGTGGTTCAGTCTTGAACTCATAAACAATCCCTGAATGATATTTTCCTATATTTTATTAAACTTCTATCCTCTTAAGCTTCCTCAGCTGTATCTTCTGGCTGCTTTCAGAAGATGTGACTAAGTCTGTGTATATCTGAATATATGGGGACCTGATTCTGTTTGCAGGTCCCTTGGCAGCAATGTAAGAGCAATGGTAACAATTTGCATTTATACACTTCCTTCCATCTGATAGCCTCAAAGTGCTTTACAAATACTGATTGGTTATATTTCACATTATTCCTGTGGGATGGCTATAAAATAGAAAAATAGAAGAGCGGATTATGAATGACTGGAACTAAGACACAGGCAAAGAGAAAAGCAAAGTAGTGCGTTAGGAAAAGGAAAGTCCATTATTTCTTCATAAAACCAGTAACTCGGTGATTTTGTCTCCATTTACACCAGGTGGAAACTCAATTTTCATGCTCTCAATTCCTGGCAAAGCAAGAATTTAATTCAGGTCATATTTTGTCCTTTATGAAAACTCTAGATGCTCTTAATTCTTGACACAGCACATGCACTGCAGAAAGTAAAGGTGATTTCCCCGCATGGTATCAGGTTTTCGTTGAACTGGACTAATTTAATGAACTTTAAAGCAAGAAAGGCTGAGTGAATGATACAGATTTCTATATCAGTTGAGACTGTAGATTTATATAGGCCAAGAGATCCAAGGGGACGTGATCCGGTTTATCTGACTCAGTGCCAGGTTGCTCCCAAAAGAAGAGCTGAAATTCCCAACATGGTCGGTGGAGTAGACAGGGTGCTCAGGAGGCCTCCAAGGAGATATCTCGCCTGCCTAAATTCAATCACCTAAATTAGATAAAGTGGATCTTTACAAGGGTTTCAGAGCACCTGTCATCACTACTTGCCTGGGATCTTGGGTGTTTACTGTTGGACTGCTCTGGTAGGAGACAAAAATACAGCTGTTGGTTAGAGAGTCAACCCAGGAAAGCTGGATTACTCCCAAGGAAAAGATATATAAGAACAATCAGAGAATAATTAAGATTGGAAAAAAGCACTAAGATCATTGAGTCCAACCAATGGTAATTGCAGCCAGACTTCCAGAAACATGGGATAGCACCAGACCTAGTACAGTCTGTGCAGAACCCTACTAAGACCATCCTCTCTCCATCAGAATTTCCCATTTTGACAAACCCTCTTTCAGGTTTGTGCATTACCCTCTTCTTAATCTCCTATCATTTGCCTTATTAGTATGATGTGGAGCCAATTTTTTAATCAAAATGTTATGCAGCAAAAAGTCAAACACCAGACTGAACTCTAAATAGATTATAGCTTTGTTATTACCTTAATTAGCCATCCTTGGAAAATCATCAAATATTTAAATTACATTTGTTTTATGAGATGTTTTCTGTAAAATTTTGTTTACAAGTAATAATTAATTACATCCCCTCTTTCTTATTTATTCTTCATTAATTTTGCCTTCCCCCCCCCCCCCCCCCAATCAGTTCTGTTATTGATGCTTCTTTGGCTTTCCCAGGAGATAAAATTTTAAATTTATTATTGACACATGTTATTGACAAGTCCTCCCACCCTTTGGAACATACCCTGGATTTTGGCCTTTTGGAAAACATTCCTCTAGAAATGCTGGGGCATGCAAAATACTTCAGCCTGTGTGTAAATTTTCCTGTGTTTTACAGAGCCTATCTTTTGTGTGTGTGTGTGTTCAGTAACTGTGTCAGGGTGTCATTTCAGACAACTTTGATGGAAGGAATGAGAGGAATATACAGAGGAAAGGAGAGAGGTAACAACTGCAGAATTAAAATGCTCCAGTCCCAAATGAGCATGTTAATTTTGAAATGTCAGAATTAGAGAAGAACAGGGAGGTCAACAGGCAATTCTGACCTGACACAAACCTCACCCATTCACTGACAGTTTGACATGGTCACTTCAGCCTCCCTCATTACACAAATGCAGCCTCTCTGCTTTCCCCCCTCCTTCCCCATTTGCAGTGAGTGGTTCTCTAAAACTGTCTCCTTTAAGCAACTTCTTCTGAATTCGATGGATCCTAATTCCCACCAAAGACCTCAGGTGTCTGATGGTTTAGATCATTCCGTGAAGGAATGGACACTGTGGTACATCACATTAATTAACATTTCCTTAGACTGGATCCTCTTGACTCTTCATCAAGATATTGTAAATATTTGATAACATTTTTGCTTCTATTATCCACAAGAGGGTGAGGGGTGATCAAATCAGAAGGCTAAAAACGTGATGCCAGAAACAGAGGAATACAAATTAAAGTAGAACAAAAGTAGACGAGGTTGTGAGAATTCTTTGATGAATTTAAATTAGATTCTCAGATAACGAATGGAAAACATCTTGGAATTTTTGTCAGATGTCTGTGAACTCCTAGGAGTCAGGTAAGGTCCCATAAGATAGGAAAAAGCAAATAAAGTGGATGTTTTTTAAAAGAAAGAGGAGGAATAGTAACCCAAAGGCCGCTGATCAGTCAACCAGAGGTAATGAAACAATAACTATCTGAAAGCTCACAGAAGGAAATGAGCAGGAATGTGGTTTTGTAAGAAAAACAGTATCAGTTCCTTTTACAGCAGGCTTCAGGATAGCTGGAAGCAGTCATTAAATATTAGACTGCAGGGTGTCTGCTCATATTGTTTAATGTTATCACAAATAAATTGGAGAAAGATGGTCCTGTGAAATCTAAAGTAAGATGAGTGGAAAACCTGTTAGAAAAGACTACTTGAAAGTAATTATCATGCATGGGTTTGTTTTGCAAATGGATTTACCGTGGCACATTTGTCAAGAGTCTTTCTTTGGTCTAGTATCACCAAGTAGTCTGAGTTATGATGATGATTAAATAGGAAAAATAAGTTTTCACTTCATCATAATCTGAGCACGTTTCAAAAAAAAAAAATTGGGTATTTTCCAAAATAGTCCAGCATCACATGGAATGTGTCTCTAAGTCATGTCACTTAATCCTGCTGCTTACACCTTAAGGCCTGGTATGGTTTTACACCAGTGTTGCTGAAAGTTGCAAAGAGATGAGCCAGAAATAGACTTGATTTGGGCAAGTGCTGTCCAGAGAGGAAATTTTAACTCTGAGTGAACAGCTCAAGGATAAGTTGCTGTTTGAAAGATCCTGTCTCAATGCTGTGTTATGATAGGGTATTCTAAACTATAATTTTTACTTTCTAGACAAAAAAGGTCACCTCTGTTTCATTTGTTGAAGGACCATTTCCACTGCTTATGCATGAGAAACCATAAGGAGACAAGATAAATCAGGGCTGATATAACGTGACTGTCACCTTCTACTCCAGTTCCAAAAGGGACATAAATCATCACAGCCTCTGCATTTCCCCCAAGCTGTATAGAACTCTATCATTGCAGTCCTCTTTCTATCTCCCTTGCAAATTCCTATCTGCATGACAGCAAGTTTCATGAATCTGTGCCCTCTTTTCTCATGCCACTTAAACAGCCTCAAAATATATCACATGGACTTCACTACAAGCAGGTTCCACTGCATGGCATGAGACCTCAACATACCATGAATTGATGCCTCAGTCAATAATTTTCCTCTCATGTTCTTTGCTGAGTTTAATTACTGGGTTTGACTTCAAGATTCTGTTATCATCAGCATAAAAATGATTGCCTGAGCAACTTGCTGCAGCAGAAACTTCATCATTTGCTATCAATGGCTTTTTAATTAAATTGCAATAAAAGATAAACAAAACTTTTCAAGAACAAATTTACCTCTGTTTAAATATTTCTCTTTCTGTCTGCCATGAAGTCAAGTTGCCCTGCTGAATTGGTTATGAAACCCATGAAGGACCTCTTTCATCTTTGCTGAGCTGATTTCAGCTACACACTCTCCCATGGGGAGGGATTATGAAGTACAGTTTCAGTAAATTAATTGCACAGACCTCTGCTATAAGTCAACCTGATTGCCCTGTCTTTTTTCTCCGAATGGCTCTGTCTTGCCAAAAGGAGATGAATTCATTTGTCTTTGAGGAATGCCATGCCAAGATCATGAAGCACTTTGCATATTAGGACCAACTGATTGAATATGATGTGATACTATGAGCATCATGAAATCATCACAGAATCACAGACTGGTTTGGGTTGGAAGGGACCTTAAAGATCACCCAGTTCCAATCCCCTGCTATGGGCAAGAAAACCTTCCACTATCCCAGGTTGCTCCAAGCCCTGTTCAGCCTTGCCTTGAACACTCCCAGGTATGGGGCATCCCCAGTTCCCCTGGGCAACCTATGCCCCACCACCAATATCACACTCCTTCCCCTTCTCAAGTGTTTATGAGATATGTCCCCAATCCAAAAAAGTAAAAACATGGATGGTGGGGTTTTTTTTTCCATAAAACACAAAGAGAAAGGGAAAATACCTTTAATTTTTATATATATATATATCTATATATATATCTGTTCTTATGTTCACCACCAATGGCCGGCAGAATCTGGGACACACTTTTGCAAATATTGGCTATTCTTTATCTGTATGCATTTGCCTTAGAAAATATACAGAATAACTCAGAATTCCCTTATTTGGGTTCTCTGTTTTTTCATGCATATTTTGCTGAAAAAGTGTGAATGACAAATTTCTTATTTTCTAAAGATGTAATTAACTTCCCCTCCCCCTGCATAGTAGGTGCCAAATGACTTTCACATGGATCCAGGAATTTAATTAAAGTACAGAAACCAAGGGTTTTAAAAATAATTTTTATTAGTTAAATAAAATTATCTTAAATGTCCTAGATGCATAAGCAGGCTTGGAGAGCTTTTAATGACATGATTTGCATCTGTGATGAAGCTAAACTCTAATATGTACAAATAAATTGAACAGATAGTTTCAGAACTCCATAAGATTTTATCACAGCATCACCCTAGCAAATATCCTTCCAGACAGAAATAAGGAATTTTCCCACATTTTTGATTCCTAAATTCCTACTTCCTGCTACTTGCTCAGTGCTTTTCACACTTGATTAAATGATTTCACATTTTCATAACTTTGGTAAGAACCCTAAACTTCTTGAAATTAGTTTAAATTATTTATATAAATGGAAGTAATATCTCAGTCCTGCCTTATTCTAAGTAGATTAACAGAGGTGTCAGAATTTAAAATTAAATATTAAGGACAGTTAATATTGAAATAAAAACATAATTGAAAATCCCATAATTTCATCTGATGTATTTAACTTTCATAATTTGATCACCTATTCATTTTTCCTGTGATTTCAGTCTGAAGAGTGTATTTTGTATTGCAATATTGAAATAATATGCAATAGGAAGTAATTAAATTCATTTACAGAATGGGCTACAAATAAAAACAAATGCCTAGTCTTATCGAGGTGGGTAGGTCTCTTAATAATCATCAAAAATTCATCTTAACCAGGGGATTTATCTTAGACTTTTAACTCTGTTTAGATGGGGAGGAAACAGCTTTTGGACATGACTGTGTATCCAACTACTGCTGGGGGCTCCTTGATGGTTTGTTCAGATCAGACCCCTGACCTTCAGATCAGGGAATCACAGAATGCTTTGGGTTAGAAAAGATCTTAGAGCTCATCTCATTTCAGTCTCTTCCACTACCCCAGGTTGCTCCAATCCCCATCCAACCTGGCCTTGGGCAGTTCCAGGGATGGGGCAGCCACAGCTTCTCTGGGCAACCTGTTCCAGTATCTCATAATCCTCTACAGTAAAATATTTTTTCTAAAATCTAATCTAAACCTGTCCTCTTAGTTAAAACATTCCCCCTTTTCCTGTCACTACCTGCCCAGGTAAAGGTGGTTGAATCAGGTGAGAGTGTCACTCGTGCTGTCAGGTGCCATCATTCATCCTGGCTGTTTACCAGAGATATTGCTCTTTGCAAATGGGTTGAAAAGCCCAGTCAGAAAGGGTGTGGATGGATCCCTATGGGCAGAATCTGTGGAATGTTTCAGTAAATCTTTTCCTCTTCTGCATCAGTGAAATTAATAAGCTCTGTTGCAACATGCAAACACAAAGAACTGCATCCATCTACCATGAGATAATCCTGAAACAGCCTTATCATGACACTCTGGCCTTTCCCTTGGTGCCCAGCTCCATCTTCCCTCTGGAAATGTTTTTTTTCAAATGCTAATCCTCAAATATTCAGTCATTCCCAAGCAGTACATGTGATAAAATCCATACTGCTGTCCATGGTATATTAGGGCTCATGTGCAGATCAACACTCCTCTGTGGAGGGGTTTTGTCTTGGATGTTTTTCTTTCAGTTTTCTCTCAGAAAGAGTAAAAAATCTTAATGCAGTGCCTTTCCCCCAAGAGAAGGTGGAGCAATCTAAGGAAAACCAGTGAAGGAAGAGAAAGGGACCATAGTAAAGTCTGAAGGTTAATATTGTGCCCTTGGCATTCTCTGCACAGGAAAGCTGCCAAGAGCTCCCTTAGTCATGCTGCTTTTTTTTCTGGAGGCCTTTTGACTTCACTTAGATGGTGAATAGAAAGCTGCACATAAAGTAAATAATGTTTGTCAGATCAAATGTCACCACAGCATTCTTCTCACATGATGGTCTTTACTTCAGTGTATTTTCCATTGGAAACACCCTTTTCACCCCATTTCAGATACTCTTGCTTACTTCCCTTAATGTCCTTTCTCCAGACCCACTCTGGCTTGGCCTGTTCATGACATCCTGCCCACTACAGCAGCTCTGAATTTTGTTATATGCAGCAGCAAATAAAAGCACAATCAGCTCCTTTTCTACTTCCTTCTTTTTGTTCAGCAACAGACTGTGTCATGTCTTGGGGCACAGATTATCTTTATCAGTACCATGATTATTGTTTAATATTAATAAAAATTAATACTAACTCACTGATTATTTAATAGTCAAACACCAATATAAAGTATGAATATATAGACAATTAAAATTAATAATTACCACTACCACCAATAACAACAACAACAAAAGCTGAGTAAAGAGTGTAAAATTCTCATCTGAAAGAACATATGCCAAAAATAAGTGTTCATTATGAGCGTGGTGAATCATTGGCACAGGTTGTGTGGAGCTGAGGATTCCCCATCCTTGGAAGTGTTCAAGGCCAGGATGGATGGGGCTTGGAGCAACCTGGGATGGTAAAAGCTGCCCCTGCCCATGACAGGGAATTTGGAACTTGAAGGTCTCTTCAAACTCAAACCATTCTGTGATTTCTGTGATTTTGTGATAAAAGATGACATAGGATTTACACACACATGTCAATTTGCAATATGGCCACAAATGGAGATACCCATTTTCCATTTCTGGAAACTCATGGTGATCATAGCTACATAAACATGTCCTGTTTGACTCTGTCCACAACCCTCATTTACCCCTCCAAAGACCATTTAATGCTCATCTCTGCCAAGCTGACTCATATGCCAGCAGTGTGACGCAGGGACAACGTTTTCTCCTTGCTTCCCCTCCATGTGCCCCCTTGACTGGAATGAAGATTAACAGGATTAAAAGGTTTAGCAGCAGTGAGAGCTTCAAACTGGAACACAAACAACTCCTGGAAGAGGTGAGGGGATTTCTGTCTGATTGAAGCTCAGGTGTCTCTAAACCAGAGCAAGGCAGCTGCTCAAAAAAACATACATTGAGGTAAAAATGCCTTGCTGGAGACTTCAGCTGAATGAGCTTGTGATTGGCTTGCAGGACATCTCATTCCTTACCATTCTTTATTCATTTACCCTAATGGAAATAAAGAAATCTAAACAGGAGGATCTGACAGGATAATAGGCTTGTGATGTTCTGAAAATAAACATCTACCTCTGCTTGACATTTATTATCTATAAACTGCTTGGCTTCTTTTTGGCAGTTTTATTGTGTCAGGAGACCATTATCCTGTCACAGCACTGTATTGCACTGACATTATCCCTTAGGCAAATTTTGGTACTGCATTTACAGTTCTGTGGGTATTCCCAGCCTCAAAGTGAGGAAGGGCAGGTCTTTGAACACAACTGATGGGGTTGCATTAAGGTTCATGGGATAGATCACAGTGGGTAAAGAAGTGGGAAAAGTCCTGGCAGCCAGACAGACAGGGGGCCTCTTTCCTTCTTTGCTCTGTGGTAGGGCTTCCTACATCCATGAAGGGCAAGGAGCAAAGTGTTACTGCAGAATTACAGCCTCTCCACGGATTATAATTAATCTGCTGTGCCTGGGAACAAATAAGAGAGCAACCTGGTAATACCAGGTACCTTATGGGGAATTATCACCCTAACCATGTGCTCAGTAATGAAATTTAAAATAGAATGTAAACAAAACACGTTGTTAATTTGCATCAATTTGCTTCTGCATGAAGACACAAGATTGTGAGATTGGCCAGATATGGCTCCTGACAAAGTCAACCCAGTGCAACATGAAAGTTATGCTCATTCTTCCCATAATGTTTTGTAGTGTATCCAATACAAAAAAAACCAAAACAAAACCTTTTAGCAAGAATTTATTAAATTTTGCATCTGGTGAAAAGTCATTGTCTATAGTTTGTTAATGCCTCAAGAAACATGTATGTCCTGGAGGAAACTTCAGAGACTGTTTCCAGTATCTCAAGGGTGTATTGTTTCAGAAGAATTGCGAATACCTCTATCCTCTATCCAGAGACCCCTGAGGACCATTCCTCTCCTTACCCTAACTGATGATTTCTCATGTTGAAAGAAACAGGAATCCATGAAAAGCAGAAACCATAGCCTTTTGTAGCCAAATAATAAAATTCACAGACTCAGATCCCAGGATAGAAAGCTGATAAATTTTCCAGTGCTGTGAGTCTGTAGCAGCATTTTGACCATCTAGTTCAATTTCATTTATAAAATGCACAGTAATGCTTATACAGAAAATCCTGCCTCCTTCATCATCTGACATCAACCTTTGCAAATCTGCTTCTTCTCCAGTTTGACCCCTTTCATTTCTATTTTGCCTTCAGCCTAAGTTTCCTGCTTGTTACCCCTCACAGAGCCTTCCTGTGAGGCTTCACCCAGAGAATGCAAGCTCTACCCTTGGGATTTTGGTGTTCATTAGAAGCAGAGGCAATATTTTTAGTTTTAACAAGAAGACTTCATTTCCTACTGAGGGGTTGAATTTCAAATGTAAGATATGCAGCCCTGGTAAGGAGGCTGTGGATAATAAAATTTGGCAGATTTACAGTCCCTTCTCTTTAGAGTTTCATGCTGCTTCCTGCTTGCAGAGATGCCAATTTTGCCATGTTGACTCCATAATTTCTACTTTCCAGGACCTCAGGGTATTTGACAACTTCCAAATTGCTTATCTGGACCTTCAGAAGGGGAAAGTTTGGCACTAAGGGCATTGAGGTCTTGCCTGACTTGGGCAAGAATGCACAGCTCCTGATGGATATCAGATAACACTAATGTAGAGCCACCACGAGAGGCATAAACACCTGTCCTGTTTTCCAATGGCAAGGTAAGCATTATCTAATTTACATTTTTTCCTTATCTCCAGTTCTAAATGCATAGCTTTTCTACACTACATCTCTGTCATTTTCTTGTTTGTAAATGTTAGACTTCTGGAATTACCTTTTTCACAATAGCTATTACTTATAAAAATATTCTTTTCAAGTTCTAGTGTCCTATTTTTAATACCTTTCCTATTTTTAAAACAGCATTGATTCTATTTTCAGCCACCTTCCCTTCTGGAGCACACTGAGGACTCATGCCTAAGTAGGAGTCAGATGTCAAAAAAAAAAAAGTCACATGCCAAGAGAGGAAAATGCTCTAAGACACATTTTTTATGAAGAAGGCATAATGTTACATAGTGATGGTTATATACCAGCTCAAGGCTGGGATAAACACTCAAATGTGTTTCCTCCACAGAAATTTCAAGCACCTTATTGATCCCCGAAGTTTCATTGCCAGTAGTTTTTTGACTTTTTTTTTCCTAGCCAGAAATTTTTCCCTGGGCAATTTTCCCATCACCATCCTCTGTCTGCCAAGAAGCTACTGGAGTCAAGTAGATGTCTGTAATGATTAGGAATCAATTTGATTGACACATCAGCCTGCCACAAACATTTGCAAAAGTCCTCCTGTTACAAGATTCTTTTATTTGAAAGACAATTCAGAGGTCTAAGCTCAATTATTTTTCATTTTCTGGGCTCCCTCTGTGGTCAGTGAGGAGGCAAATGGCCTATAGGGGAGCATATTCCATCTTGTCTGAAAACCAGTGGGATAAATTTTCCTCCAGAGGAGCAGCTTTCCTCCCTGAGTGACTGAGAACAACATTCTGAGTGTGGCATGAGTCAAACTGCTTTGCAGGTTGCTTGTCCAGCTCCCCTGTGATCCTGATGGCAATTTAAGCACTTTCAGGAATCCACCAAACGTGGGAGCCAGCAGGGAGATGTCCAAAGCTGGAGCTGAATCTCAGCCTCAAGAAGCTCAGAGAAGAGGCTCGAGTTAGAGGTTGGGTGAGTCTAATTCTGTTCTTTACAGTAAACCCTGCCTGATTTGATATTTGATATCTTTTAGACTTCTTTTTTTTTCTTTTTTTCCCAGTGGGCTGCTGAATATTGTGACATGCCTCATCATGTAATTGATTGTTCTTTGTCCAAATTAGATCATCTGTAATTACTTCCATCAGCCAAAATCTTCCAAGATCAGAGAGTTTACAACAAATACCTTTGTCTCATTGAAATAAATGGGAGTTTTTCCAGGGATTTCAATGAAATCAGGATTTCACTACTAAAATTTTTAGGGTTTTTTTAATATGCTAAGGCAATTTCATCTTTTTTTCCTGGTAAAAATCTCTCTTCAAAGGCGTTTTCTGAAAACTTCCCTGTTTCTTTTTTCACTCAGACCTGCCAAAGAAAGTTTGGCTGGAATCCAACATTGAAACACATTCCTTTTTTCTTCCTCCCTAACTTTCCAGTGACATTAAAGAGAGTGTGCATTAAAAAAAAGCCTAATACATAATGCAAAACCTCAAAACCTGTCTGGTGGAGGAGGGTGTGGAAGAAAGCAATTTAGCTCTTGGTCACCAGTCTCTTTTCTTTTAATTTTTTTGGGCATGATTGCATTAACACCAAGTTTCACAGATCAGTACATGTCAAAAAACATCAGATGTAAAATTATGTGGGTATTTTAGCCAAAGGTGTAAACATGACATGTTCCCATAACATCGTGCTGAGCATAACTGTAACAAATCCCATGAGTTTGTCTTGTGATGGCAAGTGAAGAGCAGGATGATGTAAGACAGAAAGAAAACTGAGGAAAGGGAATATCACTGCTTGAAATAAGTGTTGACGGATGGCTCAAAGAGTGTAAAATGTAATTTTTCTTTATATTGTCTAAAAAATTAGCGTATTAAGCTACCAATAAAATGAAAGTGAACTAAAGCAAGAAGTAAATAGCTGAGGGTTTGGGGTTTTTTTCTTTTTTTTTCTTTCTTTCTTTTTTTTTTTTTTTTTCCTCTGAGAGGTGGATGTTTGTTTGGGTTATTTTAACAAGAAAGCAGCAACATGTTCTGATATTCTTGGAGGCCTGAACTACCCCTCCTATATTCAGCATGTCTGAGTGGTAGGAAGAATGAACAATTGGGCCTGAAAGCTATTCAGAAATCAAAAGGAAGATGGATTTCCTTTGGAATATGTGGCTTTGTTAAAAATAATATACAATCAAATCTTAATGCAGGATGTCCCAGGAATCAATTTCTGTGAAGAAAATAATTCTTTACTGAAAATAGCAGGGCTTCAAAATTGGTGAGGAAAATACAAGTTTCCTCTGCAAAAGAAAACTTCATCCAAAGTTTATCAGTGCTATTGAGTATACTTATCTCCATATAGGAAGGAAAGAACCTAAAGAACCTATAAATTAAGCAGCAGCAACTGATGACAGAGATGTCTGAGCATAAAACCTCTGCACTCCTTTCAGATTAAAGCAGATATGAGTTTGTCAAGTGCATTTGTTTTGAGTTTCAATCTCATTGAAAAATCTCTCTGAAATGACGAAGAACACAAAGTTATACTTATTTATTCTTTGTGATTAGGATGCTACCAAAAAACTGCATTCCAAGGCTTGATTAAATGCTCAGAATTAATACCATTACTGGTTTGATGGAAGAAACCTCTGTCAAGAACACAGGGCATGGATCAGGGACACAAGTTGCAGGAATTGCTGGGAAACTGTGGAGGAAGACCTTGAGCCACGTGAGAATATTTTCTCTTTTCTCCAATGGAAACATCTTTGCCAGAACTTGTATGTAATATTTGTGGACTCTGCAATGCAATAGCAAATGTGAAGTTCAATTCTGAGGAAAAAAATTAGATTTGCATAATTGGAAATTACTTTCCAAAATATTTCCATTCTAAACTGGAATGAAAATTTTAAGAAATATATTACATAACTCATAATCTTTTCAGCTTGAAATTTCCATTTCATAGGTGTTAGCATAGAAACACATAATCACAGAATGATTATATGCAGGTGCTTTTATTTGAAGAGCTCTGGGAATCGGGGTACCATACCCAAATCAATTCCGACATGGATCTGCAATGGATACAGCTTTATACTGTCCCTTACATAACCGTCAGCAGTTAATTGTCAATTCAATATTGTTCTATTGAACTTGAGCATGACTTTACCATTTCTATTACATATATTGTTTCCACCCAGGCATAAGCCGCAGCCCCCCTTCATCCAACTACCCCCTAACGTTTCTCATGATTGTTATAATTGAATTATCGTTCTTACTTGTTTTTATTAAACAATCATCTTGTTAAGGGCAATTATTGCAAAACCCCCACATGAGAACAGGTGCAGTTCTCATGACCACACTTCTACCTAACAAAGACAACACCTAAGGTTTACCTACTGTTCCCACAACCTATTACAACCCAAAATCATTTTAACCCCTATACTATCATAGGGAAATCATAGTTAAACCTAAATTATTTTCTCTCCTTTTTAAAAAAAATTATTCTTTTTTAAAATTTAACTTCTCTGAACTCTAAATTTCATTTCTGTTTCCATGGCAATGAACCATGTACACCTCTATTTTCACAGTTTTTAAAACTTTATTTTAATGTTATTAACAATACCTTCTTCCAGCAGGCATGAGGGGAATCTTGAATCCTGTGTGAGTGAATTATGCAGGCAAATTTCATCCAGCAGAGACTCAGTTCCCATATATAGCCATCTTAATATGTTCTCAGGATGAAATATTAAGGAATAATGGTAATATATGTATGCTAACGCATTCAGATAAAGTTCATATTAAATCTTGTTTTAATGAGGGATAAGCAAGGGCACAGTTTCTGAGCATCTTGAGTCCATCTAATGTGTTAATCTTGATGTGCTGTGCTGCATAAGGAACTTCAACAGCAGAGGTTTTGTGCTTCCAGTAAGGATCTGATCTACTGACAGATCCATGGAATATTCTGAGTCAGAAGGGACACGCAAGGATCATCGTGCCCAACTCTTAAGTAAATGGCCATATGGGGATTAACCCACAGCCCTGGTGGTTTTAGACCAGCAGAGCCAAGCTCAGGGTCTGTGTGCCCACCTGAGCTCCTCCAGGGTCCTCACCCCAAGCTGAGCAGAAGCTGCAGAATCACGACTGGCGAAAAGCTCTGATGCTGCACAGGGAAAAGGGATTTCAGAATTCAAAGTCAGTGCCACGCTGCCATTATTAATAGCTTCTAGCCATTGCAGATTGTGGGTTGAGTGAACTCAAACCAGGCTGCAAAAGGCCATGAAATCAGCAGATTAAAAGCGGATTAATCAGATGTATCTCCAATCCAGTGTGTTTAAAGTAAAGCTCCTAACAACTCCAGTGATATTTGGATTAATCACTCAGGTCTGTATCTCTTTTCTAACAATGGTTACTGATAATATTTCAGATGCAAGTTAGAACCTAATATTTGGAATATCATGGACTATTTAAGGTAGATGAGCCCTGACATATTAAGATGTGAGTTCTGCTCTGTTACAAAAAGTCTCGATAAGCCTGACAAATCCAGACATCATCATTTAATTGTCCTTTCCCCTGAAGCACAGATCCCTTTGGGGCTGGTGATTTGAATGGGGTTTTGTGCTTCAGAAACGTGCCCAAAAGCCAAACTTTGCAGTCAGAACTTTATCCAAAGACAAACAAAGTCATCAGGAAAGTTTTGATTGTGTCCTCTGGACTGAGCAAAGGAGCCAGATAATATGTTGCTATAATTTTTTTGAGGTTTCTTTTTCTCCCCTCCTTTAGAGACTAATTAAGCTTTTTAATTTTGCTTGGAAGAAAAAAAAAAGGAGGAAACAGAAAATATTTCCAATAACAAATTAACAAACCTGAATGAATAAAAATTCACATAGGAAATTCTTCTAAGAGGATCTATCTCACCTGACTGTATCTACCTAAGGAGTATAACAAGTCCATTCTGTCCAACAGTGGCATTATTCCTGTCCAAAATTAAAAAGTCTGGAGTCAGGTTCAGTTTTCAAAGTTGTACCAAGAAGCCATTTACTTATTGACAGCAATCAGTATCATGTACAATACAGAAAAAACCCCAAAGCACTGTTGCCCTAACATTGATTTGCTTAATCTGAAAACTCTAATGAGAGCACACCAACTAATAAACAATCCCTTTCTGTGAAATTATGAAACAGGTTTTGAGATCAAGGCTGTGTTTTTGAAACAGTTGTCCTGGGAAGAAACACAAACTTTGTAAATGTCAGCATTTGAAACAAAGCAAAAATAAGTAAGAGTACTATGATCCAGAAATACACAGAATATTTCCCCAAACTCCCAGGAGATGTGAACTTGCCAAACTTGCTCTATTTATTATTCCCCCTGAGTAGGGAGGAAAAAAAACTCCTTTTACCAAAACCCTGTTAAAAGGCGTCATTCCATGTTTCCCCCACTAGGCTCCTTCAGATCTCCTCTCGGATCCTTTTATTCATTCCAGATCTTTGGAACCTCATAAAGTCCTCTAAAGTCCTCCAAGTCCTTCACCTCAGACCTCACAGACCCTCACTGGCCACTTTCAGCCCACCCTGCTGGCCCTGGGGCCACTCCACCACTGCCAAGATCAGAGTCAGCCAGACAAAAGTTGGAATTGTTCTCCAAAAAAACCTTGTAACTGCCTCATCCATCCACACTTTCTTTTTGTGTATCCTGAAACTTAGTTCGTTTGGCCACAAAGAGAGGAACAAAGGTTGTCATTGCTGTGTGAGGACTGGAGGGTGCTGCAGGTGTGAGGGACAGAGCGAAGGAGACAAGGAAAGGACAGAGAACATCTGGGGAGAGGATTGGTTCAGTAACCTTAAAGACAGGTCAGGAAAAATACAGGAAATATACAAAAAATATGAACCTACTTAAAGGGAATTAATTATTGAAAAATGTGAAGCAATAACTGTACAAATGAATTCTCCAGTGAAATTAATTATACTATGAGGCAGTTATTACAGCCAAAATAGCCAGCGATCAAGAAAGGTTAAGAGTCTAAGCAAAGAATGGGAGCTTGCAAACAAAGTATTTTCAGGGCATGATGGACTTCATGACCTTGACATTAAACTTTTAGTTTGGGATTTTTTTCCCCTTTCATTACCTTCAGATAATTTCATAAGGAGTTGTTCAGCCTAGGGAGGAGCAGGTTCCAGAGAAACCTTTTCATGGCCTTTTTGACTTGCAGGGGCCTGGAAGAAAGATTTTACCAGAGTCTGTTGCAATAGAGAGAAGGGATAGTGGTTTTAAACTAAAAGATATTTAGTTTAGATTAGGCATGGCATAGAATTTTTAGACACCGAGGGTGGTAAAACTTTGGAACAGGTGCCCAGAGAGGCAGTGCCTGTCTCATCCCTGGAATCAGGGGGATCTGAGCCCTGTCCAGCCTGGTCCAGTTGAAAATGACCCTGCTCATTGCAGGGGCTTTGACTGGATAACCCTTAAGGGTCCCTTCCAACACAAACTATTCTGTGAGTCTGTGATAAGACCAGGTGATGTCTTAGGGACAAGACTTAGGGATGTCTTTTTTACCTGGGAGAGGGAGTGAATACTTTAGTTTGAAAAGAAAGAGTTTCAAGTAAATGCCAATATTTGCAGTCAGTACCTGTTCTCCAAACAGGATGTTAACTTTGAAACTGCTCTGGAGCCTTTGTGCAATGAGTCTACACATCACTGAAAAATTACACCCAGTTCTCCCACAGCACAAATGTGTGATGCTGAGAAGGCAATGAATCAGTGATTAAAGGGGTAAGGAACAATTAAGGTCAGGTTGGACAGGGCACTGAGCAACTTAAGACAGCTGAAGATGTCCCTGCTCATGACTGGAGGACCTTTAAAGGTCCCTTCCAACCCAAACCTCAGTGTGGTTCAGTGAATGGGGAAATGTTGCACAGAGGGCTCTGGCTGCACAGTGTGGTGACAGCTACAGCCCTGAAACCATCATTGGGAAAAATGCAGCTGAAAATCTCTTCTGGTCACTGAAATATTTTACCACATCCCTTTTTATGAGCAGGAGAGGGAAAAGACCCATTCGGTGCCAGTGATCCAACTCCCTTGTCCTGAACACCTCTCACAGTGCTCAGATTCAGCTGTTTCAGTCCACGAAGGCTCCCTCTGGATCTCATCCAGAAATATCTCTGTCAAACAACCTCCTCTTCCTGGAAGTACCTGCTGCCTTGAACATGTGTGAGCTTAAATCTGCTCTTCAGTATCTGCGCAATCCCTAATGATATCAGAACAGTAGAATTTGGATAAGGAAAGTGGAGTAATTAGAAATGGAATGTGGCCAATTACCTTTGCTATTTCCATCCATGGTGTGAAAGAATAATGGAAAAAAATAACCACTTCTGAGTTTGTCTTCACTGCAGGGTATTTTTTCAAATTTTATTTGAGATTAATTCTTCTGACTTAAGGAAAGAAAAAATACTTAGTGGAAGTGTGCATCTGACACATGAATGCAGGCTGAGAAACTGCTTCCCTGAAAAAAATCACTAGCCCAGTGAAGAAAATCATCGATATTTAATCCCTAGCCTTCCATCTGATACATAGCTCTAATTGGGAAGCAACATTCAAGCTTTTGAATGTGACCTTGTATGTTGATTAGGTTACTCCCCCAGCAGTTGAATCTCATCATTTATCCCAGCCCTTTACAGAGAACACTCTGCATAATGTGGAACATCCAGGTGTTTAAGGGAATGCAGCTGCCTGAGGAATCACTGGGAAAAATCCACATTGCAGTCCTGCTCCTTGTGGAAGCAGTAGTCAGAGAGTCTCAGAGAGGATGTTTCCTGCATTATCTGGAGTGAAAATCATAACCAAAATGCTATCCCTGTGGAAGGGAACTGCAGTACAGGCTATACACCTTGTGAAGATTACACACACACCCACAGGGCTGTCCCTCCAGGAACAGAGCCCACAGGAAATGTGTAGGTAAGTTGATAAAAAAGCTGGTGAGGGCATTATTTGCATTTCATTACATACACAGCAAGACCTGAGTTAGTACTTACTTATGCATGAAAGAGCATAAAGTATGATTTTTATTTACATGCTCATAGATTGTCCCCCTTGCACAGATAAAATCATATATGTAATAAAGCAATATTATACCCCTATAATTACATATTAGAGTGCATTTAGTGGATATGTAATGTTGTATTTCTATAATTATAACTACATTACAGCTATAATTATATCTATAATCTGGGCACTGAGGCACAGGAGGGCCTGCTGCCTTGATTGCTGATGTTTGTGTGGATCCCCTTCACTTCGTGGAGGAGGAGCTTTGGTAGGTTTTATATGCAGCTCAGAGGCCATGATAAGCACTAGGGAGTGTTACTTCTGATTTAAACTCAGGGGTGTGATAAACTGTATAATGAAATCTCAGCTATGCATGTTGAATGTGATCTCACAGCTAAAATAACTTGGAACAGATCACTTTGAATGCAAAGGAAAATACAGAGTCTCTGTTGATGGGTCAGTCCTTTCTAGCATCTCCTCTTCTCTCTGAGAATTGTGGCCAACCTAAATCCTGCCCCAGGCACATTCCATGTGTGAATTGAAGCTGGAAAACTAGAGCTCAAAAAGCTTAGAGGTAAGAAATGACACAGTTCCCTCATATCAAACCCATTGATTTGAGGGAATCATCTGCTAAAATCACACCAAGTCCAAGTCTTAGGATGGGATAAGCTCTGGATGGATGCAAACACCCTCTCAGTGGTCAGCTGAGAACAGCTCCACATCCAGGGTGTGTGACTTTCATCCAGGGGGCTCCAGTTCAGGCAGCCATAAGGAATTACTCTCGTGCATCAGTCACAACTGATGCTGCTTAGATAAGACTGTTTAAAACACTGCTTCTGTTTTCCTAAACTACCTGAGTTAACACTAGAGGTAGTTTGGGGTAGGGTAGAACTTGGGCCAAGCTCCAATATGACATCCACTCCATGGCTGACAACCCGTGACAATCATTCCAGTGTTTGACAACTCAAAATTAAATTAGCAAAATGTATTGAAAAGTTATTATGTAAGTTCCCCCCCATTCTCACGATTCTCACTTCAATCCATGCCACTGATGAAGGCAATTTAAACCTGAGCAATAAGGCTGAATGCAGATGTAGGAGTGTTGCCCAGGATGTTGGGAATGTAAAAGGTAACAACAAAAAAATGGACTTCCTTCCCATTATAAAGCTGGAATCCTACACCATGCTAGTCTGTGCACCTTGGAAATTTGTCAAAGGAAATCTTATCCTTATGAATCTATCCATATTCCTATGAACTATGTCCTGAAAGCACTCTGGGACTCTGGAGTTGTGCCACCTCTCTCATTCTGGTTACAAAGCAGCAAACAGCAAACTGAAAACAAAGAAACAAGACACTGTGGATAGTTTGTTATCCTTAATAAGAATATTTTCCTCTGGAGTGAGTTTTACTGCCTTTCTGGAGCTTGGGTTTGGTTCAGCTGTCTATTCCTGCCACCTCTTGCTGGGCTCATCCTGGTATTTTTCTCAAATTCTGGACATGTAGATTCGGAAATAAACTCCTTAAAGCTGATTTTTCACCTTTTCAGTCTATCAGGACAGGGTTGTGAGGTGGTTCTGATTTCTTTCAACCTCAGTCCCAGTTCTGAGGGAGCATCTGCAAGTACATGGTAAATTCAACAATGAGAGCTAAATACAGGCATATTATGCTGGGGTTTGGCAGATGCAGAGATGTTTCGAAAACACAACTTCAGACTACTCAGATTGATCTGTACCAACCCTTAGGAGCTATTTTTGCAGCTCGTCTGACAGGGTCATGTGCTTTCAGTGCTGATGAACCACCCCCTCCATTTTCTGTGTCAGCAGACAGACTTATATTAAGTAAAAAATCCTGAGCTCCATTTCCTTGTTTCCTTCTATTTCATTTGGGACAGGAATAATTTCTACAACCTTTATAAGTCTAACTGTTAGGACATTTCTTTAGGCTGGACAACTGGATGAAATAATCTTCAAGACATATTCAGGGATCATTTAATACTATGTGTCTTAAGCTGAGCTGATTGCCTTTCAGGGAATGTCCCTGTCCCCTCTGTCTGTCTGTCAGTCAGAATGTGCTAACACAGGCATTTCGAGCGGCATTTCAGTCTTGATTCACAGCTATTGCAGGTATCTACAGGAAGGTTTATAAATGACCCAGGGGCTCATCACAACTCACACATCAGACTTTAATCCTTCAGAGATGCACCAGAACATCTGAAATGCCCACCTGGCCCTGGCAGAGGTGTCATGGATCCTGTGGGACACCTGTGCCTTCCTGCACCTCCCTCCAGGAGCTCTCCAAAGGTTCCCAGTCAGTTGTCCCTGAGTGAGGCTGACACAGGATCACAGCAACACAGAAGAGCAGTGAGTCTGCAGGTGGTTCACACTGACACAGCTCTGTTTTGCTGACAGCTGAATCACAGCTAACACAGCTGGCCACTAGGTTGCAGCTGAAGCTAAAATCACAGAAAAAATTACATCTATTGGAGCAACCTGTGCAGATTCTCACTGCTAGCAAGCTATGGCCTTTAAACTATGCACTCGCAATTCAGTAATGATAAATATTGCACTGACAGGCACTATTACCTTACTTATTCATTTATGTAAAATTCATGTAAACATGTCCAAGTGGCGCAGTATTCTGTGCCAACCATTATTAGAAGGCATTAGCTTCATTTTGTAGAGTAACCAAGCTGGAATAAAGTAAATTATCAGTTCAGTGAAGATGAGAGGTAAACCCTGGTCCCATTTAAATGTGTGGCTTGGAGTCTTATAGAGAAGAATAGCTCCAAATGTTTTCAGATTTACCTTTATTTCAGGTCATTATTTTCAATAAAGATGGGGATGGCTCTCACAAGATTACTCAGATATTTGGCTAGAATTGAGCTAGCTGTTTCAATGTATTTTTTTAAAGCCATTCACTTCTAGAAATGGTTTGAATAATTGCATTTGGAGGTAATAGCCATTTTCTTTTAATCTTATTGTAGTTTCTACAGCTACTGTACATATATAAAAGAAAAAATTGATTCCTTCAAAATTCTGTTAGCAGGTAATTTCTAATAGATAAGTAAAAAAGGCAGTTGTAAAGAAGCTGATGATGTAAAAGGGAGTAGTTTGCAGAACCCACCTAATCTGAATGTTATCAAGTTTTTATAGACATTGCAAAAGACATGAGAAAAGGAAATGGGAAAAACTATGTTTATTGAGGCTTCAGACAGCAGGTGCTAAGAGCCTGGATAAAATTTAACTCATTACATGAATGAGAATACTTCCAGCTTTTTGTGAGGAAGTGTCTGGGAGATTTAGAAACAGCTTGACATAGTGGAGGGAAATCCATCCATGTAAATATCATGCCCGAATAATAAGCTTGATTGATGAATATGATGGTGTTATTTTTCAGAATGACTGAAATGGAGAGAAGAATGCAAGTTCAGGGAAGGGGTGGAGATTAGGAATGTTGTTTTAGCAATGTCAAGTTTGAACAGAGACATAAGTCAGGCAAGACATATATTGACATCTTAATTGGGCACAGGAGATTGATTATGGCTCATTTATAGAGGAGTGTTTCATTTTTCCTTGCTTTGCATGAATGGAATCCCTTCTCTCCTAAATGTCACAAACTTCCAAAGTTGTCTCTGTTTTTCAGGCTTGCAAAAAAAAAAAAAAAAAGGTCTATCATGAGTAAAGGAAGACACATGACTATGATTTCTCAAGAATAGCTCTAAGGGGACTTCTTTTTTGGAAACCTAATTACTTTGAAAATTAGGCCCCTCAAAACTACCAGCCTCCTTTAGAAATGTAGACCATGATATTCTACCTCTGGGATAGTTTTTTGTAGAGCTGGTAATAGATACTAAATAATAGATGGGAATTCTTCACTCATACGTTGGTTTTCCTATGGCAGCTTTCATGTGAAAGATCTCCACACCCTTCTGGGAAACAGAACACAAATACATGTACTAAAGGCTAAACTTCTGGGGAGAAAAATCTGCAATTTAGATTTTTTATTCAGATTTATCCATCACAGAATATCTCCACTTCCACACACATGAACAGAGCAAAAGAGTAAACAATTATTAGTGTTGATTTTAGAGGATTTTAGGGGTCAAGTCCAGCCATCAGTTGTACCCCTTTTATTTAAACACCCCATTTCAGGTGGTGCAAGAAAAATCCTCCTGCCAGCCTGCCCAGAAAACTGCCATCTGCTGCAAGACCTGGGATCATTGTCATAAGTTCCAGCATCCACTAAAAAACGATGAAGATCAGTGAGAAAAAAAAGAAAAATGTGCTTCTGGCTAAGGTTGTTATATAAAAGGAAAGAATATGAAGAGATCTCAATAGTCAGCAAAGGAAGAAACAAGGTAAACACTAACTTAGAATATTTTATTCATTTACCCCTATCACTTGCTGCAAATTCTGACAAAATACAGCGCCCTTCTTTCCTCTCTATCTAATCAGAGAAGAGACACTCTATTTTTCATGTAATGGAATAGAACACAGTGTAACCACCAGACAATGAAAGAAGATACTATAATGGCTACGCTTTTAAGAGCACACATTTTTGTCGTTGTCAGACACCCCTCATATGGGAAGAAATGAAATAGAGCTGAAGGTAATACATAATTCTGAAGAATCACCCAGCAGGCAGCACAAAAGGACATTGGTTTTAGGGAATATTGGAAAATCGTGGCTGTATCAGCCCTAGAGCTCCAATGCACTCTGATTCAACACAAAGGTTTAATCAAGATACTTCTTCAGATTAATCCCCAGACTTTTCCTTTTGGGCTTTCCTAAATGGGATATTAAACAGTGAAATAAGTTTACCATTTCCAAATAATTTAATATCAGCATTACCAGCAAAAGCAATTGAATAGCTAGCACATATGAAATCTGGACAACTCCTCCATGAAAATGGTATAGGAATAAAAACATAGGAAATGTGGTCTACAAGGCCATGATATTGCATTTATGCACAGCAAGTAGGAATTTCTCCAACAATGTGTGCCTAATTTTCAGAATAGCTGGTCACTCAGAGATCTGACTGAAGGTGCTGACATCTACATGTGGCTGTCACTTAGCAGTCAACCACTTACTTCAAGTCAGGCAGCATTTTCTGGAAATGCAGGACAAATCTGGAAACTGCTCCTGATGGATGAATCTCAAAGACAAAAGAGAAATGCATTATTGTGCAAAATAAGTGATATTCTAATCAACCTATTCTTGGAATGGACAGGTTTAAAGTAACCAGAGCCTTGTTCACAAATATAATTTGCTGATCTATATAGAAACAAACAACATGTTCCTTTCAGCTAGGACCAAATAATCAAGAAATTAAAAATGACAGTGTTTTGGTCTCAGAGACAGTGTCTGTCCTCCAAGGGGCCAGAAAAGAAGCCTTCATGTCCTGTCCTGCTCCCACACCTTCAGGTCAGCCCACAGCCTCCCCTTCAAGGACACAAACATCAGGAGGGATTCAGGTGACCAAGTACAAAGGTGGGATTCAGCTTGAGTGAACAAAAATCCACCCAACAGTTCCCATTTAGGGGCGCAGTGCATGAGGGGATCAGCTCATTTCTCATTACACAATTCCTGGTATGAGATGCAGTAGAGCACCTAAAACACTGACACAGGGATGAGATTCATTTTAGGGTATTTTTTTTCCACCCAGAAGACTTTCTTAGCTTCATCAGATGGCTCTTCCCGCTGATATGTGAAACGCCAACTTGCAGAGCACTCAGCACAGCAGATAAGGGAGGGAGGATGGATCCTGCACTTAATGGTTCATCTTTCTAGATAGCCATGTCAGCATTTCGTAGAAGTGAGGCTTCAATTTTTGCTTAAAATATGGATCCAGTAATGCTGCCAACATGCATTTATCTCTGTCATTGAGCTGGTTGGCCACAGCAGGAGAGGACACAATTCAGCAGCTACTTCTCTTCACTGGTGTTCAAACCACAGATTCCTTTATATTAACACAGGATTGCTGTTTTTTTCAGCAAATGGGTTAGACTCAGTGGTTGGACTCGCTGATCTTATGGGTCTTTTTCAACACAAATGGTTTTATGATGAAAGCCGCAAGAACAAAATTTGAGGAGATATTTCATGGAAATAGTGAAATAGTTCTGTGAATGTCCTGATGTCCAATTGCCTACATGTTAGGTATTAGCATCCATTTAGAGGGATTTCTTATGAATGGCCATTAATAAGGACCCTCTAAAGGATTTATATCTAGTACTCTCCTGGCTGTGAATCACCAAGGAGGAGAAATTACTTAAGTCTACAAGGAAGATCCCAGGAAAAAAGTTTTGCTCTTAAGATAGGAGTAAATTATCATGGTGTAATAAAACTAACTGCAAAAAGAGAGACAGAGAGAGAATTCATTGGGACAAAATATAAACCTGGGGAGTGAGAAGAACTAACAAACATAAAGGCCCACACAGCCTTTCCCAGGAAGGATGAGAGGGACTCATTGAGGAAGGGAAAATAGGGGATGGGAACAAGACATGGAGACTAACAATTTTATTAGTGTTTGGGATGCAGTTTGTATTGCTGTAAGAGTTACTGGTCTTTTAACTCAGCGAAGAGAAATAGGTATTTAAGTTTTGTTTCAGCTGGACCAGTTTCAAGCACTAATATTGGGATAAGGAACTAAAAACTCAAGAACTACACAACATCAGTGAAATCTTCCTTGGGAAGTTTTGAAGGAAATTAGGTACAACTTGTTTCTTCCTGGGATAGAGAGTGGGCGATTGCAAGATTTTACTTTATTAATATTAGGCACATGTACATAGCTATGAAAGTCTAGCTGAGATTAAGGGAAGATGATATATATCTAACGAAGCAAGAAGTTTTGGAGAACATTTCAGGAAGGCATGAGGTAGCTAGTAAATTTTACTTTCATTGAGAAATAGGGATTTTTATATAAATATGGGCTTGTTTCAAGGTTGGTGGGTACAAGTAATTATATTTTATGGAGATAACAGATTAAACTTTCAACACCCATATCCAGTCAGCTGCAATGTAAGAGCTAATAATAACTGTCCTTGGGAAGATTCAAAGTAGCATCCAGAAAAATCAGAAAAGGCCAGCACTGACATTCCTGAAATAGCCAAGAAAAAAATAATTGTTATGAATAAACAAACAAAAAGAAAGACTAGCTTTTTTCTCCACAAAGAGACAAATTATAAATCCATTTAAAAAAAAAATCCTTTGTAGGTCATCTTAGAGAGGAAAAGCTCACAGGCACCAATAAAACAAGAAGTGAAGTAAGAAGGAAAAAAGTTTGGGAGAAAACAAGTTTGAAAGGAAAACACTGTGAACTACAAATAAAAGCTGCCAAGTTAGAAAAAGAGCAATAATTGCTTTGCACGAGCTTCCAGGTTTTAATATCCAAAAGAGGGAATTAACGATGGCAGAAATTGATAGGAAAAGACAGATTGCTTGAATATGTTTGAAGATGAAAATCTAAAGTGATAGAGAGGTTTCTGGCACAGGAATTAGATAAAGAAAGAAATGACATTGACAATACACTGCTGAGGATGGCACTTAGTTGGAGGTGAAGATCTTGGCAAGAAAGCACAGAGTGTTTTTGACTGATTACTTCTTACTTTGTCTTAAATAAACATTCTTAAATGTGTTCAGAAACTAGTACTAGCTGCTGTCCGTGACAGGTCAGGCACTTAACATGCTCAAATTCATGGATTTTTCATTTTGGGATAAGCTGCAAAACTTTTTCAGCATCACAAGTCAAGGAGACCCTCTCACTTGAAGAAAAATTATCATAGAGTCATGGAATGGTTTTAGTTAGAAAAGATCTTATAGATCATCTTGTTCCAACCCCTTGCCATGGGCAGGGACAACTCTCACTGGCCCAGGGCACCCTGTCCAACCTGGCCTTGAACACTTCCAGGGTGGGGCAGCCACAGCCTGTGCCAGGGCCTCACCACACTCGGAGTATATAATTTCTTTCTAACACCTAATTTAAAACACTTCAGTTTAATGTCATTCCCCCTTGTCCTATCACTATCTACCTGTGTAGAAAGTTTCTCTCCCGCTTTTTCTCATGCTCCCTTTAAGAACTGGAAGATTGCAATGAGGTGTCCCCAGAGCCTTCTCTTCTGGCTGAACATGCCCAGCCCTCAGCCTCTCTTTTTAGGAGAGATGCTCCAACCCCCTGGTCATCTTTGGGGTCTCCTCTAGACTTTAAAGAAATTAATCATGTAACATCTGTTTTAGAATAAAAATGCATCTCAGCTTAGAAGCATCTAATCCTTTCTCCACTGTTATAAAGGGAATCTGGACATCTTTGCCATGTATTAAAATCATCAATTGTCAGCTGTTTTGTCTTAATATCTCACAAGAGGCCTGACCACAAGATTGTACAGATTACCTTGTCTGAGTGCAAGAAACCATGTGTTCTCCCCCTCATGCTCAAAGGCAAATTAAAAAAATACAATTTCGTTAGTATCCTGAGATCCCAAAGCTTCCAGTATGGAAGGCAGAGAAGTGTTTTTCTGTTGCCTCCTATGCTACATCTGGGCAAGCACATCAAGGAGAGCTCAATAGCTCTGAGGTGCCTGCAAATTTAGGCAAAATTTCTGTTTGCATCCAGCATTGCCTCAGGATGGAAGATTAACACATCACTCCATGCTGACACCTTGTTTGCTCTTTGTATTAGTACTCAGACATGTTTCAGGGCTCTAATATGGTGGTCTACCTGTAATTAAGATTAAGGGA
This sequence comes from Petroica traversi, assembly GCA_025920805.1. Lineage (NCBI taxonomy): Eukaryota > Metazoa > Chordata > Aves > Passeriformes > Petroicidae > Petroica > Petroica traversi. The sequence continues at coordinate 12,295,764 of JAHLSL010000038.1, read as the reverse complement.
CATTCTCTGTTGACAATTCACTGATGAATTAACTTGTCTCTGCATTCAGCCCCAGATTCATAGTTTGCTTCATTCCTTGGCTGGGACAGAATCCTTGTTATGATTTATTGCAATCCTTATTATGATTAATAGAGCTCTACATTGCTCATCACCCGAGCAATGAAAGAAGGATGCATATTCAGCCCAGGGAGGAGCACGTGGTCCCCCATCAACCAGCCTCAAAACAGGTTTCCACACAAAGTACTTTTGAAAGCCAGTTTCTCACTGACAGAGAAAAGCTGACTAGTTTTGTGCTTTAGTTCTCTGTTTTTCAACTGCTCCTAACTACATGCTGCATGTAAATTTTGTGATGAGTCTTCAGTGTATCAAGCCTATCATTTAAGCATTTTCTTTTAGTATATTTCAATATTTCAGCTGTATAACATCTAATAAAACTGTATGAAAACTGCTTGATAAATGTCAAGGAAGAGCTGCTACTTATTAGGAAATAAAGAGCATGAGAAAATGTGGGAAGTGAGAATATTAAAAATAAGGAAAGGGTTGGGTCCTTTCCCACGCTGATCAGAAATTCAGCTTGAATGAGACGCACTTGTTTACACTGTTTAGAAAACCAATGTCTGCAGTTACTTACTTTACCCTAATTAAAGCATTTTGATACAAAACTCACCTGAAACCTGTACAGAGAGTCAGATGATTGAGTACTAGGTGATACACTAATAAGAGAAGGTTTCTATGCTGAGTTTCCATTCCCTGGTATGGGACTTGTGATTAGGCAGAGGCTCCTATTCACAAATATCCTAAAAGCTTCACAAATCAGTCTCTGAACACAGGTACACTAGCTAAGATTACTTGCCTGTGCTTTAACCACTTGCTCAGGTAAAAATAGAATTGAGAACATAAACTGTTTAAAACTAATTTTCCCAGTAAATACTGATTAAAAAATGCCATGAGACTAAAAATGCACACCTACTATGCTGAAATATATCCTATTTAAACACAGGTAATGCCCATATAGAAATATAGATTTCTAACCAAAAGCATTTCCTGATTTCCTTCATTTCTAGCTTATATCTGGAAGTCACTGTGCACAGCCTAAAAAGATGCACTAATATTACTGAAGCTGCAGTAAATATAAATAATTAATATTTGCCTATGCAAAGGCTGACTGCCATGAAACTTCCCTGTAAGGGGCAGCTGACAGCAGTAATTGCCAGTTCCTGAGGTTCATCTCTCAGATGGCTCTGTGTGACTAGTAAATGAGGTGACTGTCACCACTCACCCCCTTCAGCCTCAAGAGCTGATTCCTACCCTGTGCTGAAAAATGGTTCTTAATTGACTTGAGTGAGGCAGGGACTGAAAAGACTGAGAGGTTTTCTTTATGAAATCTGTTTCACTTTGCACTGGCATTAGGACTGCTTTAATGATCACTTATCATTTCTCAGCTAGAATAGGTAGCGGAGAGCTTGAGGTTCAGTGACCTCTTTAACTATTCTTACATCCACAAAAGAATGACAGATTTCACACCAAAATCTGCCTTTCAGAGTGAGTATCAGTGCATTGATGTGACCTGAGGACCCTGCAGTAGGGTCTCAGGATGACCATGGAGCTGTGGTGGCAGGGGCTCTGGTCCCCTGATTCCAATGCCATCAGTGCTTCTTTCAACAGTTATTCAGTGAGTCTGTCAAGAGGAAAAGAATCTAACTACAGAGCAGTCCTTTGAATGGGGTTGTGGTTCACATTTCTTGATGTGATTCCTTTTCATCTGCACTGCTGGCATCTTTAGAATGCAATATCTAAGTTTAAAAGGGTCTAGTTTAAGGAGTATTGTCTTCCTGTTTATTTTCTTCCTTCATCACATCAGCTTTTCATGTTCTTTTTATAGTTTTGGTAACTACTGCCACTATCCTAATATCATCTCCAAAAATGAATGCCAAAGTGTAATGAAAAGGAGTTTTATTTTAAGACCTTGGTAGAAGCATAAGGGCCCTGCAAAAGACAGTGGAGCACCATAGGATTAGGATTTTTGTGTCTTTTGTGAGACAAGATCAAATATTTGGAGCATCACAGGGACCTTAAGAAATGGAAGGAACAGAGGAAAAGCCAAGGGAAAGTAATAAAGGTCAACATAGACTAAAAGAAGAAGGAAAAAAGCTCACTCTCAAACTCTCAAAGATATTTGGATGTCTAGAACACTTTGAAACTAATAATGTCTCCTGGACGTCAATGAGCATTTAGGTACCTCTCAATACTTTATACTTCGGACATTTACTGTGGTTGCCTATCCTTTAAATGGTGGCTTGTACCTCCCTCAGAGGCAGAATGGAAATCCTCAAGGTCAAACAAGAAAATTCATAAACCACCCTGGAGCATGGCTCCAGGGAATGCTCTGTGGAAATTGCTGGCAGTCACAGACACAGTTATTGAAAACCATGTCCCAAATTGTTTCACCAAAGAACATTTTGGGGACAGTGCTGGAAGTTTGCAAGAGTTGTTATGGTAAGTTATAGGCTTTTGATAAAATGGAGAGAAGCACTCCTGTGGATGAGGTTGTTGTTTTGACTGCACCTCTTGGCTCATTAGTTCTAGAGAAAGGGGATTGTTTGATTGCTGTTCAATGGGGATCGGGCCAAGATTTGGCAGATCAGTTACCCAAACCTGAAGTAAACACCACCCCCTGCTCACCACAAAACATAGATCTCCTGAAGGCATGGGAATGAAATAAATTTTCTAGCCAATGCATCAATGACTACAAAAGGGTTTGAAGCTTCAAAATCAAAGCACCCTGCAGAACAACACCCCCTCATTTCTTCGGAACACAGCCCAGGCCTTTTGCCAAAGGTGTTAGTGCAGGTCTTCCTGATCTTTGCAAAATTGTCTTTGGCTCTTAGAAAAGTTCCCAGACCAACAGAAGCTCTCAAATTATCTTATTTTGAAGAAGAAAACAGAAACTTGTCCCTTTCAAACATCCAATTTTGAGTGTTAGTTTAGTTTGGTCACATTGTCCAAAGTATAATAGATAACATATTTTAATTGGAAAAATCCTGACCCAAAGAGTTCAATGAGAATAATAAATCTTTTTCTGGCTCTACTGTGTTTGACATAGGCTCAATTCTAATCTCATTTACAGAAGTCTGACCACGACTGGTTGGATTGAAATTGACTATTTTCTTGTGTGAAAATAGGATCAGGCCCCATAGCTACAATTATGAATAAAAATGGTTCTATAAAATAAGGGTTTAAGTTCAAAGGAATCCCACTGACAGACCTAGACACAAAGACCTTTTCTTTGAGGGTAAGAAAAAGGCATTGTTTTTTAGTACAGATAAGGAAAAAATGTCAGGCAAACTTCTGTGCTTGATTTATAGATGTAACTGTCCTTAAGCTTCACAACACAGCTGGGAGAATGGAATTTGATGCCTCTGCAGACCCCTTTATTTTAATTACTTTCATGCCACACTGAGAAGTTAAGACCAAAACAGGAAATCAAATTAAAATACTTACACAATAGATCTGTGGATACAAGAGGATATAACTTTATTTCTTCACGAATGGAATTTATGGGAGTTTTTTCCCTTTTGTTCTTTTTCCCCCCCCCAATGTTTTCCTTTAAATTCTGATTAGCTGCCTTGGAGATGTGTGATCATCCGGCATCTGAAAGTGAAGGAAACAAAAGGCTTTTGCACTTTGTATCATGTTGAAGTTACAATGGTTTGCTCACAGCTCTTTGTCCTGTGTGGACTTCTGAAACCAGTCCACTACCTGAAATGCTGAGTTTTTTCCCTTCTCCTCCTCCACTTCATTCTTCTCCTCCTCAGTCCTGTTCACCCACTGCCACTCATTCCACCATCTTCCATCTCGTTGATCACCCACATGATCTGGCCACTGGTAGTGACTCCAGGATCCTCCCATTTCAGACTGAGTCTTGACATTCCTTACCTTGCCAGATCTCTTTTCCAGAAATAACTGTGGAATTTACCTCGAACTTTTTTTTTCCACCAAGACTGGATTGCTGATTAAACCTATTTTTCTCATAAAGGGCTTCTTTTAAAGATAAATATGCAAAATTGAAAACCCAAATGCCCTGAAACTCAATGACTTTGCTTTTATGGTGTCCCATGGGAATAATGGGTCAGAAGCCTCATGTTCCTTTTCCCAAGCTCAGCTGCTTGGCTGACTTACAATTGCTTAGAGGTATGGCCTGTGCAAGAAGGAACACTGTGGTAGCTCATGAGGATGAAGCCTAAACAAAAGCTCTACCTACAAAGGAGAGAAGGATTTAAATCAGTCACATTATTACTTCTGTGAGGAAACCTAACTTTATTTCTCAGACAGAAAGCTTGGAGGCAAACATCTGGTGGTATTAGAATTTGTGCTAAAACTTATTTTTTTATGGAAAATATAAAACAAGGTAGTGTTCTTGTATCAAAACCATTCTAAGAACAAACCCACAAATCTTTTTAATCTTTTAATTTCAGTCATCCCCAATGAACTCTGTGCTAACCCCATGTTTTGTAGACTTGCAGCTTTCTGATAGACTGCTCCCACATCTCCCAGCCTCTTCAGAGTATGATTGCTGTGTTTTCTCTGTTCATGCTTCTGAGAGGCTTTTTCACCACATACACATCCAGTCTTCTCTTCCTGCATCAAACCACATCTCAGCCCTCCCTAACTGTTTACTGCTTTATGCTGTCATGATGACTCGCATATGGCCTTCTTTCCTTACGAGCTGCCACATTCAGCTGCTAATTTCCCCACTCTTTTGACATTTGTACCTTCTTCTATTCAGAGCAGTCACATACATTAAACAATCTCCATAATTCATGGCATTTAATTTTTTCATTGGCAAAATGTTCTCAGCAGCAGAAGCAACTCTTCTGATAAATGCACAGTCTTCAGCTTTTTCTCCTCTCTTTGGTTGTGAGAATGAAACATTTTATCTCTGCTCCTTCTGTAACATTGTAATTTCCATAATTCATTAACAATTCAAGCAAAGTCCCTTTCCTTGTTTCTCATGCTCTTTGAATCTTGCTGATGCTACAGGATGCTGCTGTTCCTCTTTCACCAACAGCACAGAGCAGGCTGTTGTTGACTGAGCTGTCTTTAAGCAGACAAGTTTGGGTGCTGAATTAAATCAAGCTGCAGTGTGTGGTACTGGTCCAGGTATCCATCAAGCCTCCTGAATTTTTTGTCTTCCTCTGTGCAACTGCATCACGGTGTCATCAACTTTCATAAGTCATTTGGAGTACTACATGAGCTGAACTCTGGGCCTAATTAATTTGTGCCTAAGTTTTCAAAGCTGTGTGAGCACTCATTGATATTACTGGAATCACGAAAATATGGAAAAACATAGAGGAGTATGTAAAGTTATTTTCAGGCTCATCCAAGTGAATTCTTTTTTTCTAAGTGCTCATTCAGGTTTGAATCAAATCACAGGGAGGTGGCAGGAAATCAGGTCATCAGAGCTGTCAAAATGATGTGTGGAGAGAAAGTTTAAAACCGAAATCTTACAGCTTTCTCATTTCTCATAAATTTGTGAGGTAATGAGCTCAAAAACATGGAAGATGCTAAATCAGTAAAGAGCCCCTAGCAATTCATATTTATTCATATAGATTCTTCAATCTTTATTTCCTAATGAAGGTGAACATGCATTTTGTGATTTCTGAGACACTGGGTGTCAGGTGAAGGAATTGTGAGTGACATTGCATCAAACCATTCAGCCCACCTCCAACCTTCTCATTTCATCATGCCTCAAAAGTAAAATCAATATTTCTACTTCGGGAATATTTGGCAGATGATTCTTCCATTGCATACAAGCCAATTCTATGTCTTTACGTGAGACAGAGGAAAACAAAGAGCTTTGTCCAAGTAAGAAAGAAAATTATGGCCTTGTGAGGCATCATAATCCTGTCACTACTCCCATACCTTAACTTGAGCAAATGCCAAGTTTCCATATTATGTCAAAGCCATTTGGGCTTTTTTCTTCTGAAGTATTCAGCAACACTTTCCAGCATTTTGGGATGAAATACCCATGTTTATACTATTCAATAAAACTAGCTAAGGATTTTTTCTAGCCCTGAGGTCCAAGACAGTGAATCACCTCCCATCTCCACATCTCCACATCCCCAGTTCAAATTGCTTACTGGGGACAGTACCTGGCTGGTGCTGTTCCCTGCTCAAGGCCTGTACAATGTCTGGGAGTGTTTTGTTTGTCATGAGCTGTGCTTGGCATGGAAATTTCACTAAAAGCATGGGCACTCACAGGCAGGACTTGATCCCATGTCCCAGTCCCAATTTATTTACTAATACAGGCAAAGTCTTCCAAATCTCTTAACAAGAGCATAAAAAAAACCCCAACAAAATATTAAAAGATAAAAAACCCCCGAAAATAAAAGGAACAATATGTATTTCTTATGTACAAAGTGTTTAAGATTACTTACAGCACAGTACTATGATTTAGCAGTTGTACTTCAAGGAACATTTATCTGACCAAAACTGGTTGTCTCCAGTGCCTACCTTTGACTGGACCATCTCTGTCCCTCGGTGAAGTCTGGCCTTTGGGGTTCATTTCATCCTAAAAAGGATGTCAAAGACATTGCAGATACATTGAAAGTGCCTGGTTTTAAATGCAGGTGCACAGAGACTGAAAGGGTATTGCATATCTAAAATTAATAACTCCAAGGACAAGTGTAAAATTAACAATGCCCTAAAGTATATGATCTCTTGACTATTGGAACTCTGATTTCCACAGCAATCCAGCAGTTATGAATTTAGGAGACATCTATAAGGTGTGTAATGGCTGAGCCAATGCCTCATTGGCTTTTGTCTAACAGTCTTTTCTATTGTGATTTGGGAAGTGTCTATAAGCAGAATTTTATTGCATAAATCTCTCTGGTTTTGAATGAATATTAGCTGCATGCTTTGCGGATGAAAAGCATTATGTGCTACAAGAACTACCCAGTATCATTTATCTTCTCTGAGATCTGGGAAAACCTGGCAGTCCCAGTGATTTAGTGAGTGCTTCCACTGTCTGCAAGTGTGGTCTGTGAGGAATTGGGCTGACAGGAGAGGAAGGGTGAGGCACAGATGGACACTCAGGTGCTCTCCAGTGTCTTTGGGTTTTTAAAATAAGATTTTCAGTCAATCAAGGAGTTTAGGAAGATGCAGGTATAATTTCATAGCATCTATCTAGAGACAGGTACCTAAGTTCAAAATCCAATCCCTGGAAGTGTTCAAGGTTAGGCTGGATGGGGATTTCTTTGAGCAACCTGGTCTAGTGGAAGGTGTCCCTGCCCATGGCAGGGGATTTGGAACAAAATGTCTTTAAGTTCCTTTCCAACGCAAACCATTCTGTGATTCCACAAAAACTTATATCTAAAAAACCCTCCCTTCACCAAGGGAGACACTTGGACTTAGAAGAAATCGCCCTTTTGCCAGGCAGGTTCAATAGGTTATGCTTCTAAGAGCAAAATGAATCCAGTTCTTGCCCTCAGACACATGGTTTGGTTAAGCTCAGTGAGCATCAAGAATTTGTCATTCCTGACTGTTGATCAATAAAACACCAAAATGAACAAGTCTACTCACAGCTTTATCGTTCAGATGTTCACAGAAGTCAAGTGGTGATTCTTTATATATATATATTTTTTAATTCTACCTCCTCTATCTTCTACCTGAAAACTAAATAAGGACTTCCTCCAGAAATGGAAAACTTAGATGCAAGCAAGTACTGACTTCTTTTCTCTCATCAAGCAGGTTTCAGGAGGCCCATAACTACAGAAAACAGCGTAGAAGAACACAAAAATCTATGAGACAATTTCCGGCTAGGTGGGAAAAGCAGAGCTCTAAATCCTTGAAACATTTTACAAAAAAATCCCTGCATTAAAAATACATAAAAATATACATTAATGAAATAAAAGTAAGAAATAATTCTGGGCATCTAAATCTAGGGCAGTTTTTCACCTCATATGTATGGCTAGAAAAATAGGAATTGCCTAGACACGATTGTTAAAACTAAAACAGCCTTTGCTGCATATTTCTTTGTAGTGCAAACCTAAAGTTTTCTTTGAGATTAATTCTTTTAAATTATGGATACAATTTTTACCTCCAGCAGAGAGCTCCAGGTGTGGGATGCCATGGACCTATTTTCCTGCCTCAAGCTTCTAAAACTGGAACAATCTGGGAGTTCAAAGACACTTCTCCATGAGGTATCATGTAATGATTAGCTTGAGGCACCTCCCCACTCATACAGATGTTATTCTGGATCTTGCTCCCTGGGGAATCAGTACCAGATTTTGAGGAAAACATGTCTAAGATCCTACCTCTCTTCCTCCATTCTCCATAACAATTTTTGGCATTGCTTAGCTTTAGGGAAAAAAAAATCCCTCCAATTTGTCAATGACAGTGACTGGATATCTATATTAATAGCAGAGATGAGGGAAAGAAATGAGTAAGAAATTAGCAAGAAATTAATAAGAAATTAGGTTATTTTTCTTTTAAACCAAGCCAAAAATATCTATCAGAGGGAGGCAGCTTCCACAAAGCTGAGCTTTATTTAAATTCACATCCAGATTTTAAATGAGCTGGATAGCTTAATTGCATTTGGTCAGTCAGTGGAATTTCCATTCTCTAATTATGTATTTGTAACCTTGCAATGTAGACACCTTTGAAGAGGAAAAAACCCAATACAATCAGAAAACAAAACCAAAACTCTCATGTTTTCTTTTCTTTGGCCGAGGACATGGTATAATAACAGTAATCTATAGAGGTGAAAAAGACAAACAGGATTAATGAATTTTAGGAAACATAAGCCTGTTTTGCTGTTTTGGTTTGACTTTGATTGGGAAATTGTGCTTAGGCTAATTTGAGCTAACATGCAATTTGTCAGCTGGACTAAAAATGCTGTAATTGCTCTTTGCTCCTGTCACCCTAACAGAAGAAAATGAAAAACAAACTCTCCAAAGCCTGTCTGGGTCTGTGGCTTGTTTGAGTTTCTCTGCTGAGGGCTCTCAAGGGGCAGACCAGAGCCATGGCCTGCTGTCATGGAGATGTCCCATCCTGTCAGGAGATGTCCCCAGGGTGGAAGCACCACCTTGGAAGGTGCCGCAGTTTGGCTCTGAGATATCACAAGAGGCCAGGAATTGCTGCTCTGAGGGATTTAACTTATTTTCACTTTTACATAACGTTTAAATTATTTTTCAAGGGTTCCAAGGAGAAGGAGTGAGAGAGGGAAAGAAGAGGTTGTCCTGGCTTTATGGGTATGAAACAGGCAGGTTTTATAGGCTCATGGAATGGTTTGGGTTGGAAAGGGCCTGAAAGACCATTCAGTTTCAGCTCCTCTGCCAAGGGCAGGGACACCTCTCACCAGCCCAGTTTACCCAGAGCCCATCCATCCCTTAAACCCCAGCAGGAAAAGTCTGGCTGGCTCTCACTAAGCCATGTGAGCTGCTCACTTGCTCAAGCCCAGCGAGTGACACATTTGAGGCAGCGCAGATAAACTGTGACTGCTGCTTTGCAGTTTATAAAACAGCTTTCTGCCTGTGGGAGTTGGCAAGCTCAGAGAAGTCCAGGAGGGCTCCTGCTGCTGGCAGAGAGGTTTGAGTGGCTGAGGACATGAGGGCCACCAGGGATCATGAGCAATGACATTGTTAAGTGTGCGAGCGTCACACCCTGCACACAGGCCATGGGTGCCACCAGCCAGGGTGAGCTGCTGACTGTGGCTGTCAAAGCTGGACTCTCTAATTATATCTGCATTAATAAATTAAATAGTGCTGAGGCCCAAGCACCATGTCAGCTGTAAATGCTGTCACCTTCCAGGAGCCACCAATGCCAAGGGGTCTCGTGGGTGAGTTCTGCTCAGCTGGAGGGATGCACTCAGATCCCCCATGTGGCCAACGCTCTTTAGGCAGGAAGAATAAAAGGGACTGCCAAAAAAAACAAGCTCAAAAGAAATCAGGATCCCAAGGTTTCAGGGAAGAAATTAAAACTGAAATTAAAAAGTGTCGAAAGTGTTGCGCATGTATCTCTGAAGAAGGAATTCCTTGATTTATCAAAATTTATTCCGAGACTGGACCACCCCTTAGCTCAGGAACAGCTGCACAGGTTTTGGTGCTATTTTTTCAAGAAGACAAAGATGTTCTGTTATTGCTCCCCTGCTGCTCTTTGCGTGTAGGAGGAAAGCAAGGAACAGAATAACTGCACATTTCTATTTTTCTGTGCTCTGTTCTTTTTCCTACTTATTCCTCCTCCTTCATTCAGCCACCATGTGCATAGCAGCAGTCAGCTAGAATATATTCTTCAAAACAGCAGCAAGGTCAGTCCCATCCCAGGCTGAAAGCTGGGAGCAGGGCAATGCCTTGCAACGAGAACTGCAGCTCCCACTCGATTGGACCTCCACTTACAAATGCTCTTAGACCATGGCATGGGGTGCCCTGGAATTGTTACAGGCTGAAATATTTACATCTGAAATATTTACATTTGCTCTTTGGCTTCAAATTGTATGGCTTTTTGATATTTTGAAGATACACACAAAGACACAAATTTATACAGTTCATAGAACTGTTAAGGTAAGCTACATTTTTAGATAACCAGAACAAATGATAAAATTACGTGAAAACATATTTTCTGAACATGCCCCTTTTACACACCAATCACCTGCAGGATCTGGAGTCTCCTAGCAAACCCTCTCATTAAACCCTGCTGTTTCAGAATTCCTCTTGTTTCTGTCATCTTTCAGCAAATTCTATTCAGATTCAAATTCCCTATTCTGGATTTTAACTTGAAAGCCAAGGCTTTCTTAAAGGAATGAAACAGCTTGAAAAGAATCCTGAGAATTTAGATTCTGACTAAAATTTCACCCAGAGTCACAGAATGAGTAAGGCTGGAGGGGAACACAGTGGGTGTGTCCCGATCTCCCTGCTCAAGCAGGGTCATGCTAGAGTTCTGGCAAAGTTCTGGCAGTTTCCCTGCAGGTTCCCCTACAAATTCTGGCAGGAAATTTTGAGCTTAAAGCTTTATTTTTTGAAAAGAGAAGTTTCAAAGTTGAAAGTTACGATTATTTTTTTTTCTTTTTTTCTTGTACACATAAAGGACTTTCAGGTCATAGAATCACAGAATTACAGAATCACAAAATTATTTGGATTGGAAGGAACATTAGAGATCATTTAGTTCCAAATCCTTTACTATGGGCTGGAACCTCTTTCACTTGTTGCAAAGACTTATGTGACACAATTCTTCTAGTGATGTCAGATTTTCTTTGTTGTACCTCCAAAATACAGTTCTTTAAAATGAGACACTAATGGATTCAAGAGTTTTAAGCAGTATTCACCATGTTTCTACTCATGTTCTTCTAATCACTTTACTCTGGGGTTATTGTTTGACAAGGGACTTGAGACAAATGATGTGGAAACAAAGAATAAGTGAATTTTTCCAATGACCTTGAACAAATACCATGAGTAGTGCAACATGTGCTTTTTTTTCAGTCACCAGCCTATAGGAGGTTTAAATTACTGAAAACATTTAAAGCAGACTGAGCTGTATAAGAGGCTTTAAGAATTTAACAAAAACACTTCCAAGATTTTAAGTAGTATGAGCATTATCTTTGCCTGGCTGAGCTGTACCCTAATGAAAGCCAAAAAAAAAAATAGGAATGCTTTTTGCCTAGCATCTTGTTTTAAAGAATAAAAAAGCCTTCACTGTGAACAATGTATTGGAGAGATAAGGAAGTTAGAGAGGGTAGGGATAGCTGATTATAAATTTCATGGGCCTGGTGGCTTTGCATCAAGGAATTTAGCTGATGCTGAAGCACCAGGCTTAGCTAAAGTGTTGAAACAAATAAAATGGTCCTGTCAGCATTGTTATATCACCTCTGTGCGGTGACCAAGTATTTTTTAAAAGGTAATGTGGGTACAAATGCCTGATAAATGAAAAATCCCTGAGTCTAATGATTCAAGCAATAAATCCACCTTTGCATTTCCTGATTAAATTAATCAAATATTGACACTGCATACACATCCAAACATATTTCAAAAATCAAACATTAGCTGAGCACAAATTAATGTGTATTCTTGTAAGATAACTGCACCAGGACAGTGAATGAAGAGGAACTGGATTGAAAACTGGTGGCCTTTATAGATGAATGAGCTGATACAAGTAATTTGGGTTGATACCAATTAATGACATTGTGCAGTTAAGGAAACAAAGAACAAGTTAAAAAAAAAAGAAGAAAAAAAAGAAGATTAATTTAATTGCTTGAAGTGAAAATCTTGCCTTTCCCTGGACTACAGAGTGATAATGGAGGATAAGTTCTTGGTTACCAAATATGAGCCATGTAGACCTGACACAAAATCCTCAGTTTGCTTTGCATTTTCCTGGCCTTTTTCCCCTCCCTCAAAGTACATAAATATCCCTTTCTTGCTTTTTTTTTTTTCAATTTGCTTTTATTTCCACTCTATATTTCTGCCTTTTTTGCTCTGAGAGTATCTGGATGTCTGATATTCCATTAAAGAATTACTTTAAACCATAATTGCTTGTTTTGACATGTGATAACAAAATATAGACTGTACCACTAATTGTCCTTGTGTATTTCCTAAGCTAATCAGGAATCTGACATCATGATGGGGGTGCACTTTATTTACTAGAGAAAATAATTAAGAAATCAGTAGCAGTGTTCTCCTAAGATTTTCCTTAGTTTTATTACTGGCTACTCCTTTTTACTGAGCATCGACTTTCCTGTTAGAACAAAAGTATCATGTGGGATCTACACTGTCTTCTAAAAAACTAATGCAATTTATGTGTTATTCCATCTGCAAATAATTCAACCCTGTCAAGAAGTTAATGTTTAAATTGGCTGAATTAAGGTGCTGTTGAAGAAAATCGAGTCATATAAATGTTGTGGAAAAAAGAAAGTGCAAGAATGGCCTTTTTGTAAGACAAAAATTACTGTCCAAGAGCACTGGATCAGTCGATGACACTTTCAGCACTTATGGCAATATCTAAATTGCTCACAGAATTGTTTACATTTTTTTATTCACACCCTCTGCAGTCAGGGCTTTGGAGCCAGTATGGAAAGGGGAGGGAAGGGGGAGGCTGCTCAGCAGAAGGAGCTTTATTACAGTTCAATGTTGTGTTCAGTCACTGTGCCTGGGGTTTCTCTGGGAATGTTGGAGGGCTCTGCAGGAAACGCCTGAGTGCATCTAAGGCTCACAAAAACAGCCATGCCCAGGTAGGGTTTCTGAGCCTGTGCCAATGGGATTTGGTCTGTGATATTGCACTGGGCTTCCCTAAAGGATTGTGAGCCAGCAGCAAGGAAGGAGTTTGCCCCTCAGCCTTCTACTCACTGCTGAACTTCAAACAAATGGCAAAAGCAGAGAGAAAATGAAAATGAGATTTCATTTTCCTTAGGAGCCACTGAACGTGCTCAGGGGATGGTGCTGAGTGGGTCAGGAGAGCACAAGGAGCAGGAGGAGAAGGAGGAGGGATCCTGCAGTGGAGCAGGCACCACAGAGCATGAAGTGAACTGCTCCTGGTCCAGCCCCACCACTGAGGCTGAACAGATTAAAGAGGCAAATCCATCTTTAACCTCTGGCTGACTCCCAGCCTGTTCCCACTGACTTAGTAATAACAAAATGGATTTTGTTTCTGCTAGTTTGCCATTTGCCTTCACTCTTGCATAACATGCAATTGCATTAAGAATTACTTCTCATTTTGTGAGGGGACACAAGAGTTTCTTTTTCCCACCAAGCTCAACCCACAGAGCAGGCACTCAGTAATTCACTGAGGGTAAGGGAAGGCACCGCCTTCACCAACTGGTCCAGTGTTTTTCACTCCAGATTTCTCATCAGCTGAGAGTTATACTTTCGTTTGACTTGGCATGGGCTTGGTTTTGTTTGGCCTGGAGAAATTTGTGTTAATAAAATCATAGAATCATAGAATGGGTTTAGGTTGGAAGGGATCTTAAAGATCATTCAGATCCAATCCCACTACCATGGACAGAGACACCTTCCACTATCCCAGGTTGCTCAGAGCTCCATCCAACCCAGCCTTGAACACTTCCAGGGAAGGGGCATCCACAGCTTCTCTGGAAAATCTTCTTCTACCACGCTCACAGTAAAAAATGTCCACATAATATACTGATATTGGAGTGGCCACCATGTTTTCAAAAGCAAATATCCTCCTACTCACCTATACCACAATTCTGTTCCCACTACATCTTTTGCAGGGAAGGGATTTGCTTTTGCAAAGACTGCTTTAAAAGCAGAGCTTGCCTTACATGTCCTTATTCCATTGAGTCAGCTGGTGATGCCAGGAGGGAGAGGTGGGTTTACTGCCAGGTGACAGGATTGCAGTGCTCAGGGAGGTCTGTTCAGTGGCAGGAGTCTGAGCAGGGAGCTCTTTGCTGCAATTAGCAGTAATTCTCTGAAGTGTGGCTGGCAGGAGGGTCCTGCTGGGCAGGGAGGACGCAGCCAGCCTCTCCGTGGGCCAGGTGTCAGAAGGTCATTGCTGGACCTGGTGGGAAGATCTTGAAGGAAGCAGGGTGGGAGGGATGTTAAGTTCCTGCTCTGGCTGGGAGGACTTGAAAGCAGCTGGAGTTGTGGGGGATTTTCCTGGCGGAAATGCCTTGCACAGAGCCCTTTGGCCAATGTCCTTCTGCTGCTGGCAGGTTGCAGGCTGGGGCTGCAGAGAGGGCACTGCCAGGGCCTTCTGCTGCTGACCAGCTGACCTTTAAGAGAAACAGAAGGGCATCTGAGACACCTTGTCAGGGGGAAAGGTGGAGGAAAGGAGAAGGTTGCACATGCCAGGACTGTCCAGGGTTTCTGGAAATCCCGCTCCAGTGTGAGTAAGCATTGCTTCATGGCAGCTGGACTCAGAATCTATCTCTAAGTTTAAACACCTCCTTTAATGATGGCAGCATCCCACCACTGTGTGTTTGCTGGATCCTGCTCATAAAATATTTATCATGCTGTCTCTGCATCAACAAGGTCTAAGCCACACTGAAACAGGATGCAAAGCCTCAGCTTTGATAGGATAAATTATTTTTTTCTATCATTCATTAACCATCATTTTCCCTGCTGCATAAAAATCTCTGCTATGTTTTGCAAGACAAACAGATATAGAAGAGAGAGGGCATCCATAGGAAAAAAGACATTATTTGTCACAATTTAAGATTTACTATAGGAGGTGTGTGCAATGATGACCCAAGGGAATGTCTTAAATGCTGCAAGATCTTGTGATAGATTGGACTAATAATAGGCATTTATTTCCACTGGAGAGGTCGGCTAATGGCCTTGATAAAACTCTATTATGATATTAGATTATTGTTTTTCAATTACATAAGGTGCAGTTTTCAGAGGAGGAGAATGCAGCAAGATAATTTAAATATCAAAGTTATGCAGTCAAAGGAACGTGATGCTATTTCAACTCTCACCAACTATTTCTGTTACAGAACATTGCAATTCCCAAAATTTATTCTGTTGTCCTTTCTGCAGTCCCTGCCCCTGGAACACAGGAAACTCAGCTTCTCTTTTTTAATGCATGAGAAAGGTTTTTTCTAGTTCTTACTGACGCGTGAAAAAGTTTGCAAATGTGAATGCCTAAGAAAATAGGACAGATGAAAACAACTGTATTTTTGGTTTAGTTTGGTTTTTTGTTGTTATTTAACCTCATAACTTTCAACAATTCTTCCAATTCCAATCACTACTCAAAACACCAATATGGTTGTGGTGCTACTGGCAGAAGTTCCCCTGACCCCTCTCTAAGTGTGGCTGACAATGCAGAATGTTAAAACCCAAGCTTAAAAAGGCTACAGAACAAAATTAATATCTTGCCTGAATTTTCAAATAAGTGAAACATAATTCCTCCAGCGTGCCTTGATCCATGCAGCATCTAAATGTAAACACAGTGAAAAATCACAGCCAAATGTTCAAAAATATGAAAGAATGAGTAGCACTCATTCTTACTGTAGCACTTCATTCTTACATAATCTCATTTTTTCCTTAAAGCTTGAAAATAATGTAATTGTAATTGTAATTATTTAGCTGTTTAAAGTGATCTTGGTACAATTTGCAAGAAAAGCATTATTACATGTCCAGTTCCTTTATCCTGTTGAACGGAAAATACAGACTGGCATCTTTGCTAGCTCTCGCTTTCCTCATTCTAAGAAGCACGAGTTTCTTTTAATGCACTTTTTTTTCTCCGTGACTAATATATTGGCCTGAGATGAAGCATCTCCTGATTTTTTTAGGAGAAAACTGTTTCTCCCCTTGGGCCTATGATACCCAGAAGCACAAGAAAAACTGTGATTGGGATTTTAATTGAGAGATTTGCCAAGGGTGAAAGCAAGTTTTAAATTATATGGTGGAGGACAGAACCATCACATTCCACTGCTGACTAGTACTCTGGCTGTGTTTGCCATTTACAGTGTGCAGCCAGGCTTGGAGAGATAAACCTGGAAAATAATGAAACAGAAAAGAGTTATCTGTCATCTGTGTTTCATTGATGGCTCAGAAATAGCAAACCTATGGTTAGGCTGAACATATGGGAAAGAAGTGTGCATTACTCTCCATCAGGGTAAAGGATCAGCAGTGTGGATGGGTGATTTCTGATGTGAGCGCCTCAGAGGCACAGCAGCTGCCCTGATAGCAGGCAGAATCAAATGTATTCCGAGTTTGGCTTTAGATGAAGTAAGCAGATACAAGACTTTCCCATTTAAGTGGAAAACAAAGCCCAGAGTGGAAAACAAAGCCCAAAGCAGGAGCATTGGCAGCAGCTGCCTCCACACAGAGCTGCTGTGCAGGGTACGAGTGTGCCCTGCCCCAGGCAGATGTGGGACAAACACTGCAGGGACCTGCTTTCAATGTTGTTGTTGGGGAGAAACAAACAAAAGCAGAACCTGGGAATGCCCCATCCCTGCAGGTGTTTAAGGTCAGCTTGGATGGCCCCTGGAGCAACCTGGTGAAGTGGAAGTTGTCCCTGTCTATGGCAGGGGATTGGAACTAAATGTTCTTTAATGTCCCTTCCAACACAAACAATTCTACAATAATTTATTTTTATGCCTATATATATATAAAGTATATCACATGGGGCAGGAGTTGTCTTTTGTACATCCTTCTTATTTAAAATCCAGATAAATCTGTGTTCCAGTTTAGCAGAGTCTAGACGCAAATGAACCATCAATTTTATTCTCCTTTTTTTTTCCATGCCAAGTTAGGTCTTACAGAAAGGGATTTCAAAACATGATTTCAAGTTTTTGAGCACTTTTGCACAGGAGATCTGGCAGCAAAGCATAAAGTGGGGGGAATCAGAAGAATGAAACCTGTTCCTGATCCCAAACGTTTCATGAGCACTCACGTGAATCCCATGCCTTAACCTTTGCTGTTCCAATGCTCAGAGATTAATTCACTTATAGCCAATACTAGAGATACCAAAATCAGCAGAAATATATTGAGTTTAATAGTGTTTAGGTTCAGGCCATGCCAAAGGAAATTTATTCCTGGGAGCCACACACTTCTCTGGACTCCACACACACAAAGAACAGGAAAACATCTCTATTAACTGTTGGGGTTTTTTGTCACAGTGACCAAACAATCCCACATGCCTTAGACTGGGTGGGTCAGTTTGTTTAAAATAAGTTGAGGTCTACAGAAAGTCAATATAATTTGAGTCTTTTAGACAAACTGCAGCATAGGAAACTGCCATGATTTCATTTCTGGATATTTTTTCTTCATATTGCATTAAATGACCCATGACTTTGATTAAATTGAAAATGTAATGTATTGGCATTTTCAATGCCTTCAGATTTATATTTTTTATGGTTTCTATTTATGTTCCAGTTTTACTTTATTATATTTCTAGGAAAAACTCATTTCAGAGGACTCTGCCAGCTGCCACATAATGAAATCCAAATATCAGAGAAGTTACAGTTTCTTTTTCTTTGCTCCTCCAAGTCAGGTGGGACCAGCTATTGTACCTGTCTACTCCAAAGGAGTTCAGAAGGTTTGGGCCCATCTTTGAGATAGAGTTTTCTCATTTTCTTACATAAGCAAGATACAGATACTAATTTAATTTTTAGAAAAAGTTGTTTATATGTGAGGAGTCAGATGCTTGCTTGTGGCAAGGCACACAGGGAGCCACAGCCATCGTCTGCTGGAAAAAGGACTTGGTTTTTCAGTGTTAAAGGGATTGTCAGAATTGCTGGTTTCTGCTGATATTTCTCCATGCCTGAAAAAGTGTAAACCTCAAGCTGATTTTTCTACAGAAGTCTCAGTAAAAATAATTCAAGTGTTTCCAAAGTATAGAAAGAGTAATACAGGATTTTTACTACTAAAAAAAAAAAAAAAAAGAAGAGAAAAAAGAAAAAGATTAAAAAATTAAACCCAACCAAATGTGACAACAGTTGCACCGAGAATTCTTGCAGGATTCCAAACTTGGGGTGTGTGTGATTCTGGTAGGGATCCTATTTAACACTGCGAGCATACTTTTTACCCTTCCCATGAAAACCCAAGCCAAGTCAGTCATGGTTTAAACTTCCAGTTCTTATTAGGATCATCTTCTTCATTACGGTTGATTTAAAGCTGATTTTTTTTTTTGTGGCAAAGGATGTTTGGCCTACTTCAGGAGCTGTCCCTATCTGCTGATGGAACCTGTTCTGTACAGAGTATCTTGGAGCAAAGCATGACTTTCACCTGTGGTTGTTTCTCTCCCAGGGGCTCTGCACATGATGAGCTCCAGCACTGAGAAGATGAAGTTGCCTCTCCTGTGCTTTTAGTGCTTCCTGCAGCTGGCAGCCTGGCAGGAGAGTGGAGAAGGCAGCCTGGATCCAGCACAGAACAGGGGGAATGGAACTGGGAGTGAGATGCAGTCTGACAGCAAAGTAAGGGGTGGGACAGAAGGGCAGATGAAGGCCTGGAAGAAGGAGAATCCACAGAAATTGAAAAACGGCTGGAGAATAAGCCCCAAATTAGATGCTGTGCAAAAGATGGTGGAGAGGGTGCAGGAGAGAAAGGAGGAGCAGGCTGTGGAAAAAGGGTTATAATTTTGCACCAGGGAAATTATGTCCTCTGTAACTCAAAGCTGGTGCCAAATTTTGGCATCCTTTTTCTTTCCAGGAAACTGCTGTGAGGAGTGAAGGCACCTCAGCAGACATGTCCATGTAAATTTTCCTTTTGCATTGTAACACTGTGTGTGTGTGGAGGCACCTAATGCCTCTAAAGGGGACAGGATAACTGGGATCAATAAGTTCTTTGTTCTTCAAGCACTTGATATTATAGTCCTAAAGCTAAACCTCTTTATTTTTGAGTACCAAAAGAAAGAATCCTTGGCTTCCTATTGGGAAAGACAATGAGGTGCGTCTCTATTACAAGCACAAATGGGACACTAAACAGGTAGGCCACAAATAAAAATAGCTGTTCAGGACTGTAGAAGGAAGAGAATGGAGTTAGAACCTTAATTAACTCCTTCCTTAAGTATCAGACAGCAATCAGCACAAATTACGGATTAGGAGCCTTTGGCTCTTGAAAACATGGAGCCCTTGCTTCCCTGCCTCCTCCTCTCCCCACAGCTGCAAGAATCCAGCTGAGACTAAGAATGTTGGGTTTTTTTATAGCACTTGTAAAAATCAAGTCCACAATCAAATAGACAAAGAAAGCCATCATGAAAGGAAGCAAACATCCAGCCTTGGTGTGTGCCTGGAGCTCTGGCTGGAATGGAGCCTCTTCAGCACAGCTGAGAGCCTGCTCAGCAGTCTGAGCTGGCAGCCTTCAACTAGCCCCTAACGAGCCTCATCAAACAAACAAACACAGAAAGAGGCCTCACAAATTAGTACCAAAGACAAGTGATGGATGATTCTCATGGTTTTGTGCAGTGCCGACATCTCCCTTGCCTCTGGAAGTGGGGGGAGTCTGTCCTAATCTCACCCCTCTCAGTGTGGGGCAGCTGCTCCAAGTGGGACACTCCCTTCTTCTGGGGCTTGTAGTGCAAAACTGCACATCTGGGGATGAGCCCTTTGACCCTTTGGGTAAGAGAAATCCCATCCTGAGGTGCCCCCACCACTGATGATAACAACCTGCTCAAATTCTGCGCACAGCTGTTGTCTCCTGCTCATGGTTTGTGAAAAGGCCTCCAGCTGAGGTGGCCACTGCCAGGACAAGGAGTGTCCCCACCAAGCTGGGCTTCAAGGCCACTACCCCAATTTCTTGTGTTTCACTGACTCCTTGATGGGCAGCATTGTTCTGCCCATTTCCCTGAGGTGCTCCTAAAACAGCATCTCATGTCAGAAATTAAATGCTATCATTTTGCAACACAACTAGAGGTATCTATTTGTCACTCAGCACAGGACTTAATTCCTCAGTAAAATCTGCATGTGGTAGGGAAAGATGGAAGGAACAGTATATGGTTTCCTAAGCCAAAATTTCTTTCCTGTGGCAGGAACTGCAGAAACTGCTTATTAAGTTCCCTTTTTTCCCCAAAGAGCTCTGGTTTGTAACAAGAATAGAGACTGGAGAATGATTCTTACATAAAGCCAAACTGACAATTCTGCCTAATTATTTACCCTTGAAAAGGGATCGTATAATCTATCTTCCGATCCATTTTTTTTCCTCACTATGAATCTTTGCACAACTGTCCTCATGACAAATATCATTTGATCTGGGGACAGCCCTGTCTGGAGTGTTTGTATCAAGAGCCTTTTCCAATAACCTGCAGGTCCTACCTTAATGAGAACAGGAGCCTTATGACAAACACAGGGCTTTCAACAGCAAATACAGCTTCTGTACAGCACACTCAGGTCTCTCCTTACTGAGGAATAAACTGACAAATTTTGCTTCCCTCTAGTTAAAAAATAGCACAAATGCTGCTGTGTTTGCATAGAGGAGCAAGGCTTTGTTTCAGTCTTGATCCCTCTCTCAGGAAGGTATGTTGGGAAGGCTTCTAGGGAAGTACCTACCCCAGCATCTTGGTTATCCTGCACTGAAAAGGGGAATGAGAGAGCACAAATAGGATTTTTTAATGTCTGAAACAGAACAAGAAAATGCAATTCCAAGATATTCCTAACATGCTCCAAACACTTGCAGTTCCCTGGACCAGACTGGACCTGGACCAAAGCCAAACCCTCCAAAATGTGGAGGTTGTTGCATCCTCAGCACCAGCTGTGTCCCTCCATGGATCTGCTCCTGTTGGTCTGCACTGCCTGTTCATGTAGGGCACAACCCAGGAGTGGAAGGGCAGGGATGAGCCAGGGAGCTCTGGGGTCTCTGGTAGCACCAAAAGGAGATTTCATGACAGGGTGACAGGGGGATGTGTCTGCAAGGAAAAATAACAGGAAAAGGCTGTGGGGCTGGAGCTGTCTGAGCGGCTCAACACTGAATCAGAAGCTGCAGCCATGGCAGACACCAAAATGAGTCTGGAAGCTGTGGCAGGAGATGCTGGCATGGGACATGCAGAACTTATGGAAATTGTCTGCTTACAACAGGGGGGCTGCAGGACATTGGACATTCATGGTGAGCACTTTGGACAGAAAATACAGAATTCACAGAGATCATGGGAATTCTCAGCTGATTTTAGCTTTTACAAATCCAAGCCTGGGCAGATGAGGCTGCAGAAAAACCAGGATAGTTCCAGCTTCTTCAGTTTGTTTCCACCCTGCTTGCAGACTGAGCTCAGCAGCACTTTCCTGGACACTCACCCTGAGCTGGTTTCACGTATCAAAAGCACAGCCAGAATCATGGCTACAGGTTATGGCAAAGCCCAGCTTTATTTAGTGAGTCCTTATCCAGCCAGAATTAGCATAATCTTTTCTAAAATAAATCTGAGGAACAAAACACAGTGTCTAAAGGCAGCGACCAATGAATCATAGTGAATTGCTGATGAAAATGTAGCTTGGGATTGTTTGGCATTGCACCCCCAGTGATGTCAGCCGAGTGCAGCGAAATGGAAATAATCGATCTTATCCTGCCTCGCTTGCTGAAGCTCTGACTTGGCATCAAGTCATACGAAGCAAAACTTTTGCTTTTGCTTTTTGATGCTTGTTTTCACTTTTCTAAAGACTCCCAGAAATGTAGAAGTGAAAATTGAGATTTTTGGTAAAAAGTTTCCTTTTTAGAAGAATCTATTATGGATTGCATATGATTTCTTGAGCTGTGTTGGTCAGCCTCGCTTCAGGTGCTCTGGAAACGAGAAAAAAATGCAGCTTTATTGGTAAACTGGATCTTCCAGCTCTATCCCTGATTGACACATAGTTTTGGAAGACTGATCCCTGAGGAATCATCTCTTTGGTGGGATGTAGTCACTCTGCTAAGCACTAGGGCAGCATCAGGGCTGGGTTCGGTTTCTAGAGGTGGATAAAAAACACTATCCAGACCCTGCACTTAAAAATGTGGAAAACCTAAAGTCTCTGCACAGACAGTGAGTAATATTTCCTTCCTTCAGACTCTTAAAAGTAGAGGGAAGAGAGGAAATGAAGAGAAAGAAACAAAAATGACGAATTAACCAGCCAGCCTTGCCTTTCCATACAACAATACAGTAACAAATTCCTCTCATTGTTTCAGATGCAGAAACTCTGAAGGAAATTGGATGTTTCCCTGCCCAGACACCTCAGGACTCTGTTGACCCCTGGATGCTCTCAGGTGCCTGGTCCATCTCTCACTGGGATTAAAAGGAACCTTAGTGCATAGGGCTGCAGCTCTCCACTCCTTCCTCACCAACTCCCTCCTTCACCTGGCATTTTTTCTGGCTCAAATTTTCTTCCCTTTGCCTTGGCACCTTGTATTCTGCAGCCAACACCACACCTCTCTGAAAGGGGACTGGACTTTGTTACCTAGAAGAAACTTCTAGACAATTTTAACGTATTTTACCTAAAACTTTCCCATAAAAAGGCCTGAAGCTATTTCTCTCACTCCAGTCTGTTTAGCCACAGTTGGGCACCCCAGGCTTTCCTTTTTTATTACAGCCATACTTTTAATTCCAACTCATGATACAAGTTTTTAATTTCTTTATCATAAATTCCTCCATTTTTGGTAAAGTGAAAAATGAAAATTGAGCCTTGTCCACTGGTTGCTTTTATGCTTTTATCCCTTTCTCTATGCTAAGGACATTGGAGTTTTTATTTTTCTAGACACTTTCAGCCCTCTTTAGGAAACAACTTCTTTTTTGAGCCCATACCAGTAGGATTACAAGCATTTACCTTCACCTGCATTTTCAGTTTCAACATGAACACATTGCAGCTGCCTTAAGACTTAGCAAATATTGCAAGTAGTCATCCAATATTTGTTTATCTCCAGAGTTCTCCACTTGCAGCCAAAACTGGATGAGTGCAAGATGCCATGTGGGATATGGGTGTTTATTTTTATCACAGAATTCACCCAGTTATGTGGTTTTGTCATTTACACCACCTTAATTCCAGAGCACATCAGAACCAGAGCAAATCCAGCTCTTTTCAACTGAATTCAGCAGCCCTATAGGGCATACCACCCTCACTAATTAACAACAGTTAATAATCCATTAATTCATTGACCATTTCTTATTCTGCTGTTGTCTTTTATTTACTGTGTAAGAAAATATTCAGCCCTTGAAAAAAGCATCTCTGCAGGGAAGCACCAGCAAGGGAAGCTGTGCTTAGAGTGCCTTCTCTTACACAGAAATGTTAAAAGTCACCAATTTTTCACTGAAATGTAAGGAGAAAACTTTTACTGTGAGGGTAATCAAACCCTGGGACAGGTTACCCAGAGATCCCGTGGAGTCTCCATTCTTGGGCACACCCAAAACCCCACTGATCACAGCCCTAAGCAGAGCTTGGAGATGACCATGCACTGACCAGGGCCTGGACCAGGTGACCTCCAGAGGTGTCTTCCAGCCTCAACCATCTTGTGGTGGTGTGAATTCTACACAACACATAAACAATGGACAGAATAAGTGCTTGAATTTGTTTTCTGGGGGCTGGAAATAGCAAGCAAAGGCCTCTGACCTGAAGTAGGACACATCCACAGTGCAGCATCATTTAGCAGAGACCAGCCAGGATGGGTATTCTGTGTTCTGAGTGCATCAGTGCAGAGCTTACAGTGGGGAATTCTAGAAATGACAAACAGTACTAATTTAGGTGGTGAAGCTAAAAAAGACAATTCAGGAGCACATGTTACACTCCCAGAAGGGAGGAGCATTATCCTGCAGCTGTAAACCACGGCTATGGACCAACACAGCACCTTGGCTAAGACCTGTTGTGCAGGTTACCTGGTACCCAGACCTGAGCTCTTCTCTAGGTGACCTTACATGTTTGCATAATATACTTCTCCTTGTAAGAGGAACTCTGATGTCTGTCCCAGGATTTAGTAATTCAGCAATTCTGGAAAGGTCAGATCTGGAATTTAGCCTATTAATAAAAATGTAGGCAATTCATGGCAGGCTAAGTGGTAATTTCAATTTAGCATCAACCTGGAGGCACATACCTCATCCTTTTAGCTGGCTAAATTTATCATTAATAGAAGCACTGAGGTAACCGATGTCATTGCTGGCAGTGCATGGATCTACCATCAGGATCAGATGATGAATATAATTCCTGAGCTGCACACAGGAAGGGCAATCAGTTTAACATGGATGTGTAAATAAATGCAAAGGCTTGGCTTCCCAGACTAAAAAGAATGGAGAGTGTTAGATTTTCCTTAGGCAGCCAAGGGTTCTGAATGAGTATTTTTGATGCTTCTCTTAGTAATTCTAATGATATGTCTTAGAATTTAATGTTACTCACATGAACATGTCTTTTTCTTGTTTTCAGGTAATTCCATAAGGCAAATTGCTGCCTAAGTTCATAGGCAAAACCCGGGGAAACAGCCTATAATACCAGAACACATGAAAGAGTGGAAATGTTTTCCTTCTGCATGTGGAAAACCAAGTTATAAAGGGTTAGATTTGCTCTTCTTAAGTGGAGAGCAGAGGGGGCAAGAGACACAAATACATCTCAAAATCAGATCCTAGCTGGGTTCAGGCTCCTCCTGAATCCCCTTTGTCTCTCACTGTTGCCTCCAGGGATGACACAGAATATCAACTCTTCCATCACAGGCACCTCAGGAAGATGTTAAAATGAGGTGGGGGTGAATTCTCACATAAATAATTTGCTGCGGTTATCACAGCATGGGTCAACTGAGGGATTAAACAAGGTTTTCCAGAATCCTGGTTGACAGGTCCACCATAAAAGAGGATTCTTGACCCTGAAATAAACAGAAACTTCTCTGTAGCAAGTACAAAGACATCACATCTCATGCCTGTCAGCCATTTCAGATGGTATAGTCACCACTTTCCCCTCAAATTTGTAAAAAAATAGCCAAAACCAATCTTTAACACTAAGATATAAGCATTTACTGTGGGCAAAAATATTATTTTTTCCATCCTGATATCCACTCTGTAGCACATAATCAAGAACAGGACCTTTTTTATACTGACAGTGAGGAATTTAATGAAAAAAATACCTTGACTGCAAATGTTTTGGTGTTTTTCCTCATCCTGAAACAGAAAAAAAAATTAGTCAAAATATCAATCACATTTGCAAAAAGAACATTTCCCCAATAAATGTTTTTTGTCAGATCTATAAAACTGCAGTTATAATGACAAGCCTTTTAAAATGCATTGTTTGGAGTTCCTCTAGATATCCCTTAGGGCCTTCTGCCTAGACTGACATCCTGTCCCTGGAAAATTTTTAAGGAAATGAAGCTTCACAGTTCTCAGCAGGAGAACGTTTCAGTCAAACAAATGCAAGCCTATTCACAGTTTAGGAATTTCAGTGGAAACACTGGTGATAATTATACAGAAATTCCAGCCTCTTCAAATAGATTTTGCACTGGCTTATCTGTACAAAAAACATGTTCCCCCAAATTGTTAGGATTGTGTAAAAAGGTGCATGTCTTCGTTTAAAACTTTTCTTTCTAGCCTTAAAGCTAGTCTTAAAATCCTCATAGGATGGGGAGTTTCTTAAATTTAGAGTTAATATTCAGTCCCTACTGTTATTTGTGAGTTATTTATTATAAATGAAAGATGCATTCCTGTCTAGTGCACTTAGCAGCTGAATTTATTTTTATGTTTCTAATATGAATTATGCAGAAATTTAGTTAACCACAGATCTTCATCTTCACCCAGTCTTCATCTGCTGATGAACATGAGGCCACACTGACACTGCCAAATATTGCTAGAGCAAAGGGATAACACAGGAAACACGGAAAGGGATGGAAGGGAAGGGAAGGGAAGGGAAGGGAAGGGAAGGGAAAGGACCTCATATAGTGGGAAGGCACAAGAATGGGAGCTGTCCTGATGTGAGATAGAGCTGGATATTAAAAGGTAGTTTTATCCCACACCAAGGTTCCTGTTCAACATTCATTCAGGCTAAGAGTAATTACTTTAATTTTGTTAAGAGATTTCTACCGAAATGAGTCAACATTCATGGTAACAAAGAGCTTTCTGTATCTATTTGCATCAGAGTTAAGCACCAGAATTAAGACTCCAGAGAAATTGTTATTTTTTTTCCACAAACACAGCATTTAGGAGAAGCCAGAAAATGAGGAATTGTTGAGACACCAGCCCTATATACTTTGATGTGTGGGCTGAACAATATGCCAGTCTATTCCCATATCAGAATGTCCTACTGTATTTATCTGCTGCAAGACAGATGACAAGCATCAGTGGGAATTGTCATTTTCCTAATACTCACTGGCTTTCTCCCAACCTTTATGTTTCCACTCGGCATAGTCAGTTTTCCTTCATAATAGAAGTTGTACCCACATAAAAAACCTCAGAAACAATATTTTGCTCCAAGCATGATGCAAAGAAGCTATTGTTTTATTAGATTTTTTTCTCTTTTTAATTTTTTTTTAATGGCAAAGTGTGTAGATGAGCATTCAGTGCAGGACTTTGAAAAAACTTAATTCCCTAAATACTTAGCAAAGTCTCCCATGAAATTTCAGCCAGGGTATTAGTCATCAGAGCCCATTGTCCATTTTCCAGGAAGACTCTGATTAAGATAGATTTATGACCAAGTTCTGCTAATGCAACAGTAAGAACTGAATATTAATGATTGCCAGTCAGTTTGAATTAACCTTTCTTGGAGGAACTTGAGTCAGTTAGGATCTCAATTAATAATTTGACTTAATGGCAGTGGGTTTGGCTTTAAAATCATCTATTATGCCAGTACTTGGATATTGTACGAATGGAACTCTGAAAAAATTTGATTTGATCACAATAATATTAGAACATTAAGAAACTATCTGTAAGAAACTGCACTGACAGCAGAGATATAAGGAAGAATTTAAAGACATTTGTGCTGCCCTAGAGTGTTCCTGGCTGCCCATATCTGTTCCAGAGGAGTACTTGTCTCTCATGGGTTCTGCTGGCTCTATGTGAACAGCTAAAGACTCCTACATGAAAGCAAGTGGATCAAGCCTTGCTTACTTACCAGTCCTGTGGGGAAACACTGTAACATTTACTCCCTCATGAAATAAATTGGACAGCTATAGTAAATTGAAGAGGAGCTTTTATCCTGTGGTTCCCACAAGCAACCCATTGTTGTGTCTCTCCTTTTTCTTTTTTGTTGCCAGTCTCAACCACAGACACCTAGAACTCTGTGTCTCATCAGGAGCCTGAAACAAAACAAACACAAAACCTGTGAAATGTTCTGTCGCAATGGAACATTCAAATGGATGTTAATTATCAATTATTTAAGGCAATGACAGCAGATTAGCAATTTTTCAGTATATCAGCCTGCCTAAGCCATACTGCTCAGGCTCCACATCCACTTAGGAGGGCACAGACTCTTCCCGTCCCCACTTCCACTCCATCACAACCTCCAGCAGAAAATTCATCTCACCTGAGCCAACTCCACAGTCCCACTGTTTCTCAGTGTACCATGGTGACAGCACTCCCATCTCAGCTCATTCCAGTGCCCAGACCAAATGCTGACAGGGCCTGAAAGAAGAGGAGCAGGACATTGTCTAATACACATGTCCAGTTGATAAAGTTTTTCTATTCTAACCTCTTGGTCTCCTTTTATCTGTTGTAATCACAGCAGCAGCGTTGTTATTGTCCTGGTTTAGGGCAAATATTTAGGGGGAAACCTCTGGGGGGTCTCCTCTAGGAAGAGCCGATTCCAATCGCCCCTCCCCCTACCGGTCCGGGAAGAATTTCCTTAGAGAAAAGTGGAAAAAACTATTTATTTAACACATAGAATATTTACAAGTATAGGGAAAAAATTGGATAATATGAAAACAATGAAACCTCTCCTTCCTCTGAAGAGATGGTAGATTCAGAGTCCGTCTGAGTCCGGTTCAGTTCTCCAGTGGGGGGACGATTGCCGGGCCCGGCTGTAGCAGTCGGCGAGGGTGGGGGAGGGGCCCCCCGGGCGTTCCCTGGTGTCCTGGGCTCACGCGATGCCAGCCAGTCCCAAGAAGAGGAAAAAAAAAAGAAAAAAAAAATAACGCTGTCTGCTGGAATGCAGCCTCTCCGCTCTCTTGACCTTGGTTCGTAGTAATCTGCGGGACGGGGGGCGATGATCCCGGGGAGCTGCGAGTTCCGGCCGCGCTGGAGCCACGCGCTCCCTCCTCTGCTCTTCTCTTCCTGCTTCCTGCTGCCGCTCCGCCTCTTCCTCCACCTTCACTTTCACTGTCTTCCTTAGACCAACTTAAAGCTGCAGAACTTAATGTCCAGCATAAGCCA
This sequence comes from Petroica traversi, assembly GCA_025920805.1. Lineage (NCBI taxonomy): Eukaryota > Metazoa > Chordata > Aves > Passeriformes > Petroicidae > Petroica > Petroica traversi. The sequence goes on along the minus strand of JAHLSL010000038.1, from coordinate 12,267,093 downwards.
GGGGACGATTGGGGATACAAACAGGCCATATGGCTAACCCAGGACAGTTATAAAAAGGGGAACTGTAATTTCTATGCTGTCCACTCTGCTGCTTTGCTGAAGGCCAACTTTGGGAGAACACTGTTAGGCCTTTTTTTGTGGGTGAGCATGTCAGGATATCAGTCTGTGCTCAGAGGAGAACTGATCTGACCTTATGCACACACATTCCAATCTCTGTGAAATGGTCAAATTCTCTGTACAACATGGAACTCTCTTTGCCTTCTGTCACCATCTGCCTGACGTATTAATTGACATGGTTTGTGAAGGTGAAGGAATGTCTCTGTGACCACAGTGGTAGCTGCTACAGACCAGTTTCAGTGGGAAAGGGGCTTAAAAATCACAGTTCAGTATCATAAAAGAAGTGATCCAAGTTGGCATACCATCTGCTAAGTGCCTTGTTACCAAATATCAGCTGGGGAAAAAAAACTTGCAATGGGTTTATGTATAAATAGAAGATGTCAGTTTGGAAGCTTGTCAAACCAGCAGTTTTCAGGAAACTATTTGTAGAAGAAATATGTCAGCTTCCAATTTTATTTTTGTTCTCTTGAAGATGTATCTTAGAATTGACATGATTTTTTATTCTTTGCAATTAGAGAGCAATCAGATTCCTTTTATGATAGTGTGTTTATTCCTCCTTAGTAGAAGTTTTGTAGTAATTGACCTATTTTCTATATAATTTTCACAGCTGAAGTGAGATAACCCTGTATAAAATAGTTTTGAATTGATTTATTTTCATATTCTTTACACAGATGAGCAGAGACAGTCCTATACAAAATTAAACCCTACTATTAGTATTCTTCCTCTTTCTAGTGTTCATTTACTCATATAAATCCCACTGGCAATAAGGCAATTACACCACAGATGGTAGAGTTCAAACAAATTAGATTCTACTCTCTCCTCACAAATAGCTTCACTGCACAAACTTCTCCAAAGCACGTATGTGCTGAGCCCTCCTCTTGCCACTCAATTGCTTGCATAACATCACCAAAATGCTTTTTTATCTGCATTTCCTCCTTTCATCCGTGCCTCTCCACTGGCTCCTTTGCTTGCCTTAGCTGGCCCCTCACAGCCAGATACCCTTCCCTCCTTGCTACCCTCAAAATGCAGGCCAAAGACAAACATCAGGTGCTCAGTTACTCCCAGAGTGCTTTCCCCACCTTTTGCATCTCTTTCCAATCCCTCTTTCACTCTCCCACCTCCCCACGTGTGCAAATGCCTGTGCCTTCCATATCCTCCATCCCTCAGAACACAGACAGTGTTTCCTTGCATGTCCCTAGAATGGTTTTTTACAAGGAGACTTCAACTCTGGTTGCACCAGGGTTTCTATTGTGCTGGACAGAAAATAATTAATATCTCCATTAACAGAACAAATCCCCTGCAGGTTTTTAATAGATTTATTCTTTTTTCAGCAACCAGACCAGCTTGACTGCTGCTCTTGGTAAGAGGAGTCTTGCCTTGCCATGAAGGAGAGCTGAGGCAACCTCTCTAAATAGAGAACTGATGCTGATAGAGCTTAGGGAGCTGAATGGGCACCACCATCAAATCAAATTCCTGAGCAGTGCAAAGTCGCAAAGGTCCCAACATGCTCCTCTGGAGGAATTGCCTCGGAACACGTTGATGCAACAAGGAACAGAATCATTCTTGCTAATTCTCTACATCTCTGGGTTGGGTAACCTCAAGTTCTGGATCACTTCCATCCAATTTCAGCCCCAGCTGATGCCTAGTCCTCTGTGGGACAGGAGTGGTCCAAGGTGAATGTGCCTTTGGACAATCTGCCTGTAGTGTTTATGATTTAAATTCATGGGACACGTATCCTCAGAGCAAAAGGGGCACCTCCAGCTATATTTATGAAGCTCAAAGGAAGACACAATGACACCAGACCTGTGTATTTCAGCTGAATCAGAAAAGAGGTGGACAGAGGACATAAAAAATATTAAAGAGATCCAGCTTCAACTCAGGCATCACAGAGTGAAATCATGAAATTCTGAGACCAATATTTTATTCAGAACTTAATCAAATCTTAAAAATTCGGCATATCCTTACTAATGGTTTTAAACTTGGTGGTTATAGGAATTCCTCCCTGTAAATACCAGATTTCACATTTAAGGACAATGTCAGATATCTATCACACTAAAACCTAAGAAAATTGTTAATCAACTACATTTTACAAACTTTTTTCTACTTTTCAGGTGTCTACTTTCTGCATTTTGTGAGTGAAAATTTTCTTCATTATTTTAAATTTGCATTTAATTCTTTCTTTTTTGGAAGGAGTTTCTTTTAATGACAGAAAGAGCTTTCAGAGCCCACTTCCAGAACCTTCTTGCTGCTAAAGATATTGTAATCATAAAAATATAATAAGAATTTCATTTACACAGAAATCTTGGCATGGAAACCCAGAGAAGGTAAATATCTACCCCCAGGGTCTGGATATGGAAACTAAACTCTGCCCACAGCCTGAGAGCTTTTTAACTTAAAGAAGCTGTAGTATCTACTGCTCTCCATCTGGAAGGTATTTGCAGTGCTCAGTATGCTGTATACAACCAGATATGGAGGCAATACTGAAAGGCTAAAAGGGACAAAAAGATGAGGATTTGGGATGCTGTTATAACATGCCCAAATAGTGAACATGGAGAAGAGCTAATAAAACTTGCCCGCTCTGGGAGCTGAAGAACTTTATTAAGGTGAAAAGAGGGGAAAAGTATTGAAAGAGATGGAAATGAATAAAAACCAAAAGGAGTAGGAGCAGGAAAATAATGTAAGTAGATAATTTATTTACAAATGCAAATTTTAAAGTTAAGTTACTGAATAGACCAAGGGCCACATTTCTACCATGGACATGTCTTTGCTACTGTTTTTATCCTGTTTGAAGTGAATTCTCTCTTTGTTTCTTTAGTTTTGGAGTTTCTTTTTTTTCATTTCTTAAAAAAATTTCCTTCTTGACTGCTAGTTGTAGTTACTTGCAATTACTTCTAGTTGCTTTTTTGCACACTTAACTTTGGAGTAGCAAAGCCCCAGAGTAGCCAGTAATGAATATATTCCTTTCTGATGTACAGCCAAGTGTGTTAAAGACAGGAAGAGGACAGTTCCAAGTGTCTAATAATAACATCTAAACCATATAATTTGATGTACACATTATATAATAGATAATATCTAAAACGTTCTGGTTTAGCTTTTATTTGACTCAACTGAGGCATTACATTTTAAGGTGGAGGGGAAAAGCTGAAACTGATGTAAGATGGGGTTGTGATATCTTGAGGAACTCTAGGGTTACAGAAGACTTCTGGGACCTGGAGCAGGGAAAATTCACATGATGGCATTGAAACTTTCCTTGTTTTGAAAACAAATGACAGCTGGAAATACTGTAGGCAGAGCACTGAACTTTAATACATGGCAAGGCATTGTTTCTGTGAAGAGCTTTATCAGGTGCTCCAAAAGAGACAAGGACAACTTGGAATGACAACATCAGAACAGGAAGGACTGATGGTTGGCTGAGGATTGCTTGGCGCACACAGGGAGGCAGCAGCCAGTTAATGCAAAAGATTTTGAACAGCCAGACCCCATTCAGAAGAAAATGGAACAAAAGCATCAAAGACTATTAAGAAAATATTTCAGCAGTATCCTTTCCAGTGTCAGGATTGTGGGTCTGAGCAGGAGCATCCCATTTGATAGGAGCTGATGCAAATTCATTTCCTCTTATGCTGCAGAAGACCTGAGGCATGAACAGTCAACATTCCAGCTGGACAAAAACCAGCAAGAAACCAGTAATACAACCACAGCCTTCCTCAAACCACATTATTTGAAAATAAGGAACACTGTTACCAGCAGGAATGTATGTGTTTACGAAGAAAATTAGTGTGAAAGTCAGATAAAAACCATTGCAAATAGGTGCCAAAAAGTCCAAAAAGGATTGATACCACAATTCTGAAAAACACCTTTGGGCAACCCTGATTTTAGAGCACAATAAAGGAAACTGTTGAATTTCTTACTGCAAGTGAGTTAGATGGAAATGGAGACAGAAATAGAAGCACTGGTGTTACAATCTGTCTACTTGACATGTACATGTATAAAGGAAAGGGTAATACTTAATTTGTGTTGTTTCTCAAATGCAGAAAATTGAAAAAAGTTATATTTGGGTTAAAAGAATGGCTTGCAGGGCTGAAAAATACTCAACTGTACTAGGAAGAAAAGAAGCACTATAAAAAGTAGGTAAGCAGGCAGATAGGCAATGATGCAGAGATGTCAAATGTATTCAAGAACTTCTTCTATTCTGTATTTTGAAAGAAGTAGAACACTTATCACTTTAGCTTGACAAAGTATTATCCAGCCCATAAGTTACTCAGGAGTGTATTATACCATGACAATAAGAAAGAAAATTCTCGAGCAAAGCAAATTAGCTTGCACCTGAGGTAAAAAAAAATATTGGCTCAGAGCATTGTGGACAGTTGTTGTCTATTTTCAGCTTACCTGGTACAGGTACAGTCCAGAAGGACAGAGAAACTAAAACATCCTGATTTTCAGAAAGCAAACAGTGATAACCCCAAAAACAAACCCCAAAAACAAAAACAAAAAAAACCCTTCTACAATCCTCAATAAATTAATGGAAAACATGACTGAGCATTCATTTATCTAAGAGAGAAGTAAGGAACATGGATATAAGTACTGCCTCTCAACATTGTCTCTTGAAAAATAAATCAGGCCACATAATCCTGATTTCTTCCTTCAGGACACTACAAGTTCAGCTGATAAAGGAGATGGTAGAGATAGAATGTGCTTAGATTTCTACAAAACATTTGACTGAGCACAGAACAATCTGATGAAAATATTAGAGCACTACATTAATAAGAAATTCCAGTTTAAGCAGATTAGACAACATCCCAATCTCAAAAAGTAGCCACTAATGTGAAATCATTAAATGGAGAGATTAGCTGTCCTTTTTATGAGATTGGGATGACACATTCATTGAGCCAGTAAAAATATCTGCCAGTAAATTCAGTAAGAGTAGGCAAATTTGAAAATCTTCATTGCAGAGCAGGCAAAACTATTTTTAAAAAACATTTCTTTTTTGAATTACCACAATGTGTCTCCGCGAACAAGGGCTGCAATGCAGGTATTCAGAGCAGGGCCTGTGGAGCTACAAAAGCATTTAAGAGTTCTGGATGGGTGACCATGGAATAGAAAGGAAAGCTGGGAAGGAAAAGTTAATTGCTCATATGCCATTGGCAAAACTGAGACCAGAATGTTACTGTATAGTTTTGATTTTTACATTTTATAAGGAATATTGAAATGCAGATGAACAGGTTGATGGGAAGTGATGTACTGTGGATACATGCTTCCAAAAAATGTGAGAAAGCAATCTTTTAAAATATCAGATGAAAAGCAGGAAGGAAAACATATGTGAATATTCAGCAACAAGTATTTAGTCAGGGACAGTGCTCTTAGCTCATGGTGTAAACCCAGACTCTGTGTCTCCAGATGAAGAAGAGGCATCTTTACCCAAGGTTCTGTGCAGCAAAAAGAAAAATTGAACTAAGATTTGAAGCTCAACTCAGGCAGAACAGTAGAAATCAATGGACTACTAGAGACACTGAGCCAGGTAAAGAAGAGATCTTGCTGCATGGATAAAATGGGTAGTTTGCTAATCATTATGCTGGCAGATTTAAAAAAATACATCCTTGTCAGGGCATTCGTGAGCACAAATACAGACAGGGTGGAAATGGACTGAGAGCAGCCCTGAGGAGAAGGACTTGTGGGTGGTGGGTGACGAGAAGCTCAGTGTGACCCACCAACATGCACTTGCTGGAGCACCTCTCCTGTGGGGCAGTCTGGGAGAGCTGGGCTGTTCAGCCTTGAAGGTTGAAACTTTGAAGCCCCTTCCAGCATCTAAAGGGGCTACAGGAGAGCTGGAAAGGGACTTTTGACAAGTGTGACAAGACAAGGGGGAATGGCTTTAAAGTGAAAGAGGACACGTTGGATTAGATATTAGAAAGAAATTTTTTCCTGTGAGCATGGTAAGGGACCATCACAGGCTGGCCAGAGAAGTTGTGGATGCCCTGGAAGTGCTCAAAACCATGCTGGATGGGATCCTGAGCAACCTGATTTAGGCAGAGGGGCTGGAACTAGATGATCTTTAAGGTCCCTTCCAACCCAAACTGTTCTATTACTTTATAGTCTTAAAAATTATATGTATACACCAAGAGGGGCAGAAGAAATCTTGCCTTCATCTATTTATATTCTGAACAGGCTAGAACAGAGTCAGTAATACTCTGCAAGCTGAAAACTTCTTATTTCCTCAGCATCATACCTTCTCTGTGTCTCACATTTTCATACTTCCAGCAATAAAGGACAGCAAAAATGTGACTGAAGCAAATGTCGCTGAAGAGCGAGTGGAGGTTTTTTCCTGTACTCATTATAGCTGTGTTTTGGCACCAAGGACTGAAGCTAAAAAGCTGTTGGTGCCCTCTTATCTTAACATTTCCATCCCAGCCGTAGGCAGCCTGCAATGAAATCACATTTTCTAGCATGCCATAATGGTACAGCAAATGCTGCCATTCAGCTGGGAATTCCACTGCCCTCCAACCAACAGTCAGGAAATTCCCTATAGGATAATTGGCAGTCTTCTGTGAATTACACAGCTATAAATAGCACACCATGGGTGCCTGGTGAAAGGAAGATAAAACACAAGTGCAAGTTCAGTATTTATGAAGTCATTTGCACCACAGAGAAGTATTTATCACTGTACTTGCAGTTTTTATATTTTTCCTTCCCCAATACATATAGAACCAGGAACAGCCAGCTATAAAGAACTGTGAAATATGATCTTTAAGAAGTTCGCTCTCTCTTTCATTTCTGTATTCTTTCTGTTCCTGCTCGTGTGCTGAAGCTCCTGCAGCACCATTCATATCTGATCAATTTTATCCTATCTCTTCCTCCTAACTGCTTTCCCATCAATAAACCTCCCCCATTCTTTGGGTCATCACCAACGACAGAGGAGGATGAGTGTGCTTTACACGTCTGTGACTTCTGCTTTCAGGAGCATAGAGATACAGCACTCAAAATTCCCCTTTAGCAAAGAAATGTATCCCTCATTTTCTATTCTCAACACTGAAGAAACAACTTGAAGTATCATACGGTTGATTAGAGAATAAATGTCTCCCCCTGAATGATGCAGAAAAGACTAGTGAAAATTTAAATATTAAACGCAACCTTCAGGAAGGTTAAAGACAAACACCAGCAGACATGACTGTTATTTCTGCATGGACAATGTGCCCACATCCACATATGCAATGCTTCAGCAGTATAGGAAACAGATTAAGACTCATAAAAATGAGCATTAACCCAAATACATCAGTGTTTTTGTCTTCCCATATACTCAGCAGAAGCATACAATCACAGTGGAAGCAATCTGAAGATGTGCACAATTGAAAATCCCTCTAAAAGATGAGTTTCTATCCTTGCTACATTAATGTTGATCAAATAGTTGCCTTGGAGTTCTGGTCACAGAAGCTTTTGAATCCAACAATAAATAATTACCATTAAAAACTGCTCATCTTCCACTGAAAACAGAAGCAGAAATGTAAATTATTAAGAATGGTTCTTAAACCAACACCACAGTATTCAAACTTCTCTTAGGGAAAAACAAGGAAAAGTTAGTAAAGGCAGGCTTGGGCTTTCCTGTCTGCTTGAAGTCAGTCATCCTAATTTCCAGAAAGCATAATATGAAATAGTCACAGAAAATAAAAAAAAGACATAGAGGATGCAGTATTTTGTCTCCATCCTATTCCTGTTGCAGAGGAGAACCACCACACCACATTATCTCCAGTGCCATAAACACAATCTCACATTTTAACAATTATTTCAGCTCAGCATTGACCATGAGGTTATGTCTGGTTATCTTCAGGAAGAATCAAATCTGTACCTGACTAGGTATGTCACTGCACATTGCTTGCTTTGGGGATGTGGTTTCCTACAAAACTCACTCAGTAACTGGCAAGAAAAAGAAAACAATAAATTAAGGGAAGAGAGTGAAAAGGTGAATAAGAGCTAACAGGAAAAGAAGAAAGAACACAAATTTCTTTGAGAACACAGCAAGGACTGTGATCTCTCTCAGGCTTGGGAGATGTGATAGAAAGCAGATCATTCCTCCTCATTCTTTCCAGTGAGAATGTCTCCCAGAATAACACAAGCCTCAGGGTGCCATAGACCATCCAGGTGTCTCAGGAAGTAAAGGGCCTTTCCATTTCTATTTCAGGCACTGATCTCAATGTCACATTAAGTCCTCCAGGAATAAAAAGGAGATTCTCATTCTTTTCTTTACTCATTTCAGCTGATCAGCTTTTGTTCATTCATTCCTGATCTTGGTCACCAGGCATGATCCCAACAGTGCTCCCAGGTGGTATCAGCAGGCACTTTTGCTGAGGTGCATTAACTGTGTCCCCATGCATGTGGCTCAACAATGGCAAACCTGCCCACTTGGTCTTGTCTTTAAAGAGCAGAAGGATAAATTACTGAGACTCAGCTGATGTAAGGGGATTTATTAGACTAATGTGACTCAGCTGTTTATCTGAGTCATTCAGATAAATCTTCCAATTCATAATTTGTATGAAGTGAAAGTTGCAATTTACCTCTTCTCCTCTTATTGCTTTATCTTACCCAGTTAATTGGAGGTTGATTTCATGTCAGGGCAAAGACATTTTCATCCTCTGTGCTCACACAGAATCTTTCATAAATGCATTTCTGATCTCGTTCACAGATTTAATTAGCTCAGTGTCTACTTATCCAGACAGTTCTATGGTCTTTGTTATTCTAAAAAGTGTGAGCATGCAAAAGGAATGAAAAAAAGAAAGATTTAGCTTACTCAGACTGTATGAATGAAATCTGTGATATGAAATTATAAAGTGATTCACATTTTCATTATTATCAATCATAACCAGTTGGATTTCCTGACAGAAACTCATCAGTTTGCAGAGTATTTTCAACATTCATGCTGAATGCTCACTCCAAGAAGTGTGGCCCAGAGAAAGGATTTCCATCATGGTATCAGTCAAACATTATCTCTGTTCCTTCAACCCTTTCGCAAAATTTTAGCCCTGCTATTTAGCTTTTTCTTCCTCTTTAGTGCTCTGAACATCGTAGACTTTAATTTAGGCTATGATTCCAGGCAGGAAAACAGTCCTTACTCTTTGATCTCATCACGATCCTGAACATACATTTAAGGATGTGATTGAGCCAAGTCCTTCTTTCCTGACCTGGTCCCCTAAAAGGCTGTTAGCTTTTTACTAATAAGGCAAAGATGCAGTAAATAGGAGCTGATTTTGAATGAAGGAACCTCATACAAATGAGGAATCATTAACTCGCAGCCAGAAAGGTTTTTCTATACATTAAAAACAGTAAAATCCAGACATAACACTACAGGCATGCAAAGGGAAAAGAGAGATATTAATAAAACAGAATTTAAAGGAAGTCACACCACATGCAAATAACCAAATCTGTAAGTGATGCTCTGAAGAGAGGGAAGCTCTCTAAAATAGTTTCAAAAGAAGAAAGGAGGCCAAGCTTGGACTATTTTTACATAGTGTCAATTTGCAGCTCATCAGCAGGACAGTGCAAGGGAGGATTATGCAACTCCTTCAGGATGGTTATCCTGTGAGGAATGTAATTAGAAGGGCTCTGCTCTCAAAGCATGTCACTCTTGAGAGGTTTTCTCAAATGGAGAGAGCTGCTACCCTTCCTAAAAATGGGTCAGGGTCATGGAAAGGGAAAGATTATCATAGAGAAGGTTCGGATGTAGCAGGCTTTTTATCCCTCCCTGTCACCCCTGAGGACGGCAAGGGCAGTCAGAGAAAAGGCATCCTCCCCTCACAGCAGAGTCCAAGCAGGGGCAAAACCCGACAGTGCAGAGAGTGGTTGGTTCATCACTTTGGTGACTGCAGTGGGATCAAAAGAGCGGGAATTCATAGCAGCAGCTGGGAAAAGACCAAAGATATGTGAGGGGAGCAGTGTTCCCCTTTTAAACAGGGAGGGTTTTGTGCACTGTAGATCTGCAGTTCCCATACCTATGCATTGAGAAACAAAGCTAAGGCTGTGTTTGCTTTCACATGGTGATGGTTTCAGTAGCAGTGCTCTCTGACTGGTTATGCAGCAAATAACTACACTGAAACCAGATGGCAGGCTGGGCTTGCAGAAACAGAAAGCAAAAATAATTTTGTGTGCACAAGCTTCCTGCAGCATTAAGGTACCAGAGCACCTGGCAAAGTGCTCAAGTTGTTCTTCTCAAAAGACTCCAAGGGCTAATGCCAGAGTAGGTGCAGATTCTGAGGTGAATCTTTCCTACTGAATGCTAGACTGAGATCACAAGGCACCCAGCTCAACTGCAGGAGAACTAGTTCTATTTTTCAGCCACTGAATACAAATCACATTTTTTTTTAAGAATTGTTTTCTCACTCCTATTATTCAAATATGGATAAATTTTCAAGCTGAAAGGCTTATAGCCACTATTGTATTTTGTGGACCATTGCTTTTGATCAGAGAAATAAAGGACATAAACTAACTGAGCCATTTACTCCTGTAAAGAGACCACAGCATGGGAATAACAGCTGCCCCTATTCATTCATGAAGGTGCTCAGTATTTGGACTTAATGGGCATGAACAGCAGCTCTGTCTCCAAAATAGATTGTCCTGTCCATAAACTGTGCAGGATTCCAGCAAGATGCTCCAGCAAGAGACTTCTGTGAGCATGTCCTGTTTGAATGAATTGATAATAAAGGTAATTTTCCTTGGAAGAGCGAGATCAGAAGGCATCTGATCATCTGTGCACTGATTTGCATATGCTGCTGTAATGATAATTTCTCAGCCGTGCTTTGGGGGCTGAGGCAGCTCTTCAAAGAATGGGAACAGAAAAATGGCCAATGTCACTGTAGTGTGTTGTTTATCTCAGAGAAGGGGCTCCAGGACTTGTTTTCATCAGTGAAACCAAGCAGGCTGACCAGCCTCCTTTCCTCTTCGCTGCCCAGTGTGCAGAAACAGAATCTCTTGTCTCATACACTCTGTGTGTGGCTACTCAAGTAATTCAGAGACAGATGCTACAGGGAAAGCAGGCAGCACCATCAGGCTTCCTCTAGGAGCATCCCACCTTCTCTGCACTGGGAAAGAGTGAGCTGTTTAGCACTACAGAAAAAGCAGAGTTATGGGCTAAGGTTCATTTTCCCACCTAAGTACCAGCCCAGACACCAAAATTAATCTCAAAGGCTCCTATTTCTATTGACCTGACACTGGCTAAGACCATTTTCACACCACCTGGAACTGGTAAACGTATGTTCCTCAGGGTGTTAGGGTGCTGTAGCTCAAGACGCTGATTCAGAGAGTGCCATCCAGAGTCTCTTTCTGATTCTGCTGCCAGTGGGCAGAAGAAATCACGAGTCTCCTACTGACAGCTGCTACCAACAGGTTCAGTGTGTCCCAAACAGCAGCAGCACAAACAAGGCCTTCTCCACACAGTGGTCCCAGACCAAAGATCACACCCAAAACATCCTGGGGGTCTGCAAGGCTCTGAAGTTGGTAAATTCCAGGGGGTTTTGCCCTGCTAAGAAATAATCAGCTATGTTTAAAACAGAACTGGGAAGGCCCTGAGGAATTTGCTAACTAAAAATAGGAAAGAAACACCCACACCCACAACTTGTTTTAGATCCAAAGCAATGCACTAATGAAGATGCTGAAACACAGTGTCCCCCTCACAATTTAATTTTAGCGTCTTAGCTACTGTCTTAAATCAAAAATAAAGACTCTAAGAACAGAAATCAAACACCACCCACGCCCTTTACTACATCTGTGTCAGAACTCCCACTAATCTCCCTTCCCCTTGGCTCCAAGCTTTTCTATTTCCTGATTAGAGGCAAGGGATTTTCCCATTACAACTTGCATATTACATCCCAAAGATGTGAAAATTCTCAAAACCAGGAGCAGCACAAAACCTTAAGCCTTAAGTTAGATATGGGACCTAAAATGAACACCTTCAGCTCATCTCTGTGCAGGGACAGAATGTGGCATCTGGTTCTCCTCTTTAATTCAAGTGGCTTGCATATACATTTGCATTGTTTTTTCAACTCTTTCTCCTAAATATGTATTGGATTCCCCAAGGGAACTAAAGGAGGGATGAAGGAAGGATTTGAAAGGTTCCAAAAGATCTTTTCCTTTTGATGCAGGTGCCTGGGTCTGCCAGCACTAATGAGTAGAAGGTTTGGATTGTTCCTTGCCCCTCTGAAAACACATGACATTGTGAATGCCTGACTTCATCCTAGATGCCATGGGAGGTCACCTAAAAAACCATCACCTACACCTGCCCCAAGACAATTTCTACCTAACAGAACACAACATGGCACACACAAGAATAAACCTGATGGAGGATGCCTGAGGGAACAAACCTCAGGAGTCAGATGCTGGTGGAAATCACTCAGACATGGACAGAGCTGAGGGTTGGATGAAGACTGAACAGCTGCTCTGGAAGAGTTTTAGTGCTGAAACAAAACATGTTCCACTGCAGTCAAACCCCCTCTTCTTGCATTCATCCATGGAGTAATTTTGTCTTTCCCTGCTGCTGAAGGGGATTGTCTCTGCCTCTTGATGTAGAGGAGTTTGAGGGTAACACCTGACTGAGCCCTCTCAAGTGGATCCTTTCAGAATGTTTGGTGTGGGCTGGGAAAAGGAGGAGAAAGAAAAGATAAATCTACCTATGCATGGATGTATAGGAAGATGAATATGTAAGAGACACATCCATTATGTATTAAAAATTTCAGAAGTATTCTGGGCTTCTTTCCTCTTAGCATGAAAAAATTATGTATTAATAATGGAATAGTGTAAACCTTAGCCATACTCCTCCATAAACACGTTTACTTGGCTGTAGCTTGAAATTTTAAATATTAAAGGAAAAGACTTGGGACCTATTTTTTCAGCTGAAAGTAATTGTCTTCATTTTATCTCTGTTTTTGTTGGGAAGCTGTTAGTCTCTGGTCTTACTTCTTGGAATGGAATTTTCTCTTCATACCTGCAAAAATGAGGCTGTAGTAATGTAAGCACAGCAACATTAGACAAGACCAAACTTACTCTAGAACAATCCAGTATTTCTCATAATGCTCAGTAACAGATGGTAAACATGTGAAATAGAATAGGCAGAAGAGTTGATCCTGCTACAAACTGATTAATTTAGGGACCTTCAGAGTAAGAGCACTCCTGTTACCACATTTAAGAGTTTTTAGTGACCTGTTCCCCTTGTTAGATTGTTTTCTGTGTAAGGCCATTTTTTGGCACCCCAATTATTCTCCAAGTGTAAGGCCCATGGTTTTATCAGCCATTAGCTGCAAAAACACTGTTGCTTTATTAGGTTTTCCTTAACTGTTCTGAAATAACAGTTTTGGTTCATAATTTGGGTTTTCTTTTCCAATTCAGCTGTTTTCCAGCACCCATTATTGCAGATTCCTCTGTCATATTTTCCTTTCAGCCATTTCTTTGTCACACATTTTCACTCTTTTTCATTCTCCTTGCATAAAATTATTTTTTGGTGTTTCTAGGCATCCTCATGCCCCATCTTTCTACTATTTCCTGGTCTAAACATCTCCTTTTCAGGATAGGCTCATTGGTATTCAGAATGTGGGCAACGCATAGATTTATACAGTGGCATAATGATCTGTTCTGATTCTTTCTTCATTACTTTTCTAATGCATCCTAGCATTTTATTTGCTTTTTTGACTGCTGCCAAGAATTAGGATGAGGTTTCCAGAGAACTGTAAATATCTAACTGCAAAGTTGTGGCAAACTATTTTTGCACATATTGTCCCTGATTTTGTTGAATTTTGGCTGGGCTGATATTAGTAGGACAATTTCAGAGATATACTGGCATAAGAGACAGGTCTCTGAAGAAATGCTACAAATGCTCTTGGGATGAAGTGTCATGTGAATGTGCTGCATTTAAACTAGGTGAAGGCAATTTAAAGAAAGGAAGTTTTGCACTGACTCTGGAAGCTGGTCCTGAAAGCACCCACATATGCAGGAAGATAGTTCTTGCTACTGCAGACTCCAATCCTTGCTTGCCCAAATATCTCACCTAAAAAGGAAGGAGTTTTACTACAAATGTGAGAAGAGATGAAAGGGGATCTGTGCCTGCTATGCTCAGCACAGATGAAAAGAAAGTCCATTCTGGAAGAAACTTCTGATCTAAGTAATATAGAATGAAACAGAAAGATGAGATCAGGATCAATGGCAACACAAACAAATCAATGCCATGACGTGTGCAGTTCTGGGCACCACAATGCAAAAAAGATACTGAGCTATTAGAGAGTGTCCAAAGGAGAGCAACGACGATGGTGAAGAGCCTTGAGGGGAAGTTGTGTGAGAAGTGGCTGAGGTCCCTTGGGCTGTTCAGCCTGGAGGAGACTGAGGGGACACCTCACTGCAGTTACAGATTCCTGGTGAGGAGAAGCAGAGGGGCAGGCACTAATCTGAGCTCTGTGGTGACAGTGACAGGACCCAAGGGAATGGCTTTAAGTTGTGTCAGAGGAGATTAAGATTGGCTATCAGGAAAAGTTTCTTCCCCCTGAGGATTGCTGGACACTGAAACAGTCTCCACAGGGAAGCAGTCACAGCACCAGCCTGACAGAGTTCAAGAAGTGTTTGGACATTGCTCTCGGGCACAGGGTGTGACTCTTGGGGATGGTGCTGAGCAGAGCCAGGAGATGGACTCAATGATCCTTGTGGGTCCCTTCCAACTCAGCCTATTCTGTTATTCTGTGTTCTGTCAGGAGAAATGGCTGGAATTCTGCAGGGAAACCTGAGCAGAAAGATGGCAATGGAGAGAAGATGAAATACAGCAACACAAAGAAACTCTGAGACACGAGGTGAAGATGGTCTGACATGAAAGCCAGTGTGAGAAAGGGTTCTGGATTTCTCAGCTGCAGTGGAAAAGTATTGGGAGCTATGAACAGGATATCACAATAGTCTGCCCCATGGAGCCAAGAAAGGGTTGTAATCACTGACCCTTAAAGCAGTGGGGCCACTGGAGCTTAGAGGGACAAGGAATGTGTGTCCCCGAGACCATGTTCAACCTGACGGGCAGGTAAGTGACATCTCATCTGATACCACAGCCTTGATAAACAGAGACAAGAAGCTGCTGCAGTGCTGGAGGGATTTATTGTTATTCCCCTTTGTTTCCTCATCCCTGGCAGAGATGCAAAGCGTGTTCACTGTTCCTGATCCTGCCTTCCCAGAGAGTGGGAGGAAAAGGATTGCTCTGCGGCACTGAGCAGCCACGGTTGTCCCTGCGGCAGGAGGAAACCAGGCTTCACACCTTCCCAGTAAATTTCAAATTTTCTTCTAGTGCAGTTCTGCACTATTTTTCTCCGCAACAGGGTTAGACAAGGCTTTTAAAAGACAGCAGTTCATCAGATGAGCAGATTTAGAGGATGGAAGGGAGTCCACACTCAATTTTCTGAGTGCCTTCATGACACAACACTGCCTGATGTAGATCCAGAAGGTCCAAGAAAAAACATCTTGTCCTTTAGCAGTGCAGACTTCCTCAAGGTCTCAGAAGGAAAGGGGCTGCTATTGCCCTGGGGCAGAAAAGTGCTGCTCTTCACTGCTCTGGGATGCTTTTAGCAACTCATGAATGATGAGAGAGTTTTTCAGAATCTGAGCCCACTACATGTGGTACTACAGAAAAGCCATCTCCCACCTGCTTTCCAGCACAATTCAGCAGCTTCCTTGATTACCCATCAGATCAGTCATTTAGCAAATTTCATGTCATGCTGACCAGATGCATCTGGTATCTCATCTCATTTGGTAAAAAAGAAACTGTGCAGTTGCAGCTCAGCCAAAGACAGAACATCTGGCTCATCAAACCAAGCAAACAAGACACTATCAGGATGGTGCATTCTTCATCTTCATCATCACTGCAGCCTCTTCCTCTTGCCTGAAACAGATGAAATATCCCTGGTATTTGGAAAGAGCGAATCAATGATTTACAAATCGGGAGTAACAGTTCAATTTGGTTTTGTCTCCCTCGGGAGTTTCAGGAGTTCCCCTTGTGATAAAATAGAAAGGCACATGATCCTGGGGAAACAGTGAGTCAGTTTTAGCTTCCCTCCCCCTCTTCTGTTCCCCATGATTAGGAAACAGTACTTTGGCTGCTGCCTATACACATACATTTGTTCCTTGGTGAAGCACAGGCCCATCATAAGGCCACCTTGAATTCAGTTCACAACCTCTTTATTTCCTCTTCTGCCCTCATTAATTGATTTTTTTTTCTTATTCAAAACTCAGTCTTTTGTGAAAAGAGCTTTTTCTTCCTCTCCCTCATCCAACAGCCTCTCCAGCTTTATTTGCATCTTTTGTTCGTTTCATTATAGGTAGTGTTAAAGGTCAGGGGGAGAACATGTTGCAATGATCACAAATTCACCATGGCCTTTATTTTTATTACTTTAGTATAGAGTTTTTTGGGACCCATCTTGAGTTTTGTAAGCTGTTTGTTACCATAAGGCTTAGTTCTTCTCCAGACCTTTTTCTCCAAGGATCTCCATTGCTCTACAAATGTCAATTAATTAAGCAGCCTCCATGCAGAAGGTTTCATAATACTAATATTAAAATGAGAAAACTAGAGCAGTGAAAGTGTGGTTGCTAATGGAGAAATAAGAAATAGAGCTTTGGAGTCTCCCAAACCTTGTGTTTTAATAGATTGCACCTATTTCCATTATTATTTAGAATGGGAATTTTTTACCTCATATTTCTAAAACTACTTCTTTGGTACAACAGAAACATCTTCCTTTTCCTCACAACAAACATCATGAAGTGCAGTTCTCCTCATGAATAGATGGGAGCCTTTCCCACATCTAAAAGAAATCCATCTTCAGCATTTCTCCCCCCTCTTTTCCAAGGCCTTCCTGGTTACCAGGCAAGCCAAAATCAGTACAATGCATTATCACACAGCATAGCAGGGAAATTAGTGCATTAAAATGCTGACTTTATGAACAAATACTGCTGGCTGCCTGTGGAGCACAGGTGGAACATGCAGCCTGCAGACACAGACTCTATCACCACATTGAGACCTAAAGCCTTTTATGTGTCTGGAATCAGACCCCATTGGGAGCTGTGCCATCAATCTGCCCTCTAAAGTGAGAGGAAGCAAGGGTCGTGGGGAGGTGAGCAAAAACCCAGCCTCCAGCACCTTGTGGTCCAGTCCCATTCCTTCATTTCATGTGCTGCAGTGCACAGTTCTTAGGGAAGTCACCACTGAAAAATACAGCAGTTCTAAATTTATGCCACTCACACTCGGATTTTTGCTCATACACAGCATCTCTAAAAGCACTGCCACAGAAACGAGACCACTGGGACTGGGGCTGGTGGCAGAACACAGAACCTGTGCTCCAAACCTCTGCCAAGGGACAGCTTTTCCAGCAGGTTTCAGATGTGTGTGCTTAGAGCAATCTCCCTCTTCAGCTTCAGGCAAGGACTGCTGTGCATCACTTCCAATGCCTTGCTGAGGGGGGCCCCTCATCAATGACTGACTTAAAAAAATAAAGAACACAAAGAAACACAGTTTCACACTTCAGATCCATTACTCCTTGCCCTGTCACTTCATGCCTTTATAGAAAGTCTCTCTCCATCTCTCTTGTCTCCCATCAGGCACAGGAAGGTGCTCTAAGGTCTCTCTGGAGCCTTCTCTTCTCCAGGCTGAACAATCCCAATTCTCTCAGCCTTTCCTCACAGGAAAGGTGCTCCATCATCCTTTTCTGCATGCTGATACTGCACAGTGCTGGCTCCAAAGGCATTCATTTTATTCTATTAAATGTGGACACTTCCACCCACAGCAGTTACCCAAGGATTCCTTCATATTCAAATGAGAGAAATAAGCATATTTAGGAGGGAATTTATCTCATCAGCTTCTCCTGATGTCTAAAATAGCTCAAATGAAATGCAAACTAAAAGAACCCATCTTTCTCCATTGATTAAAGAGGAAGCCTGAGGGGTTAGATCAGATATAAATGTCAGCATTATAGGCAGCAAGATAGGTGAGATGAATCCCAAATTAACTTACCAGATAGATATGATGGGCAAAGATAGAAGAAAAAATAAAACTAAGACATTCATGAAAAGATATGCAGATAAACATTGCCTGACCAGAAGTAGACCTCAAACCCATCCCATTTCAGTCCACCTCCTTGGCTCTCCAGAGCCCTGCAACTTCCAATTAATTCTTGTACAGCCTAAGATCACAGCATTATAAAATTCAGCACATAAATTTGTACACGGAGATAAATTTTACATATACTTAATTTATACTTTAAATTAAGCCTGGTTTGTGACCCAGCAAGTTTCTGTACTGGGAGGTCAGCAAAACTGGTGTTTTGAAATCTGGTAATCAGGGAGACACATAGGCAAACAAGCACATCTTGACTTTGGTGAGTAAGTGTTATTTCACCTCTCAATTTTCACATCCTTGCTACCACTGTGATTGCTCCTTTCAAGAATTAATTCTAGAATTAAAATTTTACTAGCAACCTGTGTGATTGGTAGGATTAGCTGAGTAATTGTAGCAGTCTGATCTGACACAGGATTCAATGACTCACTCTCATCCAAGAATATGAAGAGTGATTGTGCCACTAAATAAATAATGACCTTGGCTTCTCCTCAGGTGATATTACCACTGAGGGCAGTGAATATTGATGGTCATTAAGATAGACTGTTATATAACAGTCTATATGGTATATATTAATAGACTATATAATTATATATTAATACAATGTCTTGACATATTAAAAAAATACCCCATACAAATTCAGGTTGGGATTTTGCAATGAGGAGCAGGGAAGTTTGGTAAAAATACTGCCTTATGCAAGTGAGGTTGGCAGAATTGAACTAGAAAATCATTGTTTCCAAACCCATTTAAGGTGTACTTGTAAAATAAACAATGCTGGGGGACATTCTCTGGCCCTAACTGGAATGTCCTGGCCTCTTCCATAGAGCTAAACTTTCCTAGCATCTGAAATATCACCCAGCTGGTCTTTCTGAAATGAGCCCAATTATCAGGAATTGTCTGGAATTATCTAAAACAATTCTGGCTTGTTCAGGGAAGACACAGACAAGGGCTGCTCTGACCACCTCATGCCCCAGTCTGTGCCCTTGCCCCAGCACTGCTCAAAATACCAGAACAGGAAAAATCCACTTGCTTAATTCTTATTCTTCTATGCATCTCAATTAGATACTTAGACTGCTCTAATTAGGTTTTTTTTTCCCCCAGATCTTTCCCAAGAATGAGAAATGGATGATGACCCACACTGGGTGTCACACCAGCCATGAGATAAATGGGCTGCCTTGCACCTGTGGCTTGTGTGGGTGTTGGTCTGCTCAGAGCTCATTGCAAACCTTTCTGCCAGTGGTGAAACAGCACCTGCAGATTCTGCACCCAGACAGGAAATACAGGCTATGTGACTCATAATGTAGTAATTAGTCATGCTCTTTTCCCCTCCAAAGTATCAAATCGGTGATTTGGGGTTGTGGTTTTGGGGTTTATTTAATCTATCTTGTCTTTCAAGTAACTTTAATATTGCTTAGCATATGAAGATAGCAATTGATTCAGCTGTGAGACTCAAGCCCCAAAGAAGTTCACTGCTTTTTACATTTAAATCCATTTTTTGTCCCTCGTTTATACTTAATAATTTGATTTTACCTGCTGAAGTAATTCTCCATTTGGGTTTTCTTTTTCTACTTTTTTCCCAAAGTGAATATTGGCATTACCTGTTGCAATAACTGCCCTTGCAGCTGCTTGTCACAGCTGACTGAGCACCTGTCAGGTCAGTCAGAAATTCACAACATATTCTTCCCCTCCAACTCCATTACATACATGTGCAGAGATGATTTTGCAGAGGGAATTCAAAATGAGGCCACTATCTCCCACTGCAGGATGACAGGTGAGTTTTCCAAGATGCTACAGTCCCAAAGGTGGCTTAATCACAACTTTGCTCTGTACCATGAAATACAATTATTTTATAGCTAACCAATTTCAAAATGCTTAAGTTAGTCTGAAGCAGTGACTGTGCTGGGCTTGCACATGAGGCAGGAGGATTTTAAATTGATGTGCTGCAGGCACTGCTACAGGTAGGTGATTTGTGTGGAATGGCTTTTGCTTCCCTCCTTTTGCAACTGCTGAATGCTCCGATTAGGTTTCAGCAGGTCCCAAATAGGGCAAATCCCTTCCCTGTCCTGCCCACCCGGAGCCAAGCTCAGTAACCAGTGACCAGCAGAAACCCCCAGCTGGGCTCAGCCCTTGCAGTGTCCTCCCACAAAGTTCTCCAAGGGAGATCTCCACATCCCTCTGCCCTCAGCAGCCTGAGCCCCAGCAGCCGAACCCCAGAGAGGAGGTGATGCACTCCGGGCTCTGGCATCAGGCAGTGCCAGCAGAGGATGAAACAGGACAGGAGTAACGGGGTGTGGATTGAGAGAGGTGTGGAGAGGGCAAAGCTGCTTGGCCTGGTGCCACCTCCCTTCATGACCCATCTCTGCAGGACTGCACAGTTATTGAGTGAGCAGCTCACTGAAGGAGCAGGGGTGAGCAGGTCATTGCCATTAAACCACTTAATGAACTGGGTCCTTTTCCTCTTCATAAGTTATGCAGCCTGATTTTCATATTTTGTTACTCAGAGAGTGCCTGTGGCAACACTTTTCACCCCCAGGGACCACTTGAAAATTGGCTGATGCAACTACTGTTTCAAACCTTCATTCTAAATAATTTGCTGTTGGTTCCTTATCCCAACAGAGAATAGCTTTGCTGCTCAGTGGAAGAATTCTTAATCCTCACAGGAATTTTCTAGATGGCTGCACAAAGATTTCTGATAATGGAACTCATGAAGGAGCAATTCTTTGAAGTATATGCTGCCTTCTCTTTCACAAAAGTGTTAGACTGGAAGTAACCTTAGACAAAAAGTCTTTGCCAAATTCAGCATGGTCTGTGTGTTCCTTGCAGTCTCTTCTCCTTCCTGTAGCATTTGGAATCCTTTACTTTTTATACTGAAGGAGCAGGAAACTGCTTGGGCAGAGAGGAAAACCCTGCAGAATGTTGTACATATCCATACACTATCCAGTTTTTTCTGGAAAATATCTTGAAGGAAATTACCTCCCTCTAGGAAATGAGAGTTGTTTCTCTGCGTCAAGAGTGCCAACATCTGAAAAACCTGAGAAGAGAGCTTAGTGGCATGCAGAATGGTAAGAAGACTTTAAGCACTATGAGACAATGCATTTTTTTGGTGCTCTTTCTACATCTGTTGGTGTTCTTTTTCTCTTTGTGCTTGTTTTTCTCTAGGATTTCCAAACCATGTTGTTGTTATTGTATTTTTGTATCTATATAAATACATAAATCTGAGTATCTGTCAGACTCCCTGGAGCTTGCATTATAAACAAATTATAAACAAAGAGCCTAATATCTCCATGACTAACACATTCCACCTGACTGTTCTCTGATAGGGAGCAAAACAAAGCTGTGCCATACATTTTAAAAAAATACCTTTGGGATTTCTCATGTCCTAGGTCGTGACAGTTCCTTTCAGGAGAATTTATCTATTAGTTAAAGAGATCAATCTTCATTGATCTCTTTAATTTCTTTCACCATAAGACCCATAAAACTTCCCACATCCAGACACGCATACTTTTGTACTTTATTTCTGTCTCCAGATGAATATTCTTATTTCTGCCTTCTCCAAATACCCGTGCTGTAATCTGCAAGTTCTCTGGGTAAGAAAAAAGGGTTTGTGTGTATTTTCTCCCAGCATGTTATAACACAGCACAGT
This sequence comes from Petroica traversi, assembly GCA_025920805.1. Lineage (NCBI taxonomy): Eukaryota > Metazoa > Chordata > Aves > Passeriformes > Petroicidae > Petroica > Petroica traversi. Next base: position 12,245,236 of record JAHLSL010000038.1, on the reverse strand, counting down.
GAAAGGCAACAAATGGGATTCCTTTGTGATACAGCAGTGAAAAAATAGCCAGTGTTTTGCTAACTTCCATTTTCTACCTCTGCAAAAGCAGATGGACTCAGGAACATAACTAGAAGGTTCTCAGTGTTACTTTCTAGTTCTGCTCTACCAAACCCAGCTTGGCCCTGATTGATCAGAGGTTTTATCTTGAATCTTCAGGGTGAAGCTGGTTCCTCTTTCCAGTCCTTTTTTCTTTACATCCTCAGCTTCAATCAGTGCTCAGTGGTAGCACTGATGACCCTTCCACTTCCTGCCAGACTCCTGAATTACACAGACTTGGGAAATATCAAGACTTTAGTTTCTTTTATCAGTTCTAGGACCCAGCCTTTCTAAAGAGTAGAATCATTTAGGCAGGAAAATACCTCTGTAATATAACTTGCAACCATTAACCCAGAACTGCCAAGGCCAACACTAAACCATGCCGCATCTACACAACTGAGGTTTAAATCCCTCCAGGGATGGTGACTCCATCACTTCCCTGGGAAGACTGTTCCAGTGTTTCACAAGCTTTTTGGTGAATGTGTTTTTGGTGATATAAAATCTAAACTTTCCCATTTGCAAGTTAAACCACCCACTTACCTTTCAGTCTTTGTTGCTGGTCCTAACCCTTTCTGCACCTTTGCTCAAGGGCCACTCAATTAAGATCCCAGTTCTGTCACTCAGCAAGTTCTAAAGCAAATCTATCCAAGCATTTTAGGTTATTGACATCCCTGTTTTACAGTCTATCACACTGTGTCAGTGGATACTGGAGCAAGTTTTCCTTCAGTTGGTAACTAAAGTCCCATTTTCCCCTGTAGCTGGAGGCATTTTTTATGAAGCAGAGATAAAATCTTGTGGTTTGATTGTTATTTTTCTTTCTCAGAGGGAGGAAGTAAAGGCAGCCATGCTGTCAGTGTTTGTGTGACTGCTTGTCACATCTTTTTAACCTTAATCGATCTTCAGAACCAGTTCCACACAAATTTGACAGAGGAGCAAAAGCTTCAGGTACATCAATCTTCTGGAATTTTCATGAAAAAAGCACTAAGAGAATGACTCTGTCAGTGACACTTCATAGGGAAGATTACAGTACAAGATAAATTTTCATACAGTTGAGGTGCAAAGACCTTGGACAGTGGAAAAGACTCAGGATATGCTTGAATCTTATAAAACAGCAGAGAGTTTTACAACACACAAAATTTTAGGAAATTAGGCTTCATAGGTTTTGCTAGTTGCAGGAAACTTGTAAAATTGCAGATTCTCCCTGTGCTATCCATAGGTAGAGGAAATAACCTGAACCTATTAAAATGACAGGAAAGTTCTGTTTTAAAGTAGCTGTGCTATGAACTCCCAGCTGGAAGGAGTGCTTATTTCTCTATCAAATGTTCTTATTGCTTGAGACAAATGTGGGTATGTTTCCTGGACAGCTGGTTTCTAAAAAAGCAATGCAATACAAAGTGTTTATCCCAGAACCATAGAAACAAGTAGGTGGGGAAAGACCTTTAAGATGATGAAGTAAAGCCTTGAATACCTCATATGAACAAGCAGTGAATCCCCAAATCAGAAATAACTCATTCGTGGCATTGGAGTACTCATGACAATGACAAGGCTTAATCCAAGCTGTGGCTGTGCACCACCATGGAATTGGTCAGTGCAGATTACCCAGTGAAAAACACCACATTACCTCCAGGTATTTTCTATGTGTGTAATTTCTCCATCTTGTTTATGAAAGATTTAGAAACGATCTTCAAAACTATGCCTGGAAAGACAATCATAACCCTGCTGGGTGTCAAAAATAATTGTATCAGTAGAGACACAGGGATATGAGACGTAGTAATTTCCCTCAAATCTCATTCCAGTTACTCACTAGCTTTTGTGCTATAATTACCTGCCTATCTATCTCTACTAACCACAGGGGCTACAAATGTTATTACTTCTGCTCTGATTAAGTACCCTGCTCTGCTCAGATACCAACTGCCTTTTTTCTTTGAAACTGTCTAATCAGCTAACATAATTAAGTTATATCCAGAGCAGTTTCCAAACTTTGCTTAGCTTGAGGCTCTCTGGTTCTGCTTTAGAACCAAAGTCCCAGTGAAAGCAAAAGCTTCTCTATTTTTCCAGCTGTCAATAAGAATGTCTAAGAAATGGTATTTCCTCTCTTTGCAAGTTTTGACTCAATTTTTACCAAAAAACTATAACTATGTAAAATTCTCCAGTCTTTTAAAAGAGGCATTGCTCAGCTCTGTGCACTTTGTAGGAACTAAAATATATTTATTAGCCATCCTCTTCAAAACAATACAATCACAAAAATAAAGAAACCATACAGCATGTTCGGAATTATACAGAAAGATATTTGTGGATAAAGATATGTATTTTACCTGGCATCTTCTACCTTTTTTTCACTCACACATAGAGGAGGCCGTGCAGGTTTCAGTGTGACAATTCCAAAGGTGTGGAAACAAAAGCCATGGGAAAAATGTAATAAGATCCAAATTTTTAGAGACCCGAGACATTTCTGAAAAGGACTTATTTTCTGAACCATACAGTAAAAGCTCTGACAGTGAGTTATCTGCAAACTTTAGTCAAATTTTAGTCATGGAGATGTCTGAAGGAATTTAATAATCCTGAGATGTCTCCAATGATGGACTCAAGGGGCAAGAATGAGTCAGCATCAGAGTAGGGACAAACCAGGACAATTCCCTGAGCAGTTAATAGGACCCAGTTTAATGTCATGAAACACTGATTTCCTTCTCTCCTTAATTTGAAAGCCAGTCAGACAGGAGAGTTTCCTCCATTTATTCTGCTGCTTCATCACTGTGGGAGGAAGGAATAAAGATATTATTGTCAAAAGTGCTGAGATCCTGCACAGAAATGGCAGCACCTCTACCAGCTCTATCCCATTCCTCAGGCATTTCTTTTTCCTTAAGAGTCATTTTTAGTGTCTAAATTCATGTTGGACCTGTAATCTGAATCCATATATCTTGCAATCCCTGCCAAAGACTGCCACAGGAAGATTTGTTTGTGGTAAGGAAAATCATAATTTGCTTTACTGCCAAAGAAAATTTATAAAGGAGGTTTCTCCTTTTCTGAACCCAAATCATTAAATAATGGTATTTTTTATTTTATTTCAGCAAATCTTGTCCATATATCTGAAGATATCCATACATTAAGGATTATCACTGCATCTGCACAGAATGATACATACAGGGCAGTGAATAAAGGATTTATAGAATCATCTTTCGAGTTACAAATGCTGAAAGATTTTTCTTCCAAAAGAAGGAATATTCCCTATAAAGAAGGAAGAATGAGAGACTGAGTTTGTGACATTAATTCATAATAAAGTCGAATCCCTATCTGAAAAAAAAAAAAAAATCCATATTCAGCAGAGCATTTGCTTTAAATGACAGCTTGAAAGGGTTTCCCTCTGGAACACATAAACAGGAAGATCCCCAGCCTGTCTTCTTCCTGTCTCAAAAATTGTGAGCAGATCAAGGATGTGAAACAAACCTTTCCCCAACTGTTTCAAGCCTATTTTCTCCATGTAATGCCTGTCAAGTTCTTAGTAAAGCTAAAGGGATTTATTTGCATTTGAATCTGAGCAAGTACTGAACACCTCATTTCATCTTCATTGTATGGATTGAATTCTGCAGCTAAAATGGAATTCGCAGTTGTTAAGTAAACTGAAGTGCTCCTGTAATTGATTGCAATGAACCTGCATAGTTTGTGCTTTGTTCAAAAAGACCTGGTAGTGTGTCTTGTCTTCTAGTGGAAGGCTCCCTGCCCATGGCAGGGTGGTTGGAACCAGATGGTCTTTGAGGTCCCCTCCAACCCAAACCATTCTGGGACTATATGAGGAAAAAGAATCCAAATATAATTAATATAATCAAATCAAAGCCAAATGCCACCAAGATTAAAATATTCTGAATTTTCAAACATTATTACAACAACCATGGTCTGGAGCCCCCTTGGGCATGCTCACTGTAAAACAAATATCCACATTCATATATACAATACTTATTTTTATAGAAGGTGTCCATTTACAGCTTTATAACATACTGAAAACCTCCCCTTTCCAAAGGAAACTTCAAAATTAATAAGGGACTGGTAGGTGAGTCCAATCCCTGTGCACAGTCCTGGGCCATCACTCTTGCTGTTGCACAATTGGATTTGCAGCTCCCAGCAGCTACAGATCCCACTGGGAATGGGCAGACCCCAATCTGCAAGTCCCATTCAGTGTTTCAAATATAGCTGCTTATAACTGTGATCATCTGCATTTTATATTGGGAACACACTCACCAAGGACATGGCCTGGTTCTTGTTAGGAGTGAAAGGGGGACATCAAAACTTCTTCCTCTGCAGATGCTCCTTCTGCCGCTGTAACTTCACTGTGGTCACGAGAATTTGGACAGGATCACAGAACTGAGCTACATAAATGGCATGGCGCTAAAAATATATTTATTCAGAATGGCTAATTAAGGTGAATGACTACCACTCTTCATTAGCACTGAAGTGGTGTTAATTTGATTAGACTTCTGGCCTAGATAGACTTCCAAGGCGTTATGTTCCTAATGCAATTTCTCTAACGAGAAAGTATTTGAGATGAAATGTTACCCATCAGAGTCTTTCTTTGTATAAATATTAAGTAGACATTTGCCTTTTAATGCTGAGATAATTTTTAGGGAGCAGGGAAACAGTGAAGATGTGGCATCTGTATCGCCTTGGGATATGAGGAGAATGTGAGAAAATAAACTTGGCAATTCTTGCTCCAGTTTCATTATTTAAATGCTTTGCAACATTTTCCCAGTAGAAAGTCATACTTTAAAAGTGCTCATCAAACCTGCCCTTTCTTTAAACACACCATTATATACTTCCTGCTCTTAACTCAAAGCTCTCTTCAATCAATATTTCAATACTTAAACATAGTTAACATGGCAACATAAGTTTTAGATTAGGAAAAATGCCTTCTGCTGTGTTCCTTTTACCATAAGCCAGGGGAAATAGGAGGAACGTACTGTTTACTTATTAATTAGAGCTCACAATGATCTGTGCTGGAGTAGTGTTCAAGGAAAAAATACCAATTTCATTGGACTGTCATTCCTTTAGCACATGAAGTCTTGCTGAATGACTCCTGGACCATAAGGTTTAGCCATCATCAGAAATCACGACATGCTTAGTCCCTCTCTTCCATCTTATTTCCTCCACACATCACAGACCTCACCCATGCTCCTACCTCACTTCTCCAAAATGTTTCCTCCCCTCCCTTCCCTTGCAGCCATAATTTTATTTCATGTCACTTCATCTATAGAAGAAATTAAGAAACATCACTTGAAATGACTGGTGTGGTAAAATTAAATTTCCCCTGTCATCACAGGATACTTTATGCTGGATCTGTCATTTCCTGAGTTATACTTAGACTTATGGAAATCTCTTGTAAAGATACACAGGGGGCAACCAGCCTCCATGAACAGGAAAAACAAGTTCTAACAAGGTCAAGTGAGACTTGCAATTCCAAATTTCTTAGATACACATTAAAAAAAATCTCTGGGAGAAAAATGTTACATTCATTGGTATTTAACATCTTCTCTGTGTGTTTATAAACATACTTTAGAACAATAAAATTGTGTGGCGATGACAATTCGTTGCTTTTGAGTAGAAGATGATGGACAGCTCTGCATAAGTAAAGGATCAGGATCTTGTCCCTGGGGAATAAACTTATCCTATGTTTTATTCCAATTTATCTTCTGGTCTTGAGTATGGAATGAAAATTCTTCAGATGGAGAGTGCATGCTTGGCTCTTGGAATGACAAAAGCAGTGACCAAAGGAGCCATTGCTTTGCCCTAGTGTTTTCTCTTCAAATAACAAACCACACCAAAAAATCTCCAACAACAAACAAAACCAGAAGCTGCTTCCTCCCCCCAAATACAACCAAAACCCACCTTTATCTTCCTAAAATATTATTTTCAATCTCACTCAAAAATTTCCACTTAGTTACTAACTAAATACTTTTAAACACTTTTTTCCCGGTTTGAGTGGATGTCATAACAAAAATTATTTTACTTCCTTATGAATAAAAATAGTTGCGAGCAATTAAAAACCTTAACGAGATGAAGTCAGGACAATTAGGGTGTTTTATCTCTACATTTGTGTAAAGTCAGTGCCCAGTACAGATGGGAAAGAATGGAGTTTATATATATACATATATATATATGATTGAAATTTTAGAACTGTCACCTCCATAATTCAGTTTGGCATTGTTTTTAAACTCATACATGTTATTTAACCCAAAAATGCCCATAATTTCATGGTAAATGGTCTGTGAGTCAAGGAAGACAAAAGCATTGGGAGGAGAGGAAGTTCAGGAGTCATCCTACATGACTGGAACTGTAATTCATTCTGCTGTCAACAGGACCTTGTTAAAGAAATAACTTTATTCCCTCTCTTTCAAAAAAGCACCATGAAAAACAGCTCAAGAGAATGGATTAATGGTTGCACCCTTGTGTTCAGTAATATTAAATGCAGGGAATGCTTTTTTCATCATTGAAGCTATATGTGTCATTAAAATGTCTAAATATATTTATATAAAAGCTTCACCAGGATTTATAAGGCCAAGTTTTGAAAAAATCATGGTCAATAGGATCATAAAAGATGACAGTTCTCCCAAAATTAAAATGTTGGCATCACAATAAATAAGGAAGTGCATTATAAACTAGTAACAATTTCACGTGCACCAATTCTCCCAACCACTTTACTATCCTTTTTAGAGAACAGAAAAGCAAGGACTTTTATTTCATTTGATCAAAGCAATTTGAATGTTTAATTCCATTCACCAAAGTTTCTGTTCAGTTTCTCTGAACATTTATGTCCTTTTCTAAAGAAATGAGATTTTGTGTAAATATTGGAAGACTGATCTAATAAAAACATCATAAAATCTAAGAGAGTTATATTAAACAGGGATGGCCTGGTTTAAACAGCCAAACACTTAATGATATCTCTTAGTGAAACACCATATTCTAAATATTTTCCAGTGGTTTTTTCTTGTTTATTAAAAGCTTTTCCATGAGATGGACCTTTTCTCCTTGCCTATGGACAAAACAAAGTATCATCTTCCACACAAGCTATTAATTAGCAATTCTATTGAAACAAATTAATCTAAATTAAAATCTTTTGAAGAGCAGAACCCTGCTAACTTTATAGACATTAATTAGATACATATCAAATGAAACTGGATTTTATCTAAGGAAAAGTGAACAACAAAAGTTGCTTTAACAAGTTAATCCAAGTGAAATCAGGTCTAATAACTTTGGGTTTCAGGACAGAGACACAATGTGTATTTCACATAAAGGGTAGAAACAGCCCAGCCTATGCTCTAAATTATATCCATCCAACATATTGATTGTAAATTGATAAGCCAGAAAACAGAATTCAGAACTTTATAATGCGCAAAGCAGTCAGTACATACAACTCTTCTAGGTATAGCCTTGCCTAAGTAACTCTGGATGCAGCTAAGCTTTCACCAAATGATACTTTGAACCTATTGCCATCATCCATCTTTCTCACCTCTATTTCTTTGTTACCTTCTAGGTCATGTGGCATACTGGAATTGAAAATAAAAGAACAAAAAATGTTTTCATTTGAAAATGTAATTTTGAGACTGTACTGAAATTTTTGAGGAAAGCCAGGAGTGGATCTACCCAGGAGAACAGAAATAATGCAGTGGGGAAAAATAAAACTGTATATTGTTCTTTGCAGATTTTCTGAGCCCTTTTTTCATAAAGGCAGCAAAACCCCCCACCAGCTTATTTAAGAGTTTATGTTTAAATAATTTATTATATACCACAGAGAAAAACAAGTGCAGCTGAATTTGACATAGTACAAGGGTGTTAAGGATAAGGATGTCAGTTACTCCTGTATCTGTTTTCCTACTACATAATCTTCAGATGCACTTATGAGAGAGAAAAGTACACTTTGAGAAGAAAAGAGGCACATTAGAATATTTTCCTTTATACCAAAGCTCAAACCTCACCTTGACCTGATCTTCCAGCCTTTCAAGGTTCCTTTCTGAGTGATGCTTTGCTCAAGCCCATTCCTGTCTCTGCAATTAGAGATTTCCATTCTCCCGTGCCAGGTTTGATCACGGAGAGTCTGAGTGCACTGCCCTCCTCTCCTGAGGTGGGGAGAAATGGGAGCCTGTTTACTTGTTCCAGACAGGTATATTTTGCTTTTGTGAATTTCAAAAGAAACCTGCATCTGTCTCTGAGTCCAGTCAGAGCTAAGTGTACTAAGCTCTGGATCTTTATGATGTCCACAGTTCTATATTTATTCTCGAGAACTTACAGGTGCCATGGAGACCCTGTGCCAGAAAAGCAGGGCTGAAAAAGTTTGTTAAAATTCCTGTTTAGTGCTTCAAATACGTTTCTTCCCTCTCATTAAGGACTGAGGCAAACCATGCTTTAGAACAAGGTGCAGAGGAGCCAATGCTATTGAAGATCTAAGCATTCAGCCAATACACAGCATTTCCATCTGCAGAGCTCCTCAAGTTTCTGCACACCCACAGGGCAGCCCTGCCCTGCTGATCCCAGTGATAAAGAGCAGGATGTGCAGATTTGATACCCCAGTCCCTGTAGGACACAGCAGCCCCCTGAAATCAGGCCTGTTAATCCCCTGGTTGGCTCATTGGTGCTGCAGGATCCTGGTGGAGATGGGGTTTAGTGGGGCCACAGGCCTTGAGGCTCAGGCTGAGCTCTTTTCCAGTCAAGACTTAACATAGCTGCTGTTAAAAAATTATGTCTAGATTGTGGAAGAGAGAGTAAAGGACAAAATAATGGCTTTTATGTCAACCCCTTAGTTTAGAACTCAGAAAATCAGATGTCCCCAGCTGTAAGAAAAACTTACCAGGAACCTTCTTGCACTTTCACATCCTTTTTCTTCAGTGGAAGCATAGAAACATATAATATCCTGAGTTGGAAGGGGTCCAGAAGGATAATAAAGTCCAACTCCTGACCCTGCACAGGACAGCCCCAAAAACCCCACAAGTGCCTGAGAGAGTTGCCCAAACATTTCTTGAACTCTGGCAGGCTTGGTACTCCTGCTTTAAGAGGCAACCTAAAACATGGGAGTGGGAAATGTGATCTCAGAGGAAAGAAAAGGATAAAGGGAGTGTGAGATGTGGAATTAGGAGCTTGCCTTGGGATTTCACCAGTTTTCAGATTCAAGAGTTTACCAGGCACTGAAATTTTGGCACGGGCACAAGCAATTAGTAGCAGTGTTAGAAAATCACTGATTAGATGTTGCAGAATGCTCAGCTGTGAGGGAGTCTGCAAACAGAATAAGGCCATGAGGAGGGGAGAGCACTGACTCAAATAAGAGCAGTTTTGCAAAAAGGGCAGGAAACAGCACAGATGCTCCTTTGCCTCCTTCCATGGCTAACAGGGAGGGAGCAGGCTTCTAGATGGAAAAGTTTTCAGGTAAAGATCTCCTGAGAAAGCAAGCAAATAAATTCTTTCAGCACAAAAAGAAAAGCCCAGCAACAACTAACCCAGCTTGTCACTTCCTTTATTACAGCTTGGAAGCCAGTTGGTCCCCTTGTGGGACTGGGGCTAGTGCACTAACAAAAATACACAGTTTTCTTGCCAAATGGACACATTTGGAGAATCTGTTATTTCATCATGATGAGACATTTAATTTGCCTTGCCATCTAATAGATAAAATGAAAAAAAAAAAGGCGGCTCTAAAGCACAGTGCTGGTGTTCCAAGCTTCCCTCAGATAACACATTTCCTGCATTAACGAGATGGAGGCACTCATGTGTGGTGCAGTAAAGACAAAACCAAGTGTTCTTTCACAATGTTCTGTCAAATCCTCCAGGAGAATCTGTGGCTGCAGCTTTTATGCCCTGATTCAGAATTATAGCCAAGGAAGACATAAAAAAGCAGAATTCAATATGGGCAGACTAATTTTGAAGGCCAAAGAAGTTTCTAAGCATTATAACACTTCTAGGGCATAATTAAGCTGAGAAAAACATAATTAAAGAGGGTGGAAAGGCTAAGGCCTACTAAAGTCTTCAAGGGTTTTCCTTAAAGGTTATTTTTGCTTTCACTGGCCTTGATGGAATGTAGATTTGACTTTAACTGCATGGGCTAAATTTGTCCACAGCTTTACTGATGAGATTGTTCATCCTATTTTTTCACCCCAGCATGAAGCTTTTGTTGCTAGTTAGATGAAAACATGTAATTAATCGGGAGTTCTACAACAGCATGCATGCCCTGTATTAAAAAATACAAATCAGGCCACATGGGCTTCTTGCCTTTTTTTTTATGAAAGCTTGTTGCATCTTTTCTTCCTCATTATCTCTCAGATATGAAAACAAAGAGCCAAAACTCACAGTCCAGAGTGCCTCCCACGTGGGACTCAGGCAGCTACTGTCCTTCATGTGCTATGCAAACAAAGCTTTTGCAGTGAAGGTGTCACTGCCCTCATGCTCAGTTCAGCGTGTCTGACCTGTGAGTCTCCCAGATGCTTCTCAGCTTTCATTTTAATAACTCCTTAGTACAGCTGTTCCTTTTATTTCTTTCTATTCTTCTTAAGAACTTTTTTTCCCTCAGGAAAAGAAGATGGTTCAGAAAAAGGTGCTCTGGGTAAGACACTCAAATACGGTGCTCTACAGGGCAGATGTGCAAACTGAAGTAAGCTCTTAGATATTTTCTTATAGTTAAATGGAAGAAAAAGAAAAAGGGCTTTTAGGAAACTTAAACTGACTTTCTTTAAAACGGGAAGGATATTGCTCCAAAAATGTCTCAATACAGAGGCAATCAGGGTGACAGCACTTGACATAAATGTGGGTGTCTACATCTGGTGAGATGAAACATGCAAAATTCCCAGAAAACATTTCCAGATCATGGTTTCTTCTTCACTAGTTTCTACAGGATGGAAAAGTGGGCATTTGCTCCACAGAAATGCAGCTGGAATTCTGCAGAGACAAAAATTGAAGCTTTTATCATCTTTCTTTTTCCACCTGTAAAACTACTAAAAAGCTTCATTTTATGTGGCACCCTGCAGAAGAACTGTACCTCAAAACCCAACTTATTTAATTAAATATGGAGATAAATCATCACTGAGAGGAAGGAAACAATGAGGTGATTTAGATACTTGTTCTCAGTGGATGTTTGATGAGCCAGTGTAAGTCAATGAGGCAGAGAAGAGGATGGGTGCTTCAAAAGATTGGAGTCTCAGAGGAAAAACTCCTGATATGAACAGTTGCTGATGTATGTTGAGATATGGGGAAGCTGAGAGAAGTGGAGGAGGGCAGCAGAGAAAGTCTCTAAAGGGCCATGACTACAAGCACTGGGACGACATGCAACAAAATTCAGTACTTACCTGGGGAAAAAAAATTAAATTATTTGTTGAGGTGCAGCTACACCTGTAAAAAGCTGTAGCTTTTTGTTTTTGCAGTTATTTTTGCCTCCAGTCAGCTTGTAATGCTCACAGCCTGGTTCTCTTTCCATTAATGTTCTTCCAGTAAACATGCTCTGATGTGCACAAAAGCACCTCTCAATTGCTCAAATTACAGCAGCACCCCTATTTCTTTTAACAATGAAATTAAACTGCTTATGGAAGCTGCCGACCTTGGCTGGTCACTAATGGGACATTGCTTTATTACTCTGTATTTTTATCCCTGCTAAATCATCAGTTAGAAGGGTTCAGATGGGAATGTTCCAAATTTCTTACAGGATTCCATTTAGCAGGTGAGACAACAATAAAATATGTGAATAAAAGTTTCAAAGTTTCCAAAGATGCAAAGATAAAAAATATATTAGAGAAAAATCTATTTTGCTCATTTCATTGGGCAAAACAATGAGGTTTGCAAATAATTTTTTCTCATACAGGCTCGTCTTCTGGAGCAAATGTGCAGCTGAGGTGGAAATCAACCTTCATGAAACCAGTTGCAACTTAGGAAAGAAGTATTTGTATTACAAGCAATTAATTCTGCTGAGATTTATTTAAATTGCAAATGCAGGAAGGAAATAATTTTACTTCTGCCCTATTCATCAGAAACTCCACCGTATCCCAAATCTATCAGCATCAGATCCAATCAATGCAAAACAATGTCATCAGAGCAAATTTAAATTAGGAGATCATACCCAAAGGGCTTGGCACTTTTTTTTTTCTAATTGAGAGTTTTTGTCCTCTTCAAATTAACATTTCAAAAGGTGGCACATGGAGTAAAGCCTTGGTCCTTTCCATCAATTTTAAAGTTCTTTGGGATATTACAAAAGGAAGACACATGATACCTGTGTGAAATTAAGAACTTTCAGGGTGCTTGTTGAAAATAGGTAGATTTCTGGGAGGGAGGGAGGGAGGGAGGGGGGAAGGAAGGAGGGAGGGAAGGGAGAGAAGGCAGCAAGGGAGGAAGGGAGGAAGTTAGCTTTCTGCCAACCAGTGCTCCCTTTGGTCAGGTTACCACGACAGAAGTGCAAAATCTCCAGCACAGGTAGGGCAAGGCTCAGATGTTGTCCGTAAAATATTGGCAGCAGAATCTTCCCTCCTCAAAGGCATTTTGACAACACAAACTTAGTTACAATCAGCATTTGGACAGAGATTGAAGACAACAGCAGCTAAGTGCCCTTCTCCTTTATTTGCCTTGATGGAAAGAGTCAAAAGATCAGTGGTTCTAGATGAGAAAAGATTCATGTGGGATATTACGAGCTGCAGGAAGTAACTGCCATATGTCCTGGTTGGTGATCACACACTGAGTACCCAACACTGGCAGAAATAGCATCCCCCACCCATTCCAGCTCCCACGCTTTCCTTTTCCAATGAACCAGAAGGGATGGATGCTTACCATTGCTTAAGTGACCAAAGCTGCTGAAAGCAGATGGTCTTTTTATTTTCATCCTGTTCCTGCATACTGCAGGGCAGCAAACATCCTGCATCTGCCAGAAACATCTCTTGGAACCATCAGAGGACATAAGGGCAGGAGGGAAAAAGGGGGAAGAGCAATGCAGGGAAGTGAAGGGCAGCCAGGGCCATCTCTGGGAAATGCTTTGGGAAATTCTGTCCCTTGGCTCTTGCAAGGAAAATCACAGAGAGAAGAATTGATGAATTTAACCTTGGAAAAGAACACAACATGAGGATTTGTGGTCTGTCACTGAAGGAAAAGTGGTTCGTTTTTTCTTTTTCCTGTAATTGCTAGATTAAAACATAAAGACCAAAAGAGCAGCATATCACTGGCAAAAACCAAGACCACTGAGGGAGAAACAGTATCATGTTCCAGCTCTCCCTAAAAAACAAGAATCACCTTTATTTATTATTTGGAATAATACAAGGGGCTTTGTTTCTGTGTGGCTTGTCTGTTTGTTTGTTTGTTTGTTTGAACTTGATTGATGCTCTGTGGAACTGAATTTTCAAATATTTCCGCATGTCAGAAGACTGAATTTTATCTCAAAATGAAAGTTCAGTTATTTATGCAGCAGGACATTAAAAATGGGACCTGCAGGGAAACCAAAGGGAAACAGTAAGTATCAGGAAGTCTGTCATAAAATCAAAAAAGCTAATAGCACTGTTGAAATAGGAGAGTGTTTGCATGTAGTGACAGTCTTCCAAGTGCTGGTATACTGGTCCAAATAGACACCAGGCAACCTGCAGCAGAGTGAAGAGGTGTTCAGTGGTCCCTGAACCATCGAGTTTGCAGATGATGCAGCACGGTGTGGCCTGGCCAGATCAGATCAGTGTCTGGGCTGGGCCTCTGCCCTCTGTGCAGAATTAACCTGCTGACAGCACGAGCTGGCTCTGTCAGCCTGTGAGAACTCTGCTGCCCACCCTTCTGGTCCTGCACAGTGCCAAAATTCAGTGCAGATTTCTCTCTGTCTGAGGCAGGCACCACAGATCTACAAGCACATATCTGTGCGATGCTCTCGGCCATGCAGCTCATTCCCAGGCAGGTCAGATGGGCAGCATTCCCAAAGGATACACTGCTTAGTGCCTGGAAAGGGTCCAGGACAGTTCATAGAATCATGTAATCATGAGTGGTTGGGTTTGGAAGGGACCCTAAAGACCATCTCATTCTAACCCCTGCCATGGGCAGGGACATCTTCCACTATCCCAGGTTGCTCCAAGCCCTGTCCAACCTGGCCTTGGGCACTTCCAGGAATGGCGCAGCCACAGCTTCTCTGGGCAGCCTGAGCCAGGGCCTAACACCCTCAGACTAAAGAATTCCCTCCTAATATCCAATCTAAATCTCAGGTATAGTCAGCTCTGTTAATCAATTTCAGATGAGAAAAATCCACTTTTTGGGGAAGTGGAATCCATGGGGAGCAGTGGACACTGTCCAAAGGGTTGTGAATACAATCTAAGAAGTCTTTCACAACCTTAAGAATTCTTTGTTTGTATGATCCCAGGAACCACCCCTCTAGGGAGGAAACTTCAGGCTCTGTGTGATCTTCTCCCAGTCTCAGACACACACAAGCTTAGCAGAGAACTGCCTCAACCTCTGTAACCTTCAAGGTTGATCAGCACAGCATTTTCTCAACTTGCACTGGAAAAGGAATAATTAATGTTTTCAGGAAAATTAATCTTGCTGGGAGCACTCAAGCACTAGCATTAATCTTTCTAACTATTATAGTTGCACTATTGTTTGCTTCCTTTTTTATTGGCTTCAGTTATCCCTGACCTTGTTGACTATTTAAAAAAAAAAAAATCAGGCAAAAAATTTATGTAGGCCAGCAAGGAGGTCAAATTAGAAAATACAGGAGAAAATAATTCATTTTCTTAGCTCACAGGAATTAGTGATCTACTTAGCTTTTCTTCAAGGTTCTTATGCATTAAAATAGTGAAGAAGAATGTGTTAGAAATAAGAAAACTAGTGAAATTTGAACATTTTTCCAAGGCTGCTTGAATGCCCTCTAAAGTCAATGCTGCAAAATGGGGGCCTTGAAATGGTTTTGATTCCAGGAGGGATGAGCACGGGTAAAGTCAATTTCCTTGGAAAAATATGGGATATGAATTTGTTGCTCAGGTTACAGTTTGTACGACTTATTATGGGAATAAGCTTTCATGTAAACATTACACGCTTCCAGTACTTCAGTTTTGTTACCAAAATGAAGCAAAAAATGTGGAAAAAAACTGCCAAAGGGCAACAATTATTGATCTACATAAGGGAACACTTCGGGGAGCAAAGTGAGCTTCATGGCTATAAAAAAGTTAAGATACTTGGAGATTTGATTATGCAAAAATCCACTCCCCCTCCCTTTGATATTCTGATTCAGACACAATACTGACATTTCCATCAAATGTAAAGTTCTGGAAAATAGGAGATATTGAATCATTAAATTTTCCTCTGCTTTTGTTTCTGGGTTTTGTTCAAAACATGTGGTTTTATGAAATTCAAATATTTCTCTTCAGCTTATTGAACTAAGTTCAAGCACTGCTTCAGTGGTGTAGTAATCCCATCAGCAATTACATGCTTTTTTGGAGCAGTAGTCAGGGTGCCATCAGCTTTCTCCTTTTGGTGCTCCTTCTGCCTTGGATTGTGTCTATCAAAAGCACAATTATGTGATAATCAGTAAGAAGACCTTTGGCTGAGACTGGAAAAACTGGTTTTGCTGTAGGTCTGTAATCCAACATACACCTCAGCAAATAAGAGGGTACTAGGAATTGAAGTGCAGCTCCAGAGGGAATTATGTCACATTATGGGGACAAATGTTAGTTCTGAAATAGATAAAAGATAAAATGCATTGGGGCTTTTTGTGGTTTGAGGGTTTTGGTTTTTCTTCTTAAACCTTATTCCAGTAATTATTTATTAGTGATAATAAAAGAAACTAAAATGGTGGAGGAAGATTGTGTTTCCTGTTCAATTAACAGAAGTAAAATCGAGAAGCTTTCAGATACTTAAATGTTTCTTCAGGTCTGAAAAGAGGCAAGAAAATTCAAAGTTACCCTGAGAAAAAGTCAGACCACACACAATCCAAGTACCTATTCTAAGTACCCACATAACTTCAAGCAAGAAGAGAAAATTTGACTTGGCTTTTACAAATTATCTGCCCTTACAAATGTCCCAATCACCTCCAGGGTTGCTGCTTATATAAGGAACCTGTTCCCCTCAGGACAAAACAAGATAAAGTTCAATCAGCTGAGAGGCTGTAAATCCCTTATCTGACCCAGCTGGGTTCATTGTAGAAGGAAAATGTCCAGCTATTTCCCTGATCTGGTTTTTAAGCCCACACATTCCCTCCAGTCTTCCTAAGGAGATGCACTTACCCTGGCCTTGAGCTTGCAATCACCTCCCCATGTTCGTCATACCTGGCCAGTGCTGCCTTTATCTGCAATTGCTGCCACTGACCAAAACTGACAGAGGAAGAGAAATTACCCTAGTTTAATAAATAATACTCTTGACATATTTCAGATTTTTTTTTTTTTAATTGATGAAGTAAATTTAAGGTATGAGTAACAGCCTTGGTTGTAGAAGACATCCTTATGTCCTTGTTTTTAATTCTAAGAATAACATAAAATGACCCAGCACAGGACTATTCTTTATCTGGAACCACGCAGATGGCTTCTGTATGCTGAAAATTCAAATAGATTTGAGGTTAAAGGAATTGAGATTTCACTGTTGGTTCTTCCTAGAAAACTGAAGATTTCAGGTGACAGTAGATTTGAGGATACATAAAGGGGTTAAAAAAATCCAGAAAACAATCAGAGGAAAAAGAATTTAGGAAGCCAGGGAGAAGTAAAACAAAGTGGTGGGAAGGCAACATTTTTCTTTTCTGTCCAGAAAATGGATGGAATGAAATGAGGGACCTGGGAAAAACATGAGTGGATTTACTAATCAGGAGCAGAAGTACTCAGAAATACTCAGATATTCTGACTTCATTTGTCATTTGATCACAATCAAACCATTTGTAAGGATTGTTTAGCTCAGACTAACGTTGGTCCAGGAATCTGGGAATGTTTTGATGAAAGCTTATTTGGCTTCCTGCCTAGACATTTCTTCAGGACTGTCACAGACCAACCGTTACAGGTAAACTTACTGATAGATTGACTTGGATCTTGGAAACCAGACTCTCCTAAAAGCCTCAGATCTTTTTGGGTCGAATTATCTGAGATCATCTTATGGAACCAGGCTTTTTCTTGTGGGGAAAAAAAAAATAATACATTCAATAATATTAAAACCTTCTTTGAAACAAAACTTCTCCAAATTCTGACATTCGAAGGTATAGTTGGTACCCTCTCTTTGAAGGACAAATAAGTCCTAATGATGCTAATTGTTCCTGTTTTCTGATGCTGCAGTTCTGGCTTTCAGAACTGTGTTCAGGGCTCCTCTGGGTCTGCAAACACCTGAAATCTGGCCAGTGCTTCAGGCAGGAATTAAGCTGTGGTTCAAGCACAAGTGGGTAGGCAGGGGATATGGGATGTAAGCATTATTCTGCAGCCTCCAGGGCAATCAGCACAGAGCAGATCCTATTTCTGTAGCTGGACTTGCATGGCACTCAAAACAGAGATGCATCCAAAGTGGCCATTGGGAAAAGTGTTGGGAATGGATAATACAAACATCATTTAGTAAATTAAGTATACCAGGGCAGAGATCTGAGCCTTGGCGCATGGCTGTCACTGAAATAGTCCCTCTTCGTATTGTCACCAGTCAGTCAGCATTGTTCCAGTGCTGCCTGGGCACAGGAACTAGTCCTGGCCAGAAACATTCCCAGTAGGAATCCTGAATTTATTTTTTCTCATTTAAAGTCAGAGTGTTTAGCAACAAGGTTTTTTCAAAAATTTGCCAGCTGGTTTGGGTCCAGTGAACAGGCCCTGGTGCTGCTTAGAATTAGAAGTACAGCCAGAGCCCTCTCTTGCAGCCTCTATCCCCACCATCTTCTGTATGGATTTTCCTCAGAATTTCCCTCACATATCATCAATCCTGCTGTGATCCACATAACAACACGTTCCTCAGAGCCTCTGGGCTCAGAGAGACACCTTCCGAAGCCTGTCCCTGTCCTCTGCCATCCAGAGTTCATTCTGATGGGATTATTTTCCATTTCCAGATGTGCCAGAGGCTATGCCCATAAATTCTCATTCCCATATTCATTTCCTTCCTTCACAGCATCCTCTCTCTCTCTCTCTCTCTCTCACTTTGAAATCCACCAATCGGTTGATTGGTGTCAACAATTTAAACTGCTGGGAAACAGTAAAACTGAGACAATTTTTACACTGGGAAGTGTCAATATGTTCTGTCAACTGTTTGTATGACATAGAGGCAGTGACAGGAGCTGGCTACTGACAGGATTTCAGCACGTCTGTCTAACACCAATGTCTTCCTCCTCACTTCCCACACCTCACCAAAATCAGAAGGCTTCTGCTTATATTAGATGCCCTCGGATATTCTACTTGGTTTCCATCTGCCAGATCAGAAGGGTATGGGTATCTACACCTTCCAATCCTATGCAAGCAGCTCAGGCATCTCCTGGGCATCCCAAATATCCTGGCCAACTACATGCATACACCAGAAATGACCCTAAAAGTTCTCTACAGCAAGAATTAAGACCTCTGTTGTACCTGCAGACACCTATGGACGTCTGAACTTTGCTGACACTGTGCTGAATCACTCTGTAGGTTCCCTCCAGTGGATTATTTGTAATGTGCAGATGCCTTGGGTAACCTGAGGCATCACAAGTGGCACAAAACATCTACGGTCAGCAGCTAAATCCAATTCCTAGAGCGCCTATAAACATTGCATGTTGGCAACTAAATTCAGACCTTTTATCTCAAAGAGAGTTACACTTTTGAGGTCAAAGCTAAAACCACAAATCAAGCCTTTCAGATGCTTCACAGAGCAGATTTTAAAGCGTTGTGTCCTGCATTTTCATTGACTTTCACAGTACCAAGAGCCCAGCTCAGTTCAAAATTGTGGTCTCCAAAATAAACACTTGTTTAGATTGCTAGCAAAGGAAAATTACACTGCTACACGGTAAATAAGTAGTTAAATTTTAATTTTTTTCTTAACTTCATTTACTGTTGGGAAGGGAAGGGAAGGGAAGGGAAGGGAATGCTTTCTTCACCAACAGGGGAGTGTCACAGTTAAAAAGTTTGTCAGAGAGTTTGTCCAGTCTCCAGACTTGGAAGTTTTGAAGATTTACGTGAAGCAAACATATGATCAGATCCTGTGCTAGCAATATTCCTTCCCTGAGTCAAAAGCTGGACTAGGGGCTTCCAAAAGCCAATCCAACATTATCTCTGTGATTGTATGATCTAAAAAGCTCCAAATTTCTATAAACTACTTCAGACCCCTAGGGAGACTAGAGGACAGATTTCAGCCTTGGATTTGCACTAAGTTTCCATTGATGTTAATGAGAATTACAAATGTGATGAAGATGAGGTTTTGGTCCCAGAACAGAGATTCAAATTATATATTTCAGACATATGTCAGATTTTTAGGAAGATTTTACAAGTGACACTTTCACTGAGAAAGGTCAACTGACAGGCATCGTATTATTAATGATAATTTCTAGTACAAGAGATCCTTTTCTCTGAACTGGAAATGACATTACACTGGGACTTGGAACCTGTGGTTAACCAATACCATACATCTTAATAGGGCTGCAGACCTTCCTGTGGGAAATGCTATCAAATCTTTAAACAAATTTATTGAAGGAAATTGCAGACAGCTTGAAAACATCCATGATCCTTTATCCTGACATTGGCTTGTTAAGACTGTGCCATGACTTTGTGTCACTGTTCTTTCCTATTTTGGTCTTTCACTTTTTCTGACTTTGGCTTTCATGTCATGTCTTATATATCACTTTGCCACTTCTATCCCACCATCACCTCCTCTCTTTTCCTATTTCAGATATAACAGGATCTATTTATTTACTCCTGTGTGTGCTCTGCTCATGCAATTAATGAAGAGGAGTTGTGGGGTTTTTTCATTCAAAAATTTATTTTTCCTGCAAATAACACCTCCCATTTCAAGATTGCTCCTTAGGAGGGAACTTCGAGACAGGCATTGAAACCATTGTGGATTTGGACCCTATGGACTCCATGGAGTCCATATCTTCCTTTCTTCTTAGTCTCAGCAGTCCAAATTCCTTGTCCCAGTGCTTTCATTATATTTTTAGTAAAGGAGACAAGTCAAAATCTTCCTATTTTCTTTACAAAAGTTTGTCTGTTTTCACTGTCTGTCTGAGTACAAAGGTGCCACATCATAGTTAATTTCAGCTGATAGTGAGGACACCACAGCTTTATAGTCAGGCTATTTCAGCTGTTTACTCACAAGACTAGGAACCAAGATGGATTTTCAAACTTTATTTTCTGAGGAAACAAATACCTTAGAATGATACAAAACCAGGTTCTTCCAAATTGTCAGGATGGAGAAAATAGGAGACTCTACAAACAAACAAAAAAAGGGCCAGACCAAGGAATATTTTTTATTATTTACAGCAAAAGAATACTGTTTTTATTGTCCTGACCTATTGTCAAATTTAATTTAAAAATATTAAAAATTTTTGCTCAAAATAATTAAGAAGTCAGAGATGGAGTCTGAGGAGGAGGTATTATACTTTTCTCCTTGAACCATTTCTGTGAGAAAGTTCCCCAAAGTAGCTAAAAGGCAGACTCAGCTTCACGCTCTTTCAGCCTTTCCCACACCTTCTCCCAAAGAAGCTTGGAAAACTCACTTCCAGAGGCAGGGGCATCAGTCTGTGCCAGTGAGACAAGGAGCTCCCTTCTGTTCTTGGACTTCCGCTTTTCTGAAGGAGAACTCTAGTTAATGCATGGAAGAGAAATTGCTTTGCCAGTCTGTAAATGGTACTTAAATTTATCTTTTGACTGCTCCCACTTTGCTTGAGTTAAAATGTTCCGTCAAGAATAAGAAGTCTTGCTTTGATTGATTTGTATTTTTCTACAAATCATAAAGTAAAATGAGAACTATGAGCCACCATAACATTTCTACTCACCTGAAGGCAAATTTCTTCCTCTGGTAGATAAAGGTTTGAATTCCAGAAATATGCTTTATTTTCCTCAGAATAAGAAAAAAAAAAAGGCATTTAATGCAGACCTAAAGATTAAAATGAAAGAAAAATTATATAGGAGCTATAGGTACTTAATGAGAAATGTAGAATTGCCTT
This sequence comes from Petroica traversi, assembly GCA_025920805.1. NCBI lineage: Eukaryota > Metazoa > Chordata > Aves > Passeriformes > Petroicidae > Petroica > Petroica traversi. Next base: position 12,224,115 of record JAHLSL010000038.1, on the reverse strand, counting down.
CTCATGCCAATAGCTTGGGTTGCATCAAAAAAAAGAGTCGGAAAAAATGTCTGTGATCATGTTGAAATAGCAAAGTTTCAGGGAGAAAAAAATAGGATTTTTATGGAAAGCAAAAGATAGTTTTAAGAAATTCCAAAACCTAAGGCATTTTCAAAACTCAGTTGTTTTACTTTTGTCTCCTCTCTTTGACTTGCATATTGGAAAAAAAATAAGAACCCCTAGGTCTGATAGGTAAAAGGAAAGTTTTGAGAACTAAAAGAGAATGTTAAACTTCTTTTCAATGCAGTTTTTCAAAAATGTAACATTTTTGCAGAACAAAAATTAAAACATAAAGCTAAGAAATATTTTTAAAGTCTCTCAAGCTCTACTGTTCCTCAGCAGTGGATTAAAAAAAAAAAAAAAGAGTTGAGAGATTTTAAAAGTGTTACTTATTTATTTATCTCAGTGCCTCCACATGCATTCCTACTTAACAGTAATTTCACTACCCAACATGCATCAAATAAAGTGTGAGCAATTAATCCCCTTTTCCAAAATATACCTCAAGCCCTTGAGAGAGCTAAAGAGTGATTACAAACACATGAACAAAGGACAGTCACAATATTTATGCTCCATTTTGGTTGATTCATCTCAAAGCATAAAAGAGACGTAAAGAATCTGTCCATTAAGAACAAAGCTTCCATGATCTCATTATTTGGCAAGAAAAGAACTTTGAAGCTAAAATATGCTCTTTATTAGGAAACTTTTGTGCTGTTCAAGAACTCTGGGTGGTGAAAAACCTTTGAGGAGTAGTTTAGGTGATCCTCAGGTCTTACTACAGTCATTTAGAGTCAGTGGGTATCCCTGACATTCAAAGCATTGGCAGGCAATTACCCTGCGTTGCAGAATTTCAGCAAATGCTAGTTTATTTGTCTTCTTCCAACCATTGTTTTTCACTATTCTGCAGGAAATAGCTTGGAAGTGTGGAAAAACATTTTTAAAATTATTTTAGCTGCATACTCGAGTAGCAGTTTCAACACCAGGGTTCTGCACCACCATGGAAACTACACTCAGTCGAGCTGAGATCTCCATCCAGGTGTCCAGGAGGGGACAAATCCCATAACAGACTGAACCTGGCTGGCTCTGTGTAAGCAGCTGAAGCACCTTAAGGCATCAGAAAACTTCCAAAGGAAGACTGGAGAAGCTGATGTAAAATTGCATCCCAAACAGGGAATCATAGAAGTGAACCTGTAATTGTCAACTCCCTGAAAAAAATAGAAACAATATAGAGTGTTGCTGCCATATCATGGTAGTGGAGAACATATGCATCTCTAGATATTTTGAGAACATTTTGCCACAAGAGTTTTATTTGTCTCAAAAACCCTCACAAGAGTCAACATGTTCTTGCAGAATCAGTAGGAGCACACAAGTAACTAAAAGGGGAAGCAAAGGAAAAGCTTGTAATTCTGAATTATGATAACATATTTGCTTCATCACATCCTATTGCCTTTATTGGATACTGACTGCTGAAAACAGAAGGAAGGTGTCTGAGTCAGGAAGGAAGAAAACAGACAGGCATAAAGTCTTTAGTAGAAGGCTGATGGCCTTTACCTTAGACCCCTTTCCCTCCGAAGAAAGCTTTGTTGTAATATTTCAGACTGCAGCCCAGTTTCAGTCTTTAATATCCCAAAAATTGTAGGGGAAAAAACCAAAAACCCTCCTTCTGACCATACTGCAGGACTCAATCCTGCCCTGGGCTCAAAGAACTGGGGGAGGGGAAGCCTCCTGGCTCCCAGGAGTGCATATACTTGGGTGGATCAAGCATCCTGGCAGCTCCCTGCCATCACACTGCCCAGGCCTTGTGGCATCAGCAGTTTTCCATCATTTCCTGACAGTAATTAGTTTTTTTAAACTGAGCTTGGGTGTTTTATTATTCCCTAAAACTACATATGTTCCATCTCATTTAAAAGCCGATGAGGAGAGTGGGAAGTGCCTCGGTTAGTGCTCCTTCGTAGGTAAGGCTGAATGTCCATGACAAGTCCCTGTGTCCTTCTGATCCGTGTGTAAGCAAAACCAATCCCACTGGCTCAGACCTGTGAGGTACATCCTGATCAGCCCAGCAGCAGCTGTCCTGTGAGAGGGGAGGGCAGAGCTCAGCCTGCCTTGTTCTTCCCACTGAGGAGTCACAGGCAGGGGAAGGACTCAGCTCCCGAGCCCTGCCAAAGCAATGATCCAGCTGCCCTGTCTGAAGGACTCCAGCAGCTCAGGGCTCCACACAGCAGATTCCTGCAGCACCCACTGGCCCTCAGATCCCTTGGCATGGAAAAGCCTGCCAGACTCCTGCACTGGAGCTCAGGGAGCAGGAGAGGCTGGCAGGGTGCACCTTTGGGTATCAGACTCTTCTCCCAGGAAGCTGGTGATGGGGCAAGGGGAAATGGCCTCAAGTTGCACCAAGGGAGGTTCAGGTTGGGTATTAGGAATAATTTCTTCACTGAAAGAGTGGTTAAGCATTGAAACAGAGTCCCCAGGGAAGTGGTGGAATCACCACCCCTGGAAATGTTAAATAAATGAGTAGATACTGAAACGAAGATCAAAACCACAATGTTGTTTAGTGAGCGTGGTGGTAGTAGGCTGAAGGTTGGATTTGGTGATCTTGGAGGTCCTTTCCAACCTTAATGATTCTACAGTTCTGTGACTCTCTTGCTACCCTTGGAGGACTGCAGCAGCCCATGTCACTCCCTCACCAGGCTGAAGTACATTCCTCTGTCTCTTAGGATCTCTCACCATACCCAAAAAGATGACAATTTAGACAGAAGTGGTGTATTTGCTGTGCTTGGCCCTAATGGAAAAGAAGCTCTGGAGGCACCAAGCACAGAGCCTTCCTCCCCTCAGCAAGGACAAGATGGCTGCTGGTGTGGCCCGTGTTCCTCACAAAACGTCCACCATGGTGACCTGTCCTCACTGCAAAACCACTGCCAGTACAGACACTACAGAAGTTCACCTGGCTTCTTCTAATTTTGCTCTTCCCCATGCCAGGAGTTTATTCTCTCTGCTGTTACAAATGTTGCCTCTGCTTGCTCAAGGGGAGGCGGGCCTGGCACTTCCCTTCGGGGTGCCATTAATCATCTTCCCACAAGGACAACATAAGGAGGAAAGGTCACCAGCTCCCTGCCTCACTGGCACCTTCCCTCACTGCAAAGGTAGTCTAGTGAGCTATGGGAGATTAAAAGATTACAATTACTAATGTTATTGATACAAACCAAAGGGGGTGAGGGAATGTAAACAGCCAGAGAAAAGGCACAGGGGAGCAAACAGAGACGGAAAGTGCAAAAAGGAAAATAGGCCAAGAATAAATTTGCATCTTAAATTCTGCTGAACTTAGTCTATTATTAAGTAGACAAATCTGTCAAATCTGATCATCTGAATGGAAAGTTTTATATCAGGCTGCACATCCCCAGCAAACCTTAACACAGGCTGTGCAAGGAGAGAGGCAGTGAAAGCCCAACACGGAAGAAATTGGCAGCTATTGATTGCCTCTCCTGAAGGGGAGCGTGGCTGGCACAGGGCAGGCTGTCCTAGTTTGACACTGGAAAATACAGACCTCTTTAGCAAAATCAGATGTGTGCAAACTAGGTGGCAGCATCTTGGAAAGACTCCTGCCTGTGCTTCACTTGACCAAATGGGAACGGCCAATGGAGTAATTGCAATGGAAATTAAACTTGTGAAGCACAAGTTAATCTTGATGTTTTGATTTTTTTAGGAAACTCCAGGGTGCATTTTTCCCGAAGTGCCATTTTCTAGAGGTATGCCATTTGATATTGTTTCGTTCAAGACACATGCTTGTAATCTTACAGGTGAGAAATAAAGGATGAACAACCTGGGTCCAGTAAAGACATTAAAAACAAGCCCAAACATGACCAACTCTATTATAACGTTGCTTCTTAAATGTTATGACTGCTGGGACCTCAAATATGACTTGCAAATTTTCAAGGTTGTTATGACTGTGCTTTTTCTTGTCCAGTCTTAAAGTTTTCTTTCTGGAATTGCTGTATTTAAACTGAAACATTGAGCCATCCCTCCACAGAAACTTCTCCTAAATCTGTCCTCCCAAATGAATCATCTGAGGTGACTCCACAACAGGCTAGCAACTCCTGTTGTATTCCAGAATTTGGTCTTTCTCTCCTTTTTTCCTAATGTTAGAAACTTTCTCTCTTTTTATATAAAGACAGCCCATGCAGTGACTCACCAGCCACAGGTAGGTGAGATTCTGACACCCAGAGTGTGCCTCAAGCTGAGGCATCCACTGCCATTTGAAATATTTTGGTCTGTTGTGTCAGGTCCCACAGCTGGGGGACAGAGGACATGGGTCCATCTGCAGGCCTTGTATTTCTCCCACTAGCCCCATGCAGATTCAGACGAGTGGTGTGACTTTTTTGGGGCTGTATTTTACATAGCCAGGGATTGGGACTGATAGTCTTTGTGGGTCCCTTCCAACTCAGGATGTTCTATGATTCTGTGATTTTTGGGATGTTCCAGCATACCTCAAATGGTATCAGGTCCTATTTTATGAGCAGCTGTGTCAAATCCCTTCAATTCAGCTGAGTTCGAGATTTAGATACCTAAATTCAAGTGACTAAACTACTTGGTTTTATGGACACTAAGAGCACAAACATCTATCAAAAGAAAAGATCTTGTCAATACTTTGTGGAGGCTAAAGAACAATTCAGCTGTATAGTTAGGAGGTGTTCAATCTGGATATTTGCCAACAGATACTGGGCATCATAAAGTATTCTTCAGAGGGATGTTCTCCTTCCTCCCTTTACACCCAGTGAAGAAACATTGGCAGCTGTAGAATTCGTCTAACCTATTTCAGTTTACTATTTTTGGACAGAATTTTTTGCAGGCTAGAAATGTCTTTTGTTACCCCTGTCTGTGTCAAGAATCTATAATACTTCAAAGGCATGGAATTACAGAATGGGTGACTGGGGTCAGGTGAAATGAATTCCACAGTTTGAGTCATGTTGATCTGTATCTCATTTTCAAGCCATACTATGGATCAAGGTTATGTTGTAAAGACACAAAATTTTCTAGGCAGTTAGGAACTCACTCTTTTGCTTTAGGATAGGCTGGTCTAAACCAACTTCAAACCAGACACTGAGCAAACATTTTTTCTGTAATATTAAGACTAATAATCTCTGCTGATCAGTAAGACTGTGCTTGAAGCCTCCTCAGGATTTGCCTTTTGAGTCCTTTGTCAGTTCACTTCAGATTAAAACACAGAGTATCTAGATGTATAAAAAACCCAAGGGAATATGTTCAAACTCCAACCTTAGGTTTGACCCAAAAATACTGGACAAAGTTCTTCTCCAGGTTATAGTCTTAGAAACAAAGATCCTCTTTTAATCCATCTAACTTTTAATTTTTTAGGGGTACTATCAACTCAAATAAGGATGTTACAATATGCCTTGGTGGTTTTGTTGTTGCTGTTGTTGTTTTCCTTGAAAACACAAATCAAAATGTTAATGAGGTATTTAAAAACCTTTGAAGAGTTGGATCTGAGCCTTTTTAGATATAATCTGGTTTTTATTCAGGCAGTAGTTTGTATTTATTTCACCCAAATTTTTAAGTCAAGGTCAAATATTTGCAGATTTATTCTGTGGAGGACAATAAGCAAATATTACCATGAGAGTACAGTTTTGTATCACAACAGAAATACTGAAGGAGATTATTATTCATTATTCTGATCTATAATGAAACATTTTGTAAGTGGAAAGAAAATCACAAATAATACAGTTCTTTTCTGCAAAACAAATAGCAATGAAAAAAACCCCACAATATTATTAGCTGGTTTTATATCCATGAAATACAACAGTAATATATATTTGGAGTGTTGCAAAATGCATAATTGTAATATAAAAATTTCTAGGAAGGAGTCTTGTTTGATGATACTCTAAAACAGAAAAGCATTTTGGCATCAATAAAAAGATCTAACTATGACATATGTCAAAAGAAATATATGTGCTTCAATGAGCTGCTAATGCAAGTTCCAATCACCATAGTCTCAGGAGAAACAATCTCATTTAAAAGTTGGCAGTCAATTTCAAACTGTACTCTTTCCTTTCTAGTCTCCCCTAATTTAATATACAGCAATAAAAACATTTGGAAATAATTAGATGCCAAATAACGTTAATAATTTGCCTTGTGACAAAGATCCAGTCTCTGAAATCAAATATTTTAATGCTTCTAATGAAACCAGTAATGTGTCTTCATATTTAAGTGCTATAGTCTCCAAAAAATTTGAGAAATGTGTTTATCTATAGGCAGAATTTGGCTACAGATGGACATCAAAAAGGCATTATCTTTGTGATAAATAGGGATTATATAATCTTTGCTTTTTAGTATTTGTGTACTTTATATTTACTGCCCAAGATGAATGAACTCCCAAAGTATTTATATCCAACAAAGACAGAACTATATTGTAATTTATATGCACTTTCCTGGGTCAACAATATTTACTCAATATTTTAATAATTATCCAAAGAAGTTATGAGATTAAACATAAAATTAACATACATTACCAGATTTCAAAGAGGAAATTTAACCTGAAAATAACCCTCCAGGCAGACATGCAATCAGCATGATGAGCTACCCACAGGTGGGGCTGGAAGGTAAACTGCAAATCCCTGTGCATGTTTATGGATAAATTACCTCCTTTTGCAGAAGTGTGATTTAGAGGAGATTACAACTTCTTTGCAGAAGTTTGGTTTTTTTCTTGCCAAGATGGAGTGCCAGCCAGCTGTTCTGGAGGATGTGCTAACTCCTGGCCAGCCTCTGTGTGCCCAAACCCCTGTGTGTCCCCACGGGGACGGGCCACATTCACTGTCACTACCAGAACAGGAATGGAAGCCCCTTGTCCTCATTTCTCACCCCTTTTAAGGATCAAGCAGAAATCCTTGTGTAAGCATTGCTCCAGCTCTATCAGTCAATAGTTACTATTACAGCAGAGATAGTTACCAGAGCATTCTTTCAGGCAATACTTTTATTGGCACTGATCACCATTCATTCCCTCGAACGAAGACCCAGAACAAGTAGCACAGAGCAGTGAGCACTAATAAGTTTAGAACAAAAAACAGTCCACCACTGAAATTTGTCAATACAAACTAGATAGGCAGTGCTGGCCATGCCAAGGAGAAGCCAGATACACTATTGGGAGAAGTGTCTGATTGTGAGAGCTGGAGTACCAGAAAAGGAATAAAATCCAATAGCACAAAGTACAGGCTTGTGCCCTTAGGGACCAATAACAAGAATTTCTACTTTTAGGCAGAAATTTATTCAGTCACAACTAATGAAAAGTAAAGGGATTTGGATGTCTTACAGAGTGGTTGGATGGCTGCAAGCCACTGATGTGATGTAGCTGTGAAAAAGGCTAATGCAAAGCTTGTCGGTTTTCAGGAGATGTAGAGAGATCCTGCTATCAACTACAGCCCTCCTGAGACCTCAGTTAGAGCATCATTGTCATCCACAATTAAGAAAGATCAATTTTAACTGAAAGAATAATGAAGGCCAACACAGTGATGCTAGGAATGGAGAACTTGTCTTTAAGTGGAGTAAGTAAAAGAGTTTGGCTTAGAAAAACAAAGACTAAATCTTGGATGGTTTCTTGGCCTAGATGAAGCGGTGGTTGAAGCTCAGAGAGTTTCTTCCCACCTGAGGAATTTGTGGAGACCTAGAGAATGAAGCCCCCCTGGGGTGGAGTTGGGTTTAGCCCTGGAAGGGGGGTCGGGGTCCCCCTGTCCCTCAGCTCACAATGATATTTTGTATCTCCCTCTCTCCTCCCTTCCTCCTTCCCGATTGGTCCCTGGCCCTTTGTCCCTCCCCGGTTCCTCCCATGTTCCGGTCCGAGATTGGTTGTAACCCCCAGAATAAAGTCTGGTCTCTCACCCCTGAACCCAAGTCCCTGCTCTACCATGTGACAGCATGTCTGATTTGGGGTCCAGGCGAGGGAGCACTCTCTCTGCAGCACTCCGGCTTTTGGGACAGTGTGGCTGCCATCCTAAGGAGGTGTGGCTCGTGGCAAGGGGAAAAAAGTCCCTGACTGAAGTAGACTTTGATTAAAAGGAAACTCTCAGAACACGCCGCCGAGCCACTGACCATCCCTGGTGGTCAGCTGTCCAGCCTCACCACCGGCTACGCCTAAATATATTGGCACCTACACTCCAGAAGGACACAATTACTAAGGCCACAAATTCCTTACCTGTGGGTAAGGAGCAATCAGTTATCTACAAACTCTGAGGGTTGAAAATTGCAAGGTGATTATATAGTCATCAGATTGTGGAATAAGAGAAATTAGAGATATGACAATAGATAAGATGAAGAGGGGAATATTAGAGTTAGGACAAGGGAATTCACTTTCTGAAAATGGATTTTGATCAGTTTAGGAAAAGAGCTCTTCAAATATCTTGAAGATATCAAGAAATTGAATTTGGTGACCCAGGAACATCCCAGTTTTGTGCTCTCATGAGGAACTAACTGCTACAAAAAAAAGTTTATACAGAATGAGTCTTACTAGTGAATATTAGATATTTTATCTCACTTTTCCTTGTTTATTGCTTGTCAGAATGTGCTTGGACTCAAATCCAATTAAGTGTTTAGGATCTCATATTAATCTACTGAGTTCCTACTAGATTCAGTAATTCATTTATTTGGGAATGAAGGCACTTTAAAAGATTTAAGGAGCTCAAATTTCAAATGGAAACTCTCACAGACAACACAGGGAAAGTGCAAGATAAGAATATGGGAGGATGATCATATATAGAACAGTGTTGTTCATAGTAAGAGTCTTTATCAGCTTTAAAGAGTTCCAAGGCTGAAAAGACCTCTAACTTGACCTCCACTGTATTAAAAAAAAAATAAAATTATTACCTACAATATTAACTTCAATAATAAGTATTGTACTTGACTATAACATGTGTTTGGCTATCACATAAATTCCAGGAGTGTGTGCAGTCTTGACTCGAAGGCGTCAAGAAAGGGTGAATTCATCAATTCCACTGGTAGTTTGTTCCAGTGATTAATCATGCCCGGTGTAAAAAGTGTTCGGTGCTTTCCTAATTGGAATTTGTCTGCAAGATTAAAGACCCATTTTATATCTGGTATTTCCTCCCAGCAGAGGTTTATGTATTCTGCAACGAAGCCAGTGTTGAAGCTCTGTCTGTATGGCACTCTGGCACCATCCCAGCTCCTTATCAGACTGAGACTAAGGCATATGTCATTCCCCTCCCATCACCCACACTCTGACTTCTTTGTAAACAGAATCCTGGCTTCCAAGCAACATGGAAACCATGGGTCAGGACTACCCAAAAATCCCCACTCCAGGGTATCTTCTCCCAGAAGATAAATTAGATGTAACCACGGTATTTTATGTTCATCAGAAAAACAAATTTTACCAAAAAATTCTAATTTTTCAGCCTAGAAAAAAATTTGTGGCTCTGCTTCATGTTGCAGAGGATTTCAGTGTTAGTTTAAAACTCATTTAATATTAGCACTTTATATTATGCTCCATTACTAGTCTCACCAGTGCCATGACTGGTGAAAATGACCTTTGTGTCCTTACTTTGTCAACATATTTAAAGGATTCTCTGACTGATTTTTCCACATAACTGTAATGGGAGGTCAGAGTCTATCTCTCATCTCTTGTGACCCTACATACTTTCCAGTCTTTCTCTTTCCCTAGGATGCAGTTCCTTCTCTCTTGAGGTGATAGCTATTCAACATCCTACTAAATCCTAGTTAATGTTGTGGTCTGGAAGAAATCTAACAAGGATCAGTATCCTTAACCATTAGGCTTTTCAAAACCTTGAAAATGTGTTTCCCAGATGGATTTGGATTTTTTCTTTCCTTTATTTTGGTGAAGTGCTGAAAAATAATCAGGAGGAGAAGGTAAGATATTTATATTTTGTCTTCAGCTGACAGTCAGAGAGACATTTGATGTATAGTACTTCAGAAGTGGTATAATAAAGCCAGGAAAACACAGAGAAGGCTGATATGGGTGATTCCTAGTGTGGACTGGCTTTCTTGCTAAAAGTAACTCAGATAGTAGGACTAAGTTAGCTTTGACTTCTCAGCCTGGAAAAGGTTACTCCTGAAGGAAATAAAAATTAATGAATGGCAGGGATAAAGTCAATACAAGATTATTGCTTCCTACCTCCTCCAGCACAGGAAGAACGAGGGGTCAGCTATTAAAGCTATTGGGTAACAGGTTCAAACAAAAGGCAAAAGTGATTTTTCTCAGCAAACACAATTAGCTATGGAGAGCTTGACCATCACAATGGATGTTGTGAATCTCACAAGTTTTGCACATGCTCAAATAAAAACTGGGCAAAATGATATTACACCAAAGTTACTAAATGCAGAGAAACTGTGTAATTCTTAGGAAATAGTAAAGCCTGGGAATATATTAAGGAATCATATACTTCTTTAGTCTATTCCTCTAATTTTTCTTAGACATTAATATGTGTGCATTCTTGTATATAATGATTTTATAGAAGAGCCTTTGTTACGGATCAAAAGGCCAGTGCATCATGAGACATCATCAACAGAGCCTGAGAGATTAAAATGAGCTGCTATTCAATAGATAATTTAAACGAGTGCTTAGTTTGACTTCATTGAATCTTTGGTTTATGCTTATAAATTCTTAATAGAAAAGGAAAGGAAACTATCTGCTCAGGTCTTCTAAAGAATAGTCTGTGTTTATACAACTCGGCAAAATACAGACCTGTGATCTGAAAGGGCCTGCATTGAGAAAACACATCTTACCTCAAGAATTGCAGATGCTGAGGATGCTGATTTAGAGATTTAATGTGACAGACTGAAGCATGACAACATTTAAAAGAAATTCCTTTGTTTTGGTAACATCGGCTGTAAGTAACAATGAATGTCAGAATAGTCCAGGTCAGCCTCAGTCTCGCTGAACTAAAGAAATGCACCTTTAAAGATATCCTAAGGAAATGCCTCATATAGCAGCTCCACAGGGAGCTCCTGGCCCATTTACCTGCTCTGCTTTGAGCTGTAATGTGGCACTAATCTTACCAAGGAAATAAACCTGCCAGTTCTGGAAGTGGTATCCTTGTCCTTCGGGCATATTTTTTGTCCAGCCAGAGCTGGTGTCTTTAGAAAAAGTTGGGAAATGTTTTTTAGCTACATGCAAGGAAAATCAGAGCTGTGCATCAGCTGCAGGAACTTGTTAATTATCATAGGGGCCTAAAAAGTTCCAGAACTGGAAGAGCCTCAAGAGACGCAAATTTTTTTTCCAAAAAGCAGATGTGAACAGGCCTTCTGGAAAATTCGTGCCTTAATGAAGCAGTCAGTGAAGACGAGTAGGACACTTCAAGGCATCTCAGGGGCATGAGATGTCTATGCTTATGTAGGTGAATTTTACCCACATTTAAGGCATTTTATTCCAGGAAAGCTTAATGGCCATCCAGGCCCCACAGGTGCATTAATTAGAAGCCTAGTGTGACTTGAGGCATTGTGGTCACTCCAGCAGCTCTCCAGCTGCCTCTTCAGACGGACACAGAATTTCTGTAGGCCCTGTGTCAGCCACTGCTACCCCTTGGTCCTCTTGGACACTGATCAATGACTTCATGAGGACAGCTGAGCTGAACCTGCTCTCACTGGCTGCAGCAGAAGCTCACAGCTTGCTGTAGGTGTTGATCCCCACCTGTAATCACCTCCATTCAGGCAATAACACCACACCCAGCTTCTATCTGCTGAATCTGGCCACTTTGAGATTCCTTCACTTACTACAGCAGCTTATTTGTGTAAACATAGAGCCACCTGGTATGTCCTACCATACTCAGAGCATCCATATGGAGATAGGATGCCATTCCAGAAGTCTCACATGACATGAGATGCTTCTATTTAGGGAACTGAATCAAGACCTATTTCTCTGAAGTTGATTCCCATCCTAAATGTCAGTTTTATCTACATTAGTACTCTGATAAAGTTCACAAATATATCAGCATGTTTTAAGCTAATATTTAGATCCTAGTTAATTAAAACCAGGTTTTTAATCAAGGACTTTCTTCGTTTCCTCTTTATGAATGTTAATATGATTTTGTAAATCGTTCATTTTTATCAGTGTCATGCCAATGCCGAGGATTTTCAAAAGGCTTCTTGCCAAAACAGTTTAGGTACATGGAATAGTGTAGCCTGTGATAAGATTCACACAGAAAGCTATTCCATTACAAATTCTTTTCTGCAAGGATTTTAAGCCTGCAGGCTGCACTTACCGATAAAAGAGAATCTTGGAAATGAGTAACATCTAATCCAAAGTATCCTTTTATTTCATCCTAATAACATTGTTTTAAAAGATGTCTCATTTTTATCGGAACTTTGTGAACAAATACTTATAAATTCATGAGCTCACCTCCCCCCCATACCCCTTAAATTACAAATCAGCAAAAAAATAAGGCTTCATTCAAATGGCAAAGAACATGAACAAAAAAAATGTTTGATAAAATTCTCATTCATTCAACTGTTTACTAACTTACATTGCCATGTTTTCTTCTTTAGAAACACAGAGTATAGTACATTTTGCCCCAGAAGGGAATACAATGACTGATGTTCTCCATCAAGGTTTTGTTGGCTCTCTGTACAAAGCCCAGATTTCACAATATGCCGTACTTGTGGTTATTGAGCCTCTGACAGCTGTAAATGTGGAACAGAAATGGGTGATCTAAGTTGGAACAGGTTGTACAACACTTGCTAGGAAATCTATTATTCAAATGATGTGATTCTTGAGCAGTCTTAAAAACTGTCAGTGGACTAGACTGGGTATCAGAGGAATTAAACAACACATGTTTAGCTCAGTCCTCTGCTGTGCTAAAGTGTCCTGCTTAGCTGAGGTGGCCTTGCTGAATCACAAGTTAATTTACTTGGATCTAGTTTGAATATATCTACATAGCACTTCTCTTTGTAGCAACACCTAACTTGGAGAAAATAACCCTTAATGTCCATCTTTCCAGATGATACACAAACTAATCTTGCAACAGTGCAGCCAGGACATTTTGTTCTTTTGGGAATTTCTAGTTGAAATAATTTTTAAGATCTAATTTTCCAGAATAGTGTTAGAAGACATTTCATAGCTTGAGAAATCTTTAATTTGTCAAATTATTATGTATATAACAGCAAATATGCCCCAATAGTCTCAGAAGATTAAAAGCATTTTCTAAACTGGAGATGAAAAGCATTTGTGAGCAATTAAAGGGAACATACTGGTGCAAGAGACAGATGGAAAATGGCTAAAATCTTAAGACTGGCACCTTATTTTTAAATTATTGCATTCATGTTAAAATAAAATGTCTTTAAAGGACATCTGTTTCATACTGAGCAAATACATCTGCTCAGCAAACCATGTCCTTAAGTCAAGGGGCTTGAACTCCAAGTGAAAGTCATTCAATATTTAAGGAATTATCCAAAAACAATTACTAGGAATATAAAATATTTCTAAACCATGTTCATGAAGTAATTTCACAAAAAAATTCAAAGAGAGGGAAGGACAAAAATTATAATCTCAATTGTGATCTCTGACTTCTTCTATAGCATTGGATACAGGACCTTAGGATCTGATTATCTTTTCTGCATGAAGTAATATATTTGACAACCTGGTCTAGTGGAAGATGTCCTTGCCCCTGTCAGGAGGTTTGGAACTAAATGATCTTTAAGGTCCCTTCCAACCCAAACCATTCTGTAATTCTATGATTTGGTGGAGACTAATGCTTATATTTCAGTTTTTCAAAGCTTTTGATTTGTGAAAGATTTTAGTTCATGAAGAATGCTCTGGGCTTTTCTCCTTAATGTGAGTAAATTTAGTTATTTCTACTTGTCTAACTTCAGTTTAAGAGGTGTTGCATCCTCTTAAACACTTTTCCATTGTAATGATGTATCTACAACCATGAGAAATATTCTCTATTAATAAGAGACAGTGATCCAATCACTGCTTGACACCTTTGAAATTTGCTAATAGAAAAGCTTGTGTTTCTCCCAGAGAGAGGTCAAGCTCACACATCTGTAGAATTCAGTAGCTGCTTTATGGATAGGTTTATTTTTAATTCTGTGATGCATGATTCAAAGTTTGTTTATTGTTTTTGCTTAAGAAAGAGCTGCTTTAATTTAAGTACCACACCAGACGTGCAGGCAGATAAAAATACAAGATAAAGCATGAACCTCTACTGTGATAAGCTACCATAGCTATCTCTGGGACTTCTTTTACTTCAAACTAAGGACCAAGTAGACTCATGCATGAAGACTAAGTTCCCTCACCTCTGCACTAAGGTGCTGAGAGTAAGGGTTTCAGAAAGGCCAGTGACTGTGGAGCAGGTGCTGAACTACAGGTTCCCCACCCAGTAACCTGTTCCTCTGTACACACATCACAGGAGGTTCTGTAAGTCTCTAAAGCACTGGGCTTTTATTAAAAATAAATGCTTGCCTTTTCTAGGACCTATTCCATGTCTAACACAGAGTCAATGATAAAAGCAAAAATGACTGGGCAGCATCCTCATCCCACAGCAAATCTGCTCTCTGCAGCAAATCTGCACGACAGAAATTCTTCTCTTCTTGCAGAGTGCTGATAATGCAGCAGCAGCAAGTAAATATCAATTAGTACTTCCACTGAGAGCAGAAAATCCCATATAGATGGATGCTCACTGCTTTTGTGAAAGATTCTGTATATGTCATTGTTTATATTTAGTTCCTACCAGCATATCTGATCAAAATGATTTTACAGTAGCAAAATACAGAGGATTTTCTCTTTCTTCTAAAAAGAATCAATGCCAGGAAATAATAGGGGGAGTAAGGTAAACTATGCAAGACAACAAAGTCTTTACACAGACCTTCCAGAATGTGCTGAAATGCCAATTAAAAGAAACACTCAAGATTTACTTGATTCCTTTTTTGAGATAAAGGGGTTTAATCAGGAGCTGTAAGTATAGCCAGAAGGTTAATTCTTCCCTGAACACTCTGCTGAAGAGATTGCATGAAAACTTTAACTTGCAGAGAAACTTGACATTTTTATAAAAGATAGATTTGGAAAGAGTGTCTGGTTTCCTGTCTTTTACAATCATAGAATGATTAGGGTTGTTCAATATAATTAATTATAGTAAAAGGTAGGAGGATGAAGTCCATATATTTGAAAAGTTTAGACACCAAGTGCAATTTTAACTAAGGTACAATGACCCTGAATACAGGTGTAAAATTTGAGAAAGGATGAGTTAAAACATGCATACAGTCTGTTAATTTTGGCAGAAAGTCTTCAGGATCAGTCTCCTGAGAGAGAAGTGTTGCATGTTTTTCTGTTTGGAATATTTATATCAAAGTTAGGTGACAGTGACAGCAGCGTGTTTTTTTGGTTTTTTTTTTTCTTTGCCATCTTGAGGAGACCAGAAAATTTTCTGACAGACACAACGGCAATTTTTTAAAACCTTGTTGTCTCCTTGTCATTTCAGTTTCTCTCTTCCTTGTAACCATTCACCTCCTGTCTTCCCTGACCAATCATGCACTAGAATCATACCTATATTCCTTATTTTAAGAAATCTTGTATGTAGAGTAGTTCTTTCCACTGGCTCCTTTGGCTACCTTTCACTTTTTCTTCTGACCTGTGCACCTCAGAAGTAAAAGAATCTCCAGGAAAAGCCCAGGTGAAGCTAACTCTGCTTTTAGAAAACTCAGGGCAGGTTTAGTCAGGGAGTTTGAAGGGGACAAAGCTAAGCTGTATTATCACTTTTGAAATCACATCCACAAATGTAGCAGCCAAGGTAGAGAAACACAAAATCTCCTTCAGGAAAGTTAAATCGATGAGGATGGAGATGTAAGGCCAAATTCTGAGTCAGTGTAAATCAGCACTGACACTAAAAACATTTATGATCCACTCCAGTATCTTCCTCCACTTCTGCAATAAACTTCCCATAATTTTCCCATAGGGAACTTCAGCTGTAAATGCTCATGACATTAATTCCTCTCTTTCTTTTTCAAAACAAGTCCAAGGACTCTTTAAGACCTTAAGCAAAGGCTACTTTCTTCTTCAAGCACAATTTGAAGGTGTTGCTATAAAGACCAGAAAACACAGTGCATTGCTCAGATCACACAAATGACAGCTGGAATTATTTCTCTGTCCCCATCCTAATCTTTCTTCATTCTCTCTAAGAAAAAAAAAAGGAAAAAAAAATAGATGAATCATATCTTCAAACTCACTAATTAAGCAGTGTTCTTTCTCCATTTTTTTGATTCTATGACATGCTTAATTTCCTTCTCCATAAAACTCTTGGGTCAATGGTAACTTTTGTATGTCTCAATACTGTTTAGCAGAAAAACATATTTCCTTTGCAATATAATTTTGCGGTTGCCAGCATCACTTTTCAACCTAATAAAATAGAAAACTCTTCAGAGATGGGCCAGAGAAGCAATCTTGCTCTTCCCCAGTCTGTGTTCTGATTCCACTTGACATCCACAGGCCCTACTAGGCATTTTTCAGAAATACTTTAGGAAAAAAACTGAAAGAAATAGGAAAAAAGGCCTCCCTGCTTATTCTGTCCTCCCATAATAATTTCTGAGGGATCCATTCCTAATGTACTGTATTCCCATACTATCAGGGTATTGAAAGGGGAATATGCAAACCAATGGAAACTCAGTCCAAATCTCTTAAGGAAAAGAATTATTTGAGATTTTGCTGGCATGTGCAAATTATAGAATAGGAGCTGGATACTTGACACTCTTCTGCTGACTGTAATTTGCTGCATTTGACTAGTCTGCTGTTTGCTTCCCCACAACCCATGGGATGCCTCTGGCTAAAACATTGCTTGTAACCTGGATTTCTATTTTATTAACCTTCTCCTTTATCTTATGACAGTCTGTCATGTTCTGGGATGCCAGAACAATGTTTGCCTGATAAGATGTCTCCTGGGAAAACAAGCAGTTATAAGGGATAAAAGCATGCAAAAAAAAGGCCAGCTTCAGCAAAAACTTCTGCTCTGTGAACCTCCCTTAATTAATATGTGCTCTACCCTTGGTGCATTTGTGCTGCCACAAATGTCATTATTTCCAGTTTATTAAAGATGCCTGCAAAGAGAGGGGAGTTTGTCTGGAAACCTGATCTCTCCTATGTCTTTCAGATTGGCAGTATGAAAAATAAATTGTTCTTGGGGGAGGAGGAAGAATAAGCAAAGAGAAATTTTATTATGAAACTGCAGTTTTGAGTTACATGTTTTCATTTGGAGATATTATACAGAAATATTCTAGCACCAGAACTCTATGAGCAATCTGTCTTCATTGTGCATATTTAATATTCATGGAGAGAGCAATAGCTTGTGATTTTTCCCTTGGACTTCCTTATTTCATTTCCCTCCATCAACTCTTTTACAACTTGCAGCACCAAAGAATAGATATACTTTGGAATGTTCTTTTTCTGTCACCACTGGGCTTGTTCTCAACAAGAGAATTTCCTGACCAATAAACAGGCTTTCTTTGGACAGCAGTTTGAAACACAGGTGTGAAATGCAGAGAAAATGTCATGTACGTCAATTTAGATATTTTCCATTTTAGTGACTCAGTCAAATTTTGACTGATCCCCAACTCATAGAGCAATCATTGCCTCATTCCTGTTTTGAGTCTGAGTGCTTGAGACTGTGCACTGTCCTGTGAGAATCCACTGGGGAAATCAAAGGACAGTTTATTTAATTACTATATCACCATCATACCTGTAATAGGCAGTTTCCTATTGATTATAATATGAAAATATCTTATGTCTTTCTTGCCTCATTGTCATCATGTGGATTCCAAGGACTTCACCTGTCCGAATACCAGGTCATCATGGTTATATCATGGTTCACTCCTTATCCTTGGTGCTTTTTTGATATCTCTTTTGACTAAGAATCTCAAAAGAAAATTAGTTTTATCTTCTTCATAGTACAATCACAACTTCTGACCAAGAAAAGTTCCAATAACTTCAGATATTGAATGTTCTTTTTAGCATTTCAGCAAACAGCCCACTGTAGTAGCCCACATACCAGTTAAGCAAACACTACATATTTTCCTTCAAAATCCTACAAACTTCCTAGTAACTCTGGGATGTGCTTTATTGTTGTTTGCATGGGTTGAGGTTTTTTATGTGTCATTTTTGCTAGTTTGCTTTTTAATGAAGCAAAATATTAAGCCAGAAACAGATGGTGAAATAGCAATATAAACAATTTAATTTCATATCTGCTTCTTTCTCCTTTTCATGATTGACATGTCTTTATTGCAAGGTCTTTATTTTTGCATGTCCTCAGTGCTGAGTAGACTCTGTATAGCTATAACATCTCTAATTAAGCAAAGCCAATGCCATACCAGCCAGAAATCTCCCAGGTAGATGGATCAAGTGGTGTCAGCTCCAGCCCAAGGGTACTGCTCCCTTGGAGGCACATTGATTAGATTTTACAGCTCATTACTTAAAATCAGGAGAAATATTATCTTCAAGTAAACTGTTTGCAGCTTAATTTCTCTACATAATTAATTATTCTTCCCCAAGAAGGGCAGATCCTTTTTGCCACACGGTCTTTTCATTGCTGTTAAACTATTTATTGAGGTAGTGTGCATGGGAAGCTTAGATAATTGTAAACAGCTGAATCCTAATGTGACTTTGATAGAAGTAAGGCTTAGTGACAGAGTGCTGGCAATTTTTAAACTGGAACTAAACTCTATCATCCTATTTTAATGCAGAGGATAAATTAAATGCCAATCTGAATGCCTGCGTCTGTTGCAACAGCCTATATTCAATAAAGGTAGCTGAGAAAGCAGTCAGAAAAGAACATTTTGCTTTTCCAGGCTTATCTTTGGAATTGCCATGCCTCTAATTGTTCAGGAATGTTTGGTATGATGCAGATACAGAACTGATACCATCTCTGCCTACCTATGGCCTCCTAATACAGAACCCACTTATGTTTTCTGGAGAGAGGGAATTGTGGTCAGGAAATTGGTTGTGGTCAGGAAAAAAAACAATTTTCATTGCCTGAGAAAGCTGCCAGGTGAAGGTGGGACCTCTGATGGCAGGATCTGGAGACCTGTCAGCAGCAGGTTTGCCTCTCTGCCTGCCACTGAGTGTCTGGATGTCCATCTGACACCAAGCAGAGCCAACAGGAAACTATTTACTTAAACTGTTCTCATTCCAATTTTCAAATCCTACTAAGTGTGAAACAGCATTAGGTTTGCAACAAAGGAGGTGTCAGACTGCTAATGTTCATAGCTAGATGTACACAAGGATGCAAATACACCTCTAATAGACACTATGCTGTCCCAGGCAGCTTGGGCACCAGTTAACCATAAAAAGTAAAATTTACCTTTCAGCACTCCCAGCTGCACTGCAAATAGACTGAAAAACACAATGACAGCTTCTACTCCTTGTGCAGAACTTCTCTCCATAGTATCTCCATAGCTGGAGAAAACAGGAAAATGCTGTGTGGGCAGGAAACTAAGAGTTGTTACAGAACAGTTCTATTATATTATTATGTTTCAACTTTGAAAGCAAATGTCTTAATATTCCTCCTTAACAGAAATCATGTCTCTATAATCAGTAGGCAAGTATCAGGATATAAGTCACACTTCAATTTTCTTCTTCTTTTTTTTAGAAGGAAGTTATACTGTATTTTCAGAAAATAAATCAAAAAACAGAAATCAGGAAAAACTATTAACTTGGAACAGTCATGAAACCACATACTCTAGTGAAAGCTGGAGCAATGGTAATTCAGGTAAGGAATGACTGGGAAGCCTTTTATTCCTCATCACACAAAAAGCTCAGTCAGTAGATTGGATAGGATTGCAGAAATCCAAGTGTATGCGCCTTCATTAAAAAGCCTTCATATAAGTCCATACATTTGTTAATAAGGCCTCAAGACAGCTGAACACGAGCAGGAACCTCGCACTGCTGAACAGGCACAGGCACAAGAACATTCTTACAATTAAGGAGGTTCTTGCAGAAGTTTGTTCTGCTGGGATCTCCTCCCAACCTTCATTATAAACCTGTGTTGCAGAGATGAATCTAACAACCACAGAAAATAAGAGAAATTCTCTGTTAGTGATGGAAAAGACAAAATGGGAACAAGAGCATCAATGTGCACAGGGTTTTATTTCTGGCTGCTCTGCCCCTGGTTTGGTCTGTATTGGGAGAGTTATCAGGTGCCATGTCTCCTGCACCACCCAGCTTCAGCCCAATGATTTCTTATTTACTTCCATTCTAAGATTTAAGAGCAAAAGTGACAAGCATAGTCTCTTTCGTCACAGCTGCATAAGCAGGCTCATGACAACTTAGGAAATAAGAAAAATGTGCTTTTTCTATGGCTGTACAAATATAAAATGCATCTTTTTTCTTTGTTGTAAATTTCCATAACTGAGATTTCAAAAATCAGACTGGCTGACAGGAACATTTTTTTTAAACAAATGTGAGGACAGAGTGTCTATTCTGGCCATAGGAACATTCAAAAACTTTCTCAGAAGGTCAGAAAAGTTTCCATGAGGTTTGGTCCAAAAATAAGTAAAGTATTAATATTCTTAATCATCAGATGTTTATCAAATAATTGTATCACTATTTCTTGTAAATCAAAAAGAGAGGGAGATCCCTGAGGGAACATTTTTGTAACTCATCTGGCCCTGTTCCTCTGTTGTATCAGTAGCAAGGTCCTGGTGAGCTCCCATTTCTGTCCTCAGATTTAACCTTCAGCCTCTTGTTGTCATTTGTGCTGTCCATGTGTCCTCCAAGACTTGGAGGCTCCAGCCTGAATTCTGCATCCAGCTCTGGGGTCTGCAGCAGAGGGAGGACATGGACCTCTTGGAGTGAGTCCAGAGGAGGCCACCAAAGTGATGAGAGAATGGAGAACCTCTCCCATGAGGAAAGGCTGGGAGAATTGGGATTGTTCAACCTGGAGAAGAGAAAGTTCAAGTGACATAATTACAGCCTTCCAATGCCTGAAGTAAGCCAACAAGAAAGATGGAGAGGGTCTTTTTACAGGAGCCTTGAGTGACAGGACAAGAGGCAGTTACTTCCGACTGAAAGAGATTTGGTTTAGAAAAAAATCAATTACTATGAGGGGAGTGCGGCCCTGGAACAGGTTGTCCAGAAAAGCTGTGGGTGCCCCACCCCTGGAAGTTTTCAAGGCCAGGCTGGATGGGGCTTTGAATGATTTGACCTAGTGGAAGGTGTCCCTGCCCATGGCAGCGGGTGGAACAAGATGATCTTCAAGGTTGCTTCCAACTTGTGATTCAGTGATTCTGAGATTCTGCGAAGATGGCAATCCATCAAATATGTGCACATTGCAAACTCTGCAAACTGTGCTTGTGCTCCTCACAGCCAAATTAAGATGATGGTCTCCTGCCTACATGGAAAAGTGTGGGGAGCTGTTTTCCTTAGCACTGCTTTCACAAGTGTCCAGTAGTCGTGTATTCCCAGGTTTCCAGCAAAGTCAAACAAATGTTACCCTTTCCAATGTCCAAAATAATTGAAAAACAGAGACACAAAAGTACTTTACGGGTGTTGGAGCATCAGACAAAGACTGGAAGAAATTTACATCAAATTGTAAAATGAAAAATCTCTCTATGAATGAGTATGTATTTTTAAAAATTATAGATCTGGGACCAATAACAACAGTAGCATTATTCTTTCAAAACGAAAGCACAAGAAAGTTACACAACTAACTTTTGGTCACCTATGTAAATGTAGAAGATGGGCTTAAATTCACAGAGATTTCATTGTGTGCCTAAGTCTGTAACAGATGAGTATGTTCTTAATAAATTGTGTACTTGTGTATTCCTTTAAAGGAAATACATTTTAATAACAACAACAACAAAAAAAAAAGCCCCAAACAACTTCCATTATTAGAAGTCCTGTTTCTCTTGTGTTTCTGTTTTATATTTCTGTGGTAAACTAACCCAAAAAGTCTTTCTATGACCATGTTGTTGCTCTATTTCTGTGCTCGATCTGCACATGTGAAAAAGCCATTTATCTGAGGTGGCCTGGTCTTTCTACTTCAAATGTGTTATTCATATAAATTCCTGTATATAGATTTTGAAGTATCACAGGCTCTGAGTAATTTTAAACAAGTGATATTACTTGCACAGAAATGAGCTGAAAGGCGATGCCACTTTTTTCATAGATGTTAAATTTGACAGTGACTGCCTGAAGATTCAAAGGGTAGGTCAGCAACTGAATGATTATGAAAAATAATAGAACTGCCTTCCAGAGCATTCTCAGTTGTGATTTGAGTTCAGCCAAGTGACCAGAAGGAGTTAGATGACAGTTTTATTTCAGGAGAACAGACGTTCACAGCACAAAACCATTACCAAAACTTACAGCAACGAGAGTCATCTGAAAAGGGTGAAGGACTTAATGGATTTGGAACCTGTACTACCTCTGGGTCAAGCCAAAAGTGCCCTGAGGAGAAGCTTGAGCTGTCGTGGGGAATAGGAGACTTTGATCTCCAGGGTTGTATCAATCTTCAATCAGCACTGAATTAACAAGAACAATTCAGAAGCAAAGTGAAGGCTTCCGGGCTCTTATCACAGCCAGTCCTCTGTGACCTTCACAAATAAATCTAGGCTGGAAAAACGGTTGTGTAACAAAGGCTGCACAAGGGAAAGTGATGCAATAGTTAAACTTTAGAGGACAGCACAGATCTGTAGTTCCCGATGAAAGGGAATCCAATCAAAAATAGCCAGGGGGACACCCAATGGAGGAGAGGCATAGCTGATGACCTCTGCAGCTCTTGACAGTAAATGTCATTGTTCGCTAACAAAAAAGATCAAAAGTCCCTGCTAAGTCGCTTTGGAGTACTTCTGCTTGCTGTTCTCAATCAGTTTCCTATTTTCACTACATTTATTGTGATCCACTGAGGCTGTTGCTGCCTTTTGGAAGGAGTGCAGATTGCTGGTATAAGCACACACCTTTTTGCCAGGTTTCATTCCTGCTGAAGTTTAGCTCATGAATGTGCTGGAAATTTTTCCTGCATTTGTGTGTGACATAAACAAAGACTCAAAACCACTTAAATTTGAACATTTCCATTCAAATTCTTCATAAATAATGTAAGCTTGGAAGATGTTTACAGATTCGTTTTTCATTTTTTTGCTCACCATCTATGGCAAGGGCTGTTCCAAGATACGAGAATCTCCAGCCTGCCTACTCTATGACTGCATTAAAAGTTGTTGGTTACCATAATTTTGACCTTTCCTGAAATGTAAATAAATGAATGTAAATGAAGTTCTGTTGCAGCTGCAACTGCCTCACAGTTTCTTTTGTTTATGGTCAGCTTCCCATGGTGCAGTTCCCAGTGTCAAATCTCTGATCCATCCCAACTGGCATGAAGCCACATGGGAAAACAGGAACACAGAGCTGGTTAGTTGTCTCTGTGATGTATAGGCTGGTTATCAATGTGCTATGTAGTTCTCAGGGAGATTGTCCCTGCAGATTTCCATGAGAGGTGGGAAGTCGTCAAAAACATATATCTTCCCCTCAGATGCACCTGATCCTATAGGAATCCTGAGTGAAAGCAGAAGGAGGATGAAACCCCTCTGACAGTCTGGCTGTACATGCTCATCCCTTGATTCTGAAGGTCTTGTCTTTCCCTGAAGAGCAAACATCCCACTGGATTAAAGCCCACCTGCAGTACCCTACACAGCAGAGCTGGGACACAGCGTGGGGTGCCAGAGACACAGGGCTCTGCTGTGCTTCACAACCCTGCTTTTTCCAGACCGGACTGATGTTTTCTCTTCCCTGAAGGATGGTTACCTCCAAGGGAAATCACAGAAGCAGAGAATGGATAAGGTTAGAAAGGACCACGGTGGGATTTCTCTGACTCCTCAGAAATAGAGAGGAGCAAATGTGTTTGGAGTGAAGTGGTAGGTTGTGCTTTTACTGCTCCACAAAGTGTTTTCTTTACTGGCATGGTGCTGATGTCAGTTCATATCAGGCTGTTTCACTCTCTGAGTGCAGCATCTCGCCTG
The DNA here is from genome assembly GCA_025920805.1 of Petroica traversi. Taxonomy (NCBI): domain Eukaryota; kingdom Metazoa; phylum Chordata; class Aves; order Passeriformes; family Petroicidae; genus Petroica; species Petroica traversi. The sequence continues at coordinate 12,200,124 of JAHLSL010000038.1, read as the reverse complement.
ACTCCTGACAGTGAATTTTCCTGCACAAACATTGACCAAAAAAAAGGGATTATAATAGGGACCTTGGCAGCTGCCATCTAGGTCTCAGGGCTGGAGAGACCTTAATCAACCCCTGAGCCTGCTGTGATAAATACTGCTACTTTCCAGCTTCCTGTGTTGTATGTCTCAGTGCTCAGCCATTGTACACAAAATGTTTGAAAGCCTAAGGCACCAAGAGATATCAGGTCCTGCCCAGAACAGGACCATCTACCAGGTGAAAATTGCACTCGGAATAAAACTGATTGTTCTTTCCTGAAAATTTTTAAAAGTGCTGTTAAATGTTTTAGTGGTGTTAATAAATGATGCTTAAGGCACTTTGGAGAGAATAACAATCTGTGCTGTTACACTAATAATGCATACTTTTAATCTCTTCTGCAGCAGAACATGAGAAAGCAAAGTTTCTCTTTGCTCAGGGCTTCAGCTAGGGTTGTAATGTTGTTAGATAAAATGTTGAACAGGGAAGAGTCTAATTATTATTATCCTCAAACAGTTACACATCATGCACTGAGCTCTCCAATAAATTAGGAGATTATAGCAATAACAATCCAAGTAAAATGCTGCTTTTATTCACTTCCAGGTTTTAGAGTTTATAGGTCAGATCTTATGGGTTTTCTATGTAACCATGAAAACTAAAGTATTTTTGTCATCACTGGATTCCAGGAACTGGAGCTATTTGCAAAACAGACAATATTTTGGAACTCACACCGGCAATAACATTCAGGGGGCAATGATTGAAACCTGAAAATGGACAGTTTTTGATTAGATGTTAAGAAGAAATTCTTTACTCAGAGGGTGATGAAACACTGGCACGGGCTGCCCAGAGAGGTCATGGCTCGCCCATCCCTGGAAGTGTTCAAGGCCAAGTTGGAGGATGCTCTGAGCAGCCTGTCTGTAAATGACATCCCTGTCCATGGCAGCAGGTTTGGAGCAAGATTATCTTTAAGGTTCCTTCCAGCACAGACCATTCTGTGATTCCATGACTCCATTCCCATGTAGACTGACTCAAGAACCAAAACTGTTTGAACTAGTGAAAGTGCTGGTGTGTTGACTCAGTTGCAGAAGAAAGTCCAGTTTGTTTGCACAACTTTAGATTTCTATGAGGGCATTTGAAACAAATCAAGCGAATCAATGAAATGGATTAATAAAAGTGCATGGAAGATGGCAACTAAGTCAATTAGAAATAATAAATGAAGAGGGGAAAGCGAACACTGGTTTCATTCAGTCTGATATTGCAGATGGCACTAATTCAGGGTGGTCAAAGTTGTGCTTGTTGGCCTCTGAGGGTCAGAACAACACAGCACCTTCCTGAATCCCACTGTGAGTCAGTACAATCTACTGCACAGTGCCATTCTTTGCAATTGTGTCCTGCATGGATTTGTTTCATGGCGACAACTAAAACTGGACCTTTATCTTACCCCTACAGATGTTTTACACCACTGGGCTCTGAATGAATGTAGAGCAGCCATTAAGGCGGAACATTATCATCTACCAAATACTTTAAGCTGTTTGACTGTACTTGTCAGGAACTGTGGGACAGGTGACAGTGCAGAAAAATCAATTAATCTTACCAATCTTAGCTCTTTAAAAGGTAGTTGTTAACTGCAGGATTCCTTTCTCTGTGCAGGTTGGAGGTGGAGCAGATCAATCCACTGCCAGTCAGCTAGCTGAGCCAGGGGGGGTTGCCAGACCAGAACAGAGTAGAATCTGATCCTCCAGAAATATAAAAATTTCTATGTAAGAGTTTTTCTAGTAACAAACCAAGGCAATCTCTTGAACATTACTTTGAACTGAAGATCTTGAGAATGTTTCACCCAGATTTTGCTCTTTGGTTTTAAGGGAGGGGGGTAATGCGACGAAGAAAAATTAATTCACTGTCCAAGGAGGAACTACACCCTTTAGAAAACTTTGAGACTCATAAAATTAAGTTTTCTGGATTTGTTGCTTGCTTTCATTTTTTGTGGGGTTTGATTTTATCTGATCCTAATTTGTTTTCCAGCAGGATATTTGTCAAAACAGTAACTAGGACAGGTTTGATGCTTGATGCTTTTTTCTTTCTTTAAAGAAAACATTTTCTCCAAAATTTCCTACCCATCTTTAGTCTACTTCTACTCTAGCATCAAAAAAGAGAGTGTGATGCTCTTTCACCCATCTGAATCATATCTAAAGTTGAATCCCAGGTGTTATCGCATAATGCATGCTGTGACCCAAGGATCAATGATACTTTTATTGAAGCACTAGAAATGCTCTGGATTTACTTGGAAGTATTCTCTGTCCTCTCTCTCAAGAGGGCATTCTACTCCTTATATTTTGCAATATCCATATGCTGCTGTGTTCTGACCACAGACCATGTTCCTCTTATCCCAGTCAGCTGCATTATGTCAGGACACCATTAAATATTTACCTTCTGCAGCATAATGCAGCACTTAAACACTAAACTTGCTATTTCTGCCACACAAACATAAACTATAGCAGGGCTTATAAAGTTATAAGTTCCAGATGGTGATGAATAAGTAATGTTGCACCCTGGGCCTAATTGCTCTAAGTTTTTAGATACCTGCAAACCATCAATTATACATTACAAGTGCTGCTCCTTAATTGTTTCTTGCTGGCACTTCAAAAGAAAATGTAGCACAACAATGGCACTGTATTGCAGGGAATTTCTCTTTGAAAAGTATTTCTTTGTCATTGCTGGATTTTTAAAATATTCTTTGGCTCTGAACAAAGTTTACAAAGCTGGCATTGAAAAAGTTCCCTGAAGATTAAAAGGAGAGAGTCCTCACTGCCTGTTTTAAGATAAAAATGGGAATTTACTTGCTTCATGACACTTATTGTGTGTAATATATAATCCAATAAGAGGCTGGGCACTATGCTTCCTTTATTAGTGACTTTAAGAGGCTGATCCAATTAACTTGGAATTTCACCCTGAGTCAGACTCCACCAGCAGCAGAAATAATGACTACTGAGTGTTCCATAGTTCACTGTATCCTTCCAGCTCCCACAAAACAGGCTCCCAGCCTGGCTGCAAGCTCAGCAGGAATCAGTGGCCCTCATCCTTCACAAATCAGCAGATCTATCTTGCCTGGTGAGCTCAGTTGTATTTCTGCTCACATTGACCCAGCCCTGTCCCATTGCAAATGCACCTCTCCAAGGAGCTGGTGGCACTTGCAGCAGACCTCCAGTGAGCATTGTGCCCATTCTGCAGGTCAGACCAACCTCCAGCATCCTGTGTTTGCCTCCCCTCAGTGAGCACTGACCCAAAAACCCCCTGGGCATGACTGGGAATTAGTATGACCAAGAAACTCCTCTCAAAAACGAGTTTGTATGTGGCCATCCTCCTTGGAGATTAAGAATTTTAATAGCTTGGAGAAAAGCTCTTCCAGGCCAGCTGGCCACGGAGACAGGGTATAGAGTCATAGAAACATAGAATCAATCACAGAATCACAGACTCATAGAATCATAGAATATAGAATCATAGAACATAGAATCATAGAAACATAGCATCAATCACAGGATCACAGACTCACAGAGTCATAAAACATAGAATCTTAGAACATAGAACCATAGAATATAGAATCATAGAATATAGAATGATCGAACATAGGATCATAGAATATAGAATCATAGAACATAGAATCATACAACACAGAATCATAGAGTATAGAATCATAGAATATAGAATCATACAATTGTTTGGATTGGAAGGGACCTTTAATGGTCATCTAGTCCAACAGCCCTGCAGAGAACAGGGACATCTTCAACTAAATCTGGTTGCTCAGAGCCCTGTCCAACCTGATCTTGAGTGTCTCCAGGGATGGGGCATCTACAACCTCTCTGGGCAACCTGTGCCAGTGTTTTATCACCTTCGCTCTAAAATACCTTCTTTATTCTCTAATCTAAATCCACTTTTTTTTTTTTTTTTTTTTTTTTTTTTTTTTTGTTTAAAACCAGTACCCACAGGCCCTGTAAAAATCTTTGTCCTCATCTTTTTATGGGCTCCCTTCAGGTTCTGAAAAGACACAAAAAGGTCTCCCCAGAGCCTTCTTTTCCCCAGGCTGTACAACCCCAGCTCTCTCAGACTGCCTTCCCAGGAGGGGTGCTCCAACCCTCTGAGCATCTTGGAGGCCTCCTCTGACTTGCTCAGTTTAATTTTAACTACAGCAAAGATTGGAAAACAACAAAACAAAATCATGGTCTGATAAATATAAAAGCTCCTGTCTGCTGAGAAAATAAATTTCACAGAATTATTGAAACGGAGCATGGAATCAGAGCAAAATACTTCACCTCCTGCTACTTTGTCCTGCCAGATTTAATGACAGGACAGATAAATACAATTTTAAAAATCACTCTGCCAGAATAAAATGCTGTAGTGATTAGGATACCTGCAGCTTGGACCTGGTGGCTGATTGTATGGGTCAGCTCAAAGACTGATTTCTTCTCAGGGAATTCATGGATAAATTGGACTAAGGAAATACACCTACACCATTGTCCAAGTCTTGATCCCCACATCATCATACTTGTCACTGCCACAACTCTTGGATTCCACATACTAACTTGGGAGCAAATATTTATTTCACTGATATTTTCTGCTGTTTGCTGTGCTAGTAAGCATCTTCAGCATAAAGATTTGGGTTTCTGGCTGAAGGCAGGCAAATTATTCTCATCAGAATATTAGATTACCTTAACATCTACTTTTTTAAAGCTGAATTCCAATGTCAGCACTGCCATCCTGTTTCCAGATTGTTTGTTAGTGATCCAAAATAGCACAGGAGCATAATAGAAAAAATTCCAGTATTTCTGCAATTAGCTGTAGCTCCTTTAGTGTCTTCATGATAAATTTTGTCAGGAGAAACTGAACATTCTTTAGGGAGAAACCTTAATCATTCCTTAAGCATTCCACTACTAATATATAACATCTGCCCTTCATATGTAGGCAGATGTCAAATATTTTTATGTGTTGCTGAGTTTTCTATTGAGATTTTCAATTTTACTGTGAACTCCTCTCCTCTCTTCTCCTCTCCTCTCCTCTCCTCCCCCCACTCATAAAACAGAGAGCCTGCAGTACTCTTCTGATTAATATATACCCACGTGAGCTACAAAACTTTTTTTTTGTCAGAAGTCCTGTACAGAGGGCAGATAAAAATGTGCTAGGCACTGTGATTCATCTAACCAGTAGACAACTTCCAGAATTTTCAGCTCACCAAAAATTTCCCAAATATACAACCTTAATGCATGATTCCTCCAAATTATTCTTTCTACTTCAGGACATCTTCTTCTGGAAAATATGGAGTCATCCAAAGTTAAATCATTTAATTAGCTGGATCTAGGTCTGTGTGTCTCTTATTTGACTTTCAGTTGACTTGAATTATTTTTCTGTGTAGTCTCTAACCCCACAGACATCAGGAAACAAACACAGCTGCTCTGTCCTGTGTTTTGAGCACAGCAAACTCTTCACCTATTCCTTATTTCCTCTGACCCACCTGCTTGGGGGTTGCTTCTGAATAGGCTTTTCTTTCCTCTCTGAGTGCAAGTTCTTTGGGTTTTTTTAATTCCTTTTGCAAGTGCATGGATCAAATAATGACTTCAACCTCTAGTTCTAACCCACTGCCCATTGCCAATGGTCAGTATAGGATGTTCTGGTGGATTTTTCCCTCTTGGCAATGCAGAAGAAACTTCGGGTTTTCTCCCCCTCTGTTGGAACATGGATCCCAGCCACTGACTTGGTTGTTTGTCTTCTCATTGTGAACCCAGCTGCATATATATTATTTCAGTAAATCTGTCACTTCACAGCCTGGTCATCCAAGTGCTGCAGAGCCCAGGCACCCTGTTTATCAAAAATATTAAAAAATAGGGAAAAAATTGCATTTAAAAAAGAGTATTGATTTGGAAAAGATGGTCCATACCTATGAAGATATCTACATTTCTGTAGTAGAAAACAAGATACGGAAAAAGAGAATGTTTGGGCTCAAGGAAAAATTTCTCTGCCATTTGAAGTCACTAGAGACAGAAATCAATGGACCCCAATGGTCTCAGTTGCACTATTTTCTACAATCACAGATTTTAGAGCTGGAAGAGATATATTAGGTTTATCTAATCCATCTCTTTGTCATACAACTGTGATGTTCTTTACTGTACATTCTCCATTGGCTTTCCTGATTTAGCTTAAAACCTGTAAAGCTTAAAATAGCAGTTTAAAGACAAGAAGTGAATAGTTAACTTAGGCTTATTCTGTCCCTCTACTAAAATACAGCCCTAGTGCACTTCTGTGAGAGTGTGACCTCTGCATATTCTTCAGCTCCTTTGTGACATTGCATTTGCTTTACAACAGTGAAAATATAAAAAGTTTCAGCTGATTCTATTTGAGACTTAAGTAGATTGTCCCAGGGTTGTCCATCTGTTTTAAAAACTCATATTTCTGCCTGGTTATATTTTGCTGAGTTACTCCGAGTGTAAAATAGCAGTGTGAAAGGAGAATCACATGGAAGAAACAAGCTCAGGTAAGTCTGGTTGTCAGCCAATATTGTACAACATTATTCATGTCCTGCACACAACACACAGCTGTTAGGGGCTCAGCATCTGGGAGGTGGGAGAATTAAGGAGAATGGCTTTAAATGATAAAAGGGATCTGCAGAAAGACTCAGGAAATTGGTCCATGTAATAATGAGCAAAGCAGTTGGTGAGACCCTGGAGAGTTGAACATTTCATAATGTGCCATTTGTCAGGTAAAACTCCTTGGCCTTGGTACTGATCTCACCTGCTCAGATTTTACAGTGCTGCTTTTTCACTGACTCAGAGGAAGATGACCCTCTGATTTCTACCACCGCAGTTCAGAGCAACATTTATCCCTAGCACTGGAACAAAAGCAGGTTATTAATGGATTCTTTTGCCAGTTTAACCTTGTAGCCTCTAAAGATTCTAGATTGCATATGTTTTAGGGGGTTATGAGTGAGAAAAAAATAACCTCAGGAAAAGCCATAAAACTAATTAATGTATTCTGACTTCTAATTGGATCCTGGGTCTTCCAATTCCCTAATATTTGTTCAGTGTCAGAATGCTTTCACTTTTGACTGTTGTTGACATTTTCCTGTTTCTTTCAGCAAGAATATTTCTCTTGTATCATATATTCACATCTTCTAAGTCCTTCATTTCAGCTCAGGCATTCAGAAAGTTGCTGCTTCCAAATTTGATTTCAATTTTTTTTCCCCACCAGGGAATCTCTGATACCTCTTTTCAAGGAAGAAAGAGAAAGGGAAATCTCAGTAGGCTGCAGCGCAGAATGACAGGATCACAGCTGTTGCTGGCTCCTGCTCTCACCTTAAGGCATATAGAATGTAAGTTATCCATGCAGCATGGCAAGGGAGATGCTATGATATAACAGGTATTGGGGGATGAGAAAGTCCAATGAGACCAAATAAAATCACAACATCATAGAGACACAGTATTGCAGAATGGCCTGGATTGGACCATAAAAATCTTGTTCCAACCCATCTGCTTTGGAAGGAGACACCTTCCACTAGACCAGGTTGCTCAGACATCCATCCAGCCTGGTTTTGAACAGTTCCAGGGATGTTCCAGAAGAACAGTTCCAGAAGACAGCCACATCTTCTCTGGGCAACCTGATGGCCTCACCACCTGCACAGTAAGGAATTTTTTCCCTAATATTTAATCTAAACCTATTCTCATTCAGTTTGAAACCATTCCCTTGTTGTCCTGACACAACATGCCTTTGTTAATAGACAAAATCCCTCAGCCTTACCCATGATGATCCTTTCCATCCTGTTTGATCGGGGCTGCGCTTAACAAATCATCAAAATCATCAGCACCAGTTCAATGAAAATATTACATTCGTGATTTGTAGGGCAGGCAGGAGGTTAGGAACAGCCTCAGAAGGAAGATTAAAAAAATAGCAAATGTTACTACACAGGTCTGTAAATAGATGATGCATCCACCGATTGCGTATGATATTATGTCCTGATTCACCTAACTCCAAAGGAACAGAGGAGTTGGAGAAGCAAGAAAGAAAATACACAGGACATTCTTCTTCCTGGGACATAATGGAATGAGAGGAATATCACAAACTGTGCAGCACCTTAAAATAAGCCTCAATTGAGGTCTTTAATCCTCTGCAGAAATTTGTAAACTGAAGAATATGTTTCAATATTCCCTGATCTCCTTTTTCATTAGAAACCAGTTACAGTTACTTACAGTTACAAGTAATAACTACTAGAACACTGTATACTTCTGCCATCTATAGGAATTAAGTAACTGTCTTTGAATGCTGCTAAGACCTTTGTATCAATGATGGAGAAAAATGTGCAGTTTTGCACAAAAGGTCCATTTTGGTCCAGCTACTAAAGCTGCCTATAAGGATGCAATAACTGAGGCATCTGGACCAATGGAGCAGTGCATGACTCAGCCCCATGAACAGCTGGGATTCAGCCAACAGAGGGAGAGCCCCGGTGCCAGAGCCAAGCAGCTGTAGAGCACAGCCAGGCACATCCTTGGCTTACAGGCATTTTCTTCCCCAGATTTCAAATTCCTCCCACTTCACTTCTCAGCAGACCCTTGTAATGAGAGGCCTTTCAAGCCTTGTTCTCCCTCCACTGGCCTGGCAGGGATCATGGGCACCAACATTAGAAAGTTGCTTTATTGACTACTTCATAGTCATGTGCATCAAAGAATCCAAGTGAGATGGACTGGATCTTAAGATTTCATTTTTCTCCATGGAAATGGGAGTAGATTTCCCAATGGTAGCCTCCAGCTTTGTTTAGATTTTGATTATAAGCATTTGTGGAAGAAAAGGAATACTTATGGATCAACAAGGAATCACTACATACTATTTTAATAATGCCTATAACTACATGTTCCAAATTATTTTTACTTCCTGAATGGAACAATAACAACAAAATGACTGACCATTATATGATCTGGGTTAATTCTAGCTAGAGCAGCTAACACAACTCCTTATAGGTAAGCTCAGAAGAGATTAACAAATTCCATCAAATAACACTGTCAAATAACCCCAGAATTTCCAGCTCAGATCCTCCTTAACTTAGAGAAACTCAAATCTTTCCAGGTCTGGTGTGTGTTTTTCTACTCTGATGTAACTTTTGCGCTTATTAAAATTGAAAGGACTAACATGTTATGCTTGAAATTTTAATCTAGACACATAACAAAGTATGACCTGAGTAGGAATGCAGAAGATTCTGCAATTTAGAATGCCATTGGAGCCAGACTTTAAGGGTATTTTTGTTCTCTCTGAGTTTCAGGTTCTTAAACATCTTTAACTATCTGGCTCTGAGTGAGGCTCTTTATATGCAAATGATAGGCAGATTAATTCAGTAGCTCACTTGGAAGATTTAAAGAGAGGAAGAGAAGACCTGCCTGCTAGAACACTGAACCCTGGGTACAGCTGTTCAAGAAATACAGCAAAGGACAGGTTTGAACACAAGAGAACATAATGTACGAGTTAAATAGGTTCTTTCTGAGCTTGTAGCAGACTCACTCTTAGCTTTCACTCCTTTCCAATTTGGCACCTGGCCCTTCTTAAAATCTCTCTCTATAACAGTGGAACAAATTTAAACCCACTCCAGAAGTACATTTAATTCAGAGCTTGTCTTTTCTCTGCTTTTCTGGTAGATGCTCTGTTGTAAAGAAAATAGTCCTGCTCCTCCCAGCAGAATGAGGATTCCAGCTAAATGCATTGCCCTCCACCTTCCAGCAAACATTCTGAGCTTTCTTCCATTAATAAGAGATTTATTTCAGCTGAAGAACATATCCACAGGGGAGCAACTGGTCCAGCTCATTTTCATGCTGATATGTTTTCTTCTCTGGGAACTGCAGAGCAACAGCAACACTGCTGCAGGACATGGCTTAGAAGTCACTAAAAGGCACTCTTGAAACCAGGCATAAAAGGCTTTCTGTCCCCAGAATCTTTACTCTTCACTGCAGTGTGGGAGACCCTCTCTAGTCTGAGGCAGATTAACGTGCACCTTCAGAGAAGTTGTATTACTTCTGCTGATTGACCAACTGCAAATTTTACTGAAATCTAAATCCCTGATTTAATCAAGAAATTTGGACCTCATGTCCAGCTAAATAAACAGCAAAAATTTTAATAAAAAATGGGAACAGAAAGCATCACATGCACTTCAGAAATCAGGGAAGAAAGATACAGCACCACAGTTGCAAGTTTCATACAAGTGTCTGTTCATGGATTCAACTGGTGTCTTCAAGACCAGTAGCTATAAACTCATCTCCTGCCCACTGTATTACCTGATAATAACCCACAAATGGTGACAAACCTATTGTCACTGCCCTGGATTACTGAGCAGAGCTCCACAGTTACACAGATCTTGTTTTAAGGGTCCTCAGACTGCAAAAGGTTGAAAATCATTGTCACTGTGAGAAATGGACTGAAATAAGTAAAAAACTGAGTCATTGTTTGTCTAACTGTTTCACGTCTCTTTCAGAAGGCAACTTATATTGCAGTTGACAGAAAGTCAGTTTTCAGTAGATAAACAGAGCATCAACCAGATCCTTTGTGCTGTGACATGGAAGAAGCTTCCTTCTTATAGAAGATCTCCAACGGAATGATGATATTTTAAATTTGAAGGGAAACATTGATGACAAGTGTTACTGAAGGCTGAGAATAAGAAAGCAAACAAAGCCATGCTGAAATGTGTGCAGCAAAATCAATCCATTTCTAAATTTAGAATTAAATTAATAAAGACCTGAATTATGTTTCTCAAGTTGTTGCAGAAATCTAGAAAAAAAAGCAGAGTAAATTAGAAACATACCTATTTGATGGACTTCCTTCCTTCCTTCCTCCCTCCCTCCCTCCTTTCCTTCCTTCCTTCCTTCCTTCCTTCCCTCCTTCCATCCTTTTCCCTTTCCCACAGCTCTTGGCAGGATAGCTGGAATCACAGCCATTCTTAAATCAGGAGACACCCATTATAGCTGCAGCTCCAGGCACACACAGCTTCTTTCCCCTCAGCTTGAATTCCAGCTTTGATTTTTGTTTTGCCACAGAGCACATCCTACAACTCCATAAAGCAGACAGACATCTTCAGGTAGAGATCTTGGAATGACTCGCTCTAAAGTAAAGAAATGCTGGAGCTAAGTGTTTTAAGAAAGACAATTTCCACTGTGTGAAGAAAACACTGAATTTAACATGGTTTAGGACAACTAATAAAGACAAGTGATACTGCAATTAACCTATTTTTTTAGCTATTCATCTTTCTTTACGATGGAGAGGGAGAAAATATAAACAGCATATTCATGAAATGTGATGCTGGAATGTGATCACTGCATTATTAGTAATCATTCTACAAGCTGTATTTAATTAACTTCAGGAATTGAAAATCATTGAAGGAAGGATTTTAACCACATGCTCTCCACTTACTGGTATTGCATGTGTCATGGAGATATCCCAGTAGACTTATTATTTTTCTATAGAGAATTTGAATTCCTGCATCATTTTTACAAACAACACGCACACACACAAACAAACAAAACCAAACACAAAACCTTCCACCTGACTGCGTTTTTATCACAGAGAGTGTATCAGCTATGATCTCCATGAGCCCATTAATTTGCAATGGTAGAATTATCTCAGTTCTGATCCATGTCCTAGAAAAAGTCAGTATGAGTGGACAAAAGTAAACTGTGTCCCTAAATACCAAGGAATTCTGAGGAATTGTATCCACGTCCACCCATGAAGTAAGCAGTTTGCATCCAGGTTGTCTGCAGTGGGATCCCAGACAGATTTAATGCTCTTTCTCTCAGAAATGACAAGTGAACCAAGGCGCTCCATGGGCTGTATTCTGCTCCCTGCACATCACTGGAGAGGAAAGTGTGATGTTTCAGATATTTCAGAATACCAAATGATTTGAACATGGCTCCTTTTTCTCTCTTATTTTTTCCCCCTGTATTTTCATCTTTTTCTGCATCTACTTAGTTTCCAACACCCCTGGAAAAAACAGGGTCAGATGTCAGTGGCAGGAGTTTTCAAAACCCCAGGGTGGTGAGGCTGTGACTCCATGAAACCCCAGCTCCTGTGATGAGACTGCTGCCACAAACCTCATGGGATGCGGTTCACTCCTTGGAATCCTGAACTATTTCAACTCAGGACAGTCTGACAGGCAAGAAAATAAGTTTTCACAGCTTCATCCTTTTCCTGTGGAAAAAGGATGAAGAATAATGTGGCTCTTTGCACCAGGGTCTGTTCTATTTACAAACACTTTTCTCTGCTGTTCCATTTCAATCCCATATAAACAATTATTAGAAATGCAGATTTATTTTTCCAAATGTAATTGTGTTCTGCAAACCACTCGAGTGCTGCTAACCATGACTAATGTTGGCTGGCAAGGCTCGCAGGGGCAGCAGCTCTTGGAGGTGGATGTGTTTGTGGCATTTCCCTTGGAAAAGAAATACAGAGGCTGAAAAATTATGCATAAAGTATTCCTTACACTCCCAAAAACACTCATTTGCCACTGCTACCTACAGTAAAAACAAATACACACTGAGGAAAAGCCTCCTGTAAGGGACTCCCTTTATAAGAAGGTTATGAGCACACTATAATTGTAGCAGTGCTGTGCAAGCCTTTTTAACCAAGGACTTACAGGTCACTGCCACCCAATAATTACAGTAAATTCAGTTTGACTTTATTTAATTTTTTTACTTTGCAGACTGGTACTGCAGCAGTGAAAAAACCTGTGTGGCCTCAAGCATGCAGAAAATTGATGTGCAAAGCAAGATGAAATTGTAAAAACCAGCAGATTTTTAGAGATATCACAGGCAGAAAAATCAGATAAAATAGGTAAACTGCCTTCTCATCATAACAGTCTTCCTTTTGTGGGTGTCTGGACACAGTCAAAGCTCAGCTGATTAAATGTAGGCATCTGTATCAGGTAAGCTGGATCACATCTTACATTTCATTGCTTGTTTGACAGAACAAAATTTCTAGGAAAATAACTTTTACAATTTTTATTTTCCTATAACCTTTTTAAAAATTAGACAAATATTATATTGCAATACTATATAAAGTATTAAAAATATATGCATTAAATAAATATGCTGAAATTAGTATTAAGCTCAGGACATTCATAAACTATAATTATATTTAGATAGGTACACATATGACTACTGTTAATAAAAATATATATTTTATTTATTTACTATCATATAAAAATTTGCCATAGAACAACTTTTCAATTTCATAAATACTCTACATCCTAAAATGAGATCACTGCCAGTGCAAGAACCTGGCTCCTAAACCATCCTTCTGGGAATCACTGCTGTTTGACAAGTAATTGTTGATCTAAATGCATACAAACATTAATATGCTGGCATGTTTAGAGTAGGTGAAGTTCAGTGAAAATTGAGGTTTTTTTAGTTCCCAAAACGGTGAAGATTTGTAAAATCTCCATTTTATAGATAAAGAGGTGTAGTGTAGTGTATTTTCCAAGGTTCATTGGAAGGTCATATAAGAACCATCTATTAAAAGCATTTATTCTGTAAAAAATGTTCTAGAATTACTAGAACTGTTTTAGAATTACTTAATTCTCTAATCACTTCTAATCACTGTCTTTTTTCTTCTGCAGTGTCATTGTTGGGCTTTGTCACTGTGAAATATTTGAATCTTTCTAGGACTTCACTTTCTTTTTAAATATTTGTACAAGGACTTACACAAGAGAGTGCTGGAAGTTAACAGTGTTCTTTGGACAGGAGGATGATAAATAGCATTGAGAAGAATCCTGATTAGAAATCAGTTTTATTGCCTCCCAAACTTGCCAACTCACAAGTTCAGCTGTTTCTGGGGAGGTGTTTTAATGACTTAAACAATATGCAAAAAAAAGATAATATTGATGGACCTAATCAAGGCTTTTAATCACTGCAGATTTCCAAACTTATTTGGGGGATTTGAGAAGCTCTAACATTCCTGTTATCAGCCTTGATTGCAGCAGAGGTTTAGGAAGGAAATGGCCAATTTTCTCCTCAAAACAGACATTTGTAAACTCAGGAAAAAATATTTTTGAAAACTTTAAGCACAAAAAAATTAATCAGGTAGGAAAACATTTGAAAACTGAGCTGCAAAGACAGACAGTTGAGGAGATAGACACAATTCCTCTCTGAGAGGTGAAATGAATTTCAAGGATGAGATGAGGTAGGACTGTATCCCCCCTTCACTATAACACATACACAAGTGGGAAAAGATTTAAGACTCCCTAGACCTCTATTACTTTAGTATTTTCATGCTTGTTAGTGCTTCTCTTTGCAAAAAATCCCCTGTTTGTGCTGAGGTTTCTTAAATATCTATATATAAAAATAATATTTCTGGTTTTTTCTCTGTAATTTCTTATTTATAGTTGGAAATGGTGCCAGAAAGAAGGAAAATAAAACAATGCTATACGAAGATTTAGCTCAGGCAGCTAATGGAGTTTGGGAAGGTCATAGAATAAAGTATGGAATAAAACTAGAAAGAGAATAAAACTTTCCAAACTGTCATTTGAGCACAGAATGTAAAAGAACTTTTAGACATGCAGTTCTCGTACTGTAAGCTGATCCCAAGTACAGTTTGATATATCCACTATCAGAATTTCCTCTTATTCCAAATTCATGAGATGTGAATATGTGCATCTGTGGAGATCAAATGTAATCCTTAAAAAATTCACCACTAAAATATATATATATATAGTCCTGCTGTTTATATCAATTGCCTGGAATTTTATCATCAGAACTGTAGCACTTACAATTGTACATATCAGAAATCAGGGCAGACATTAAATGTTTTGAATAGAACATAGTTCATTATGGTTCTTTTAATCCACAGAGTTTTATGAGCTTTGGAAGGGACTCCATATAAAATTAAACCACATTCATCCAAATAAAATGCATTGAAATAAAATGGGTGAATCTCAGTGAATATTCAGCTCTGCAGTGCTTTTCCACTGCTCAAGGATACGCTGCTGAAGTCCTTGCTGCTAAATAACACCCTAATGATTCTTTCTGTCAGCTAAAAGTCTACTATATAAAAATAACTGTAAATATTTATCTATCATTACAGGGGCAATCTCTATAAAGAACAAGATAACCACTGTACAATGTTTACATATTTATTTTAAATGCAATGAAGGCTTTCCTCTAAACCTAAAAGAGTGGCAATAGTCTTTTATACTCTATGTAAGGAGCAAACTTAGGTGGAGTTTTTATTTGTTGAGCCTCCCAAGTGACAAATTATTAATAAACTCCCAAGCCTCCCAAATTAAAAATGTTTAAATAGAAATAAAATACTCAGATACAATAGATGGGATTCATTCGATGTGTTTCATATTTTAGATGCCTCTTTTTTAAATGGTCCCTCGGTCATTTTTATTTGTAGTCAGTGGAAAGAAATAGAAACTAGGATTCAGCTCATCCCACTGCAGAGGTTAGAACCAGTTAAAATTATTTTAAAAATTTAATATTTCTCATATATGATAATTCTATTACAGTTCAGTGGTCATTAAAGCCATTGAACCTGGACTCTGTTGGAGTTTGTGGAGCTTCATCCCTTTATGCAAAACTGCAGTGATTCACAGCTGAAGGTCTGACTCAGGGATTTCTAAAAGTCAGTGAAGTCAAAAATTTTGAGGTTAGTATGGTTTGGGAGCAGTGAAGATTTTTATTTACTACAGCAGTTTAGTTTACCTTACAACTCTCCTCACACCCCACTTAGAGCAGAGAACGTTTAAAGCTCCTCAGCAAACTCCTCGTAACAGATTGGTGGTGTCAGCAAGGTGTCAGGCACCAAGGTAACACCGAACAAAGCTGCACTTACAGCTCCCACAAGGCACTTATAATTAATGTACAGGAGCAGAATTCTCCACTAGAGATCCCATTCGATGCATTAAAGGTGTTTTAATGAGCAAAATGCATGAACTTTCCAATTTGCTGCCAGATTAAACCTTACTTTACTTTGCCACCCATGATTTCTTCCTGCATAGTTCCTTTTCTCGTCCAGGTTCTTTATGTGGGGTTTGTACCATGGATTGGGTTTGCAGATGTCACAGCAGCTTCTTTAAAAAGCCACCCTGTTCAGGCAATGTCTTGATGAAGGACAGAGGACAATAAAAAGTGGGACCAGATTGACCATTTAATAAGAAAAGCAAACAAAACCAAGCTTTTGGTAGAAACTCAGAAGAGTTTTAGAGTCAACTGTCATCCCAGTAGTTTTTCAATTAAATTTCTAACTTTTCCAGTGTTATGATCATGCACTAGATTTAAATAGGGGTTTGTGACTTGCTCTAAACATAGGTAACTCTACCTTGGACTCACCCTCTTCATGGCAGGAGCTCATCTGCTTAACCATGAGTGATTGTTCCCAGTGTTTGTCAAGGTTCTCTGAATAATTTTGTTAAAGGATTATCCCAAAGACCACCTGGACTTAATCCTCTTGCTTGTGCACAACCTGTGAGATTTATTATTTTTGGTAGATATGTGGTAAGGCCCAAATTAAAAAAAAAAAAACAAACAAAAACTTGCAGGACTTTTACAAGTGTGCACATTTCCCTTCAGTACTTGGACACTTGGTGCATAGAGTCTGACTCCAACCCATGGAGGATAAGTAATGAAGTACCAACTTTCAGTGACTGACACGGGGCACTGTAATCATGTGCAACACCAGACATCCTCAAGGATCCTGAGGACCCTGAGATCCATGCCCAAAGACTCTGCTTTGAGTGTTGTCTGAGTCATGTCAAATATTCTAAAGCACTGCTTCAAGAAAGAATTCCAGAAACATCAAAAATGCCCCTTTGTCCTCCAAATTACACCAGTTGTTTCAAACAAACAAGCAAACAAACAAACAAAAAAACAAGAAAACACTAACAAACAAAAAAAAAGCAGCAGACCCTCAAAGTAGTGGCAGTTGTTCCTTTCTATGAGTGGTTACTTTAGCTCTTTCAACTTTCATAGATTGTTTTTTTAATACCTCTTATGGATGAAATAGGTGTTTGTACTTGTAGGAGGACACAGAAGGACAAAATTGCCCACTGCTATAAGTGTGCAACCACAGCCAACCAACAAAGCTGCTTTGATTTTCTGTCATGTGTCATCAAGCTTCAGCACTTGTTTTAATCTCTGCCGCTTTCCCCAATGCTTCCAAACATTTATGCCTTTGTTTCCCTTACCCTTATGTTTTTCTTGTTTTCTGGCTGAACTTCTGCTTCTGGAAGCTTTGTGCCCTGTGCAGCACCATTCTCTGAAGAAGCTTCATCTGCCTCATTTGCAGTGTGAGCTCCAGGACTGGTGCAGAGCTGGTCCCAGGCACCAGCTGTAATTATATAATTAAGTGTAGACAATAAGAAGCAAGTAATAGTTGCAGTTTATTTGCTCTGTGAGGAGTCACACTCATCTGGGTCAAAATGACCTGACAGATACTTGTACATGCCATCTGTTTCTGTAAAACACACACACGCTGATTCTCAGTGCAATGTTAACTCTTCTCCTCGTGTTTCACCACTTATCCTGGACTGCTCTTTTGTAGGGTATTCTGCAGCGGCCTTCACACTAGGAAAACACAAAGGCATGACAGTTTTAGCTGTCTCAGGAGAAAGAACCTCTCAGTACATTCTGATCATTGGCATCATTAGTAAGATTGCGAAGATTCAGAGTATCTCATGTTGGAAAAGACCCATAAGGATCATCAAGTCCAAATCCCTGCTCTATGCAGGACCACCCAAAACTAAACCATGTTTAGTTAGCACTCTCACATTTTTAGCATCCCCACATTTCAACAGAGCCATGAACACTCATCCTGTTTCAGGAAGAAAAGCAGTATCAAAATATGATCAAAACTGATGACACCCTATTTACTCTTTCACCTCATCTCAGCTCCTTCTCAAGGTGTTGTCCCTTATGCTGCTGCCTTCATTTTCTTGGTGCATCACTTGAGAGTACAAAACCAACAGCTTTTCTAAAACATGGTCATTGCCAAGCTTCTGTTGGAGGGCAGTACTGAATTAACCCTGTTCTGAATTGTGCCTCACTAAATTCATGGGAATGTCATGTACCAGTGGTTTCTGAGCTGCAGGCTACAAGGTAATGACTGCAGTTACAAGGGGAGCATCTGTCCTCCTTTTCTCCTTTTGCTGGTGACACTGATGGCATTGGACATTATCCTCTAGAGAACAACCTATATTAAGGACCCTCAAGGGCTGGGATCTGCCAGACCCACAATGTTGAGATTTCAGCATATACAGTGCCACCATAAAGCCTTTTTTAATGTGACTTTGGCCACATCTGAGAACAATACAGAGTGGCTGAAATCACATCTCTTCAAACAGTTCTAGATGTACTCCTGTTTTCTTGTGGCATTCTTACCAACATTCTTACCTGGTAAGGACAAGTTTAAAAAAAAAAAAACCAAAACATTCAAAATTAAATTTCATTATTTCAGTTTTCTGGAATGACCATGTCTACTGACCTGGCATGCATTACTATGAGGGCTGCTGTGAGGAGCCAGAATTAACCCAGATTTTGGGATCACAAGCTTTTCCCCAGCTGGAACAGCTTTGGGAAAAGTGAATCAGAACAGGGTAACCAAAGAGCTGCTGTGTCAGGAAGTATTTTTGGATCTGTTGGACGTGATGGCAAAGCCCCACAGCTCCCACAGTCCCTAGCCTTCTGCAAGGGCAGTGGTTTTCTTCCCTTCCTGTTCTGCAGCTCAAGGTTGTCACTGTCACTCTTCATGAGGCTGCTCTGTAACCAGAAGCACAGAAATACAAGGTGGACAGAAGTGAAGTACAGCCCTTTGAAATGAGCAGGGAAACAGAATGAAGTTCTCCAAGCAGGGTAGCTGAGGAGGTGGGAATATGTGTGATACGTGTGGGAGCAGAAGGAGAAGACATGTATTTTTAAGACAGTTTTACTATCAAAAGTAGAATTTTGTTTAATCTGCCCTCTCTTTCAGCATCCCATTCAACCAGTTGGTGCTACAGCACACCAGATTTGGGGTTTGCTCTTTTTCTCACCATCCTTGAATGTGTCTTCTACAGTTTCTAAATCTTTCCTCAAGTCTGTGTTTGTACTTTGCCTGTTTTTCTGTGTTTCTCTCAGCTGTCTTCTCTTGTGTCTTATTTTTTCACTCCCTCATTTAGTTTCTCTCCTGTCTTTCTGACTTACTCTGTTCTCCTGGCCTCCTTCCAGCTTTGCAGCAGTATTTGTCCTCACAGCATCTTGCAAGGCTTTCCTTGTGCAGCTAGATCTTTTCTTTTTCCTAAATTATTAAAAATTCTAAGCCTTTTCAGACTTCATTTTCAAGTGCCACATTTTCAGGTGTGTTTCTGAGACACTCCCACCAGCACCTGTTCACCTATTAAAAAAATCCAAAAACCAAACAACTCTTGCTGTAGAGGTGTTGGATAGATAAACACAGTTTGCCTAATAAGAAAGAAAAGCAGAAGGATTCTCCAGGGAAAGCAACTCAGCCAAAACCAGAGATGTAATATATAAACAAATCTCCACCACTCCTCATTTTGGGAACAGTGACTTAGACCTCCCTAAACTGGGCACCTGGTGACTGATTGGGTGAATTACTCTCCAAGCTCTGTGGGATCACTGAGCCCCTCTCTGCTGATTTAGACACTTGGTTTCCATGTAGACATTTCCATGCAGACCCTTGTAATGTGTTATCTGAACCTGGGGCTGAACCCTACTCAGAGTCCATCAAAGTCACCAAATACCTCATTCCAGAAAAGAAAGTCTTTCAAATGCTAGACCTGTTTCAGAAGCCAGGAATGAAGTGGCACATCAGGGCTCAATTCAGTCACAGACACAAAGGAATCTCGTGCCCTTTGAGGTGCACTGGGGTATCCAGGGATAACCAGACACATTTGGCAGAGGCAGCATTGAACCTACATCTCAGACACCTGTGCTCAGTGGAGCTGCACTGTGGGCACCTAAGGAAGTCTGTATCAAAATTAGGCAATTATCATAAGCACCATATCTCACTTTGCCTACCTGATAACCCTTCCTCTCCTCAGCCAGCACACACAACTGCGCTGCTCTCTCCTTGGAAGGCTCTCTTGGAGGATATTGCAGAGTTTCCCACTAAAAATAACAATTTTTTTATGAGGCTGGTGAGGCACTGGCACAGATTGCCCAGAGAAACTGTGGATGCCCAGTGCCTGGAAGTGCTCAAGGCCAGGTTGGAAGGGGCTTGGAGCAACCTGAGATAGTGGAAGGTGTCCTTGCCTATGGCAGGGGATTTGAAATTAGATGTTGTTGCAGGTCTCTCTCAAGCCAAACCATTCTATGATTTATGATTTGATGTTACAGGTTTTGGGTTGCTTTGTGTTATATATATATATTCATATATATTCATATATTCATATATTTATATTTCAGCAATGCATCATGAGGCTCAAAGGATCTCAAACAATACTTCAACCACTTTGTCTTGGCCTAAGGCTGGATAAGTAGCAGTGCTCCTGTTTTTCACTAACTAACAACTGTAGGTATTTCCTTCACTCCTTGCCTTTTCTGAAGATATGAGCCTTCCTATTTCTTTGTTCCCCATGTCATCCTGTTCATACCTTATTTTTCTTTCTAAAACATTGTGCAATGTTCCCAGTGCCCAGAACACCTTCCCCATCTCCATAATTTCCCTTCAAACCAGAGGCCACCCTCCTGCTCAGTCTAGTTTTTCAATTCTTTCTGATGGTTCTATTCCCAAGCTTTCCTGTCAGTAACCCAGTGAAATTCTGAGCATGATGCATTGCTCTATGTCTTTCTTACTTTATGGAAGACAAACTATTATGGTCAAAATCCAGCCATGAGATGCTATTGCAGAATTAGGAATGTCTTGAAATTGTCATTGTTGACAGGGGCTGAGTTTTGAGTTTTCCCATATAAATGTCCAACTATTCTTAAACTTGTAAAACAAAGTAATATTTGTACAAATTCAGCCCTGGGCTGACATTATTTCTTGCTATAACAAGAGTACAATAGTCAAAGTATCCATACATATTCTTAGAAAATATCGGATTCTTTTAGAAAACAATTTTTCTCTTTTTTCTGCCAGTTTACCAGCATCATATTCCCAGTTGCAGTTGACCTGTCCATCCCTTGAGCTGGATTCTATCAACTCTTAACTGTCCTCATTTTGAGCCTCTGTGAGTCAATAGTCTCCAAAGATGGGCTTAGGTTTTTAAATTTTCATTCCTTTCTGTGTTTTTCTTTTTCCATTGAGTATCTTGGCTAGAGGAAGACTTTAGCACTGTGAAGATGAGCTCACATTTAATACTGATGTCCCTCCTCAAGCCAATTGCAAATGACTGGAGTGCTTTGATCTCCTGAGGGGGAGAATTTTCAGTAATTACTTACTTCAGCCCTCTTAATTCTCAAAGTAAAAGAAAGACTTATCTTGGACTGCAGGACTGGGGAGGCAGACCCAGAAGCTGAGTCTTGAGGAGTTAAGAACACCAGGTTGTTCAGCTGGAATATTTTGCTTGGCCTTCCTTTTGTGCTGCAGAGAATGCAGTCCTGGGCTGGCTCAGTTTATTAAGCAGGGCTTTCTTTGTTCTTTTCTTTGTGGCAGTAAAGCCACAGTCACCTGAGACTGGCAACCCTGGGAAGGACTCTGCGGGCAGGTGGCTGCAGAGGGAGTGAAGGGCAGTGGGTGCCCCCAGATCTGCCTCTGGGAACAGTCACACTCATCCTCCAAGGCTGGAACATTCTCTGGTCTGCACTTTCCTTTCCCACCCATGTGCTGGCAGTAGACCCTGCTTTGCTGTTCACAGGAGGAAGAGAGAGTTCACAACCACAAAATCACCTTGTTCAGCTGCCACTGCTGCTGATGTAGCTGAGCAAACTTCTCCCTGTGTATGGAAGGAGTGGCAGATCCCAGGAGCAGCTCAGCTCCAGGATCAGCCATGGGATGGCAGCAGCCTGGGTGGTTTTTGCAGCTGTACCATGACAGCAAGGGGATGGAAGGTGTTCCTTGAAGTCTGGGCCACAGAGCTAAGGGCTATATAATTGTAAAATTGAGAAGAAACAATACATCAAACCAATTATTTAAGTGGAGTTTAATATGAACTCTTTTATGTCCTTTGATTTGTGTTTGCCAGCACGTAAAGTTTAATAAATTGTCTATCTTGCCTCAGCCATGTGTGGAGCTGTGGCTTTGATAATTGATGGTTTTTAGAACCCAAGGAAAAGTACTGGAAGGCCACAGTCCTCAGCCTGGATATTGTGGAGGTAAACATTCAGAAATTCCTGAGAAACAGGGGCTGAAAAGGATAGTATGGAAAAATACAAACCAGACTTATAAGTGACTTTTTCTTGGTGTTGGTGGGAGAATTTTTGCTGTCCTGGCTGAGTACAGTGCATAATCAAAGAGTGAAAAGCTCTGGGATGAAGAAAAGCCCTCAGGTATCCCAAGTATTAGATTAAGTAAAATCAGTTCAATTTGCATTTTAAACATCTTTTTGGGGACTCTGTGGCTTGTGAATTGCTATATTGGATTATAAAATTGACTAGATTAAATGTCTTGCACTTCGTGCAGCAGTCCAGTTTTTCAACTCACCAAAGGGGCTTCTTCTCTCCCCTCTATCATTCCACATGCAAAAAACCCAAATAAATAAGGAAAAATGCCCAACTATGGAATCTAATTTTCAGTATCCTCAAATCATTGGTTTTTCAAACATCTCCTTTTTTATAGTCAAGGAAAAAAAATCTTACAAAAACATGAATCTCAGCCCTGTTTCCATTCATTTTCAAATGATTACAAATGTCACTTCTAGCACTTTTTAATTGGAGTGTAATGGGGCATCACTGGATTCTGTAACCTTGCAGTCTGGCCTTTATCCACTCTTATCATTTCACTTAAAGATCAAATTCAGCAGGAGCTATGGCTGTTTCTATTAAGACCAAATTAGACCCATGGATGGAAGAGAATAATTCTAGATATCAATTAAAAATGAGCAGTACTCTGTGACCTCATGGTGCATTTTTCTCCTCTTTACCATTCAGTCTCTGTTTTTGAGACTCATCTGTCTTGCAAAACCACAGTGTCCAACAGTGGAGGTAACACTGTTTTAACACTTGACTCTACTAATACCCAGTGCGAAACCTATCTTGATGTTTAACAGTCAATTAAGATTACATTCCAGCTGATCTGATTACTTTTTTTTTCCTTCAAAAAGCTTCAATTCATCCAATAAAATTTACTGTGAAGTGCAGAACTCTTTATGCCCTAATCAGCATATTCCCATCTTGGAACTGTCCATAGCACTGTTGCTTTCACGAACTTCAGTGTTCCTGTAGGTTGGTTAAGCTTGTTTTTGCAGAGCTAGTAAATGCTTTGCAATAATTCCAGAAATCATCTGAATTTATCTCAGTTCTCACATCTTAGTTGTGCAGATAGAATTGGCATTATACACCCAGCAGTTTGGAGGGAAGGTAATCATAGAATCATAGCAGGGTTTGGGTTGGAAAAGATCATCAAGTCATCTCATTCCTATTCCCTGCCACTTCCCGCTATCCCAGGTTGATCCAAATCCCGTTCCACGTGGCCTTGGACATTTGCAGGGATGGGGCACCCAAAACTCCTCTGGGCAGCCTGTGCCAGGGCCTCATGTCACCCTCATGTAAAGAATTTCTTCCTAATAACCAATCTAAACATGATCTCTGTCAGTTTGAGCCATTCCCCCTTATCCTGTCACTCCAGGCCCAGGTAAATAGTCTGTCTCCATCTTTCTCGTCAGCTCCCTTTGGGTACTGGAAGGCCACAATTAGGTCACCCCAAGCTTCCCTTCTCCAGGCTGAACAATCCCAATTCTCCCAGCCTTTCCTCACAGCAGAGGTTCTCCATCCCTCTGATCATCCTGGTGTCCTACCTCTGGCCTCACTCCAGCAGCTCCACGTCCTCCCTGTGCTGGGACCCAAGAGCTGGATACAGTTGTCAGAAACTCCACAGAAGTATCTCCAAACTTAACCAATAACAAGTCAATTACAAAGGAACTGAAGCATTTCGGACTCACTTTGCAATGGCCACAAAATCTTAACAAGGAGAGGAGAATGGAAACAGAAAATAACACTTGTAAATTTGCCAGACAAATATTTTCCCTTACAGGTGGCTTAATACTTGGGAAAGCTCACAAATAGAATTGAGCAGAGAACAAGGTAGATTAACTTCCACAAGGAAGTTCAGTTGCTGAGTGGTTGTTGTTGTTGTTCTGGTCAGGAAAAAAAGGCTAAACTTTTTTTTTTTTCCCTGCATAAGATTCATGTAGAGTTTGCTTAAATTCACCCCTGTGTGTTGATTTTCTGGTTTTATGCTACATGTGATTTTAAAATAAAGTAATAGATGGGTAACTTAAATTATTTTTATGCTATTTTACCCCCAAAACATAAAAACAGATAATTTACATTGTATTTCAGATGCTTCACTTTATATAGAATGGGTACAACACTTGTTTTCATTGAAACTTAATTTCTTAGCCAGAAATTATAATTAAAAAGTCCCCCAAGTCTTTCAGACAGTATCTGTGAGGATTCACAGCAGTAGACTGCTGCATTCAAAACCAGCTACAACCACTTCTGACTTCTTTGTTTCTATTGGTCTTTTTCACTCATTCCCACAATGCCCAGAATTGAGATCTTTCAACTCTGTGCTGCCCTGGATTATTTTCCTGAAATATAATGCTGGACAGATTCACTCGCTGAGCTTGTGGCCCTTCCTCACTACATCTGCTGGGAGCAGAGACTGGAGGCTCTCCAGAGCTTGGGAATGATTTCCAGCCCTTGCTGGCAACATGGAAAAACATTAACTAGGGCTGAGTTAAATTGCCATGACCTGACACAAACCCTACATCTCAGCCTGACAATGCTCCCATTTGTGTGGCCTTTCTTGCCTCTGTCAATGCACTACTGGGGAGATCAGTACATGTTCAAGGAGCTTCCCTATGCTGGTGGACACACTGTGAATTGACTGTTTGTCAAAGTCTGTATTTCTGTAGCATCTCTTCAGAGTCAGCTGCATGATCACAGGATCAGAGAGTGGCAGGAGAAGACCATGATCTCAGAGAAGAGGCATTGGTTCAGGCCAAACCCTCTACCTGCCACTGCACTTTGAGTTTCCTATGGACTCTCATCAACAAAGTCTGTGGTCACGAGGCTCTGGGGTTACAGTCAACACTTGTTGTTGTTCTTCATAGGTTGTGTTCAATAAAATCTCCACATTCAACTCAGACAGCCTTAACTTTGCCAAACCTGGTTTGCCCATTTCTAATGGTGTTGTCTGGAACTTCCCAAATCAAAGGAACAGCTGTGCCATCAAAACTCCTCCCAGCTGTTCCCACCTTTGTTTGACCCTGCCATAGGCTGGCACTGTACACAGTGCACAGGAGTGGGGAAAGGGGGCAGGAAATTCTTGGTGTGAGTTTGTATGACTCCAGCAGGATGCACAGCCAAAATGCAGCTGCCTGTGCAGGAAAGGATCAGTAGGAATTCTACCAAAGACACAGAAAAAAAGTATTTCACTGGCTCCTTGCTGACCTACAGAAGACACGAGCTGAGAAGTCCCAGCTGAGTCAAGGACTGAAAATCAGCCATCATTAAACCATCCCATCTGGGTCTTTACTGGCTGCAGTAGGCATGCTAGATTTGATGTCAGCCACAACCCAGTCTGACTGCAAAAAGCACTTTTGTTTGAAGTCAGCCAGCTCATTTTCCACAGTGGGGGGAACTGCTTGAGAAAGAAAGACAGCAGCAACATAATACAGGTGTGTTTATTCACAAGGTACCTCATGGACTGGCATGACCAGCACTCTGTTTCTGCTTCTTCTACCCACTCCTTCTGTAGCCATTAATATCTCTCTTGATCTCACTCAAAGTCCTTTAAGTTACTTCAAAATGACTGAGAGCTGAGATTGGAACTCATAGGTTCAGCAACATTTTTTTTACCGTGGTCATTGAGGGAAAATGGACATGTTCATCACTAATTTCAGGATGTGAACTAAAAATTAGAAAGAAGTTGGAGAGGTGGAAAAGGGGGATAAAAGATCAGTCCATCCTTAAGTCTGACTGCTCACCCACTGATGGCCCACAGCTGATCTCGGAATACAAAAATTAAGCCAGTGCCAGCCCGTTCCAGCCATTGCTTTGCAGAAGCCAGTTACTCTTTTGAGCGGAGTCTATGTAAAATATATGAAGCCTTTTTGTGACCTGTGCCAAACAGCCCAGATCAGTAGTGTTAGCAGAGTGCTGTCATGTAGAAACAGTCTGAGCAGGAGGCTGAACTGCAGCCACGGCAGCTTTGCAAGAAGAAATCTCCCATCCTTGCCAGTCTCATTACATGAAAAATAGTCTGGATACACGCACTGGGATGAAGGACCTGTGCTATTTTCGAGACTTGAATCATGGAATAATTAGGGTTGGAAAGATGTGTTCTAGACTTGTCTGACACAGAAAATATTCTTATTTTCAGGGGGAGGGGGAAGATGGTTGTTTAAACTGCAGCAAGAGTTTGTATTTGGGCTAGAAGGCACTTGCTTCTTCAGGATAATTTTACTTATGTTGAGATATTTTATGTATTCAACAATATTTAGATCATTGATACAAGATCCATTTAATTCCTAAACAAGGGCTTTATAGGTTGGCAGGCAGATGGGAAAATCTCCATTTAATCCCAAGGAGAGAGAGAGAGAGTTGAAAAATGTTTTGACTTTGAGACTCGAAGTCTCCTTCTGATTATTCTTGTTTGGATGAGCAAGTTGTGGGTGCTTTTAATTATAGTGATGCTCTAAGACCAGCAGAGGCATCTCCCTTTACTGAGCATCCCTCACTGAGTGTGAGACCCTCCTGCCCTGGCTCTGTCACCTGAACAAGCACATCTGCACCAGAGTGTTCTTCTGTGCTGCACAGCCCAGCTAGGAGACAGGAAGTCAGGTTTTAAGAAATTGGCTGAAAAGTTAAGTTTTCTCAACAGTGAGGAACACAGAAGATAAACAAGAATATTACTAATCTTGTAACCGGTGCCTGGTCATTTTGCCTTGAGAGGTAAGTATTAGTGGTAAAATAAACTTTCCTAGCCTGATTTTCTTACCCAAGTGGAAAACAACAAGAAAATACAAGTCTTGGGGTCTTCTGACTGGTTTCTGAGCCTTTAGTGGCTCTAAGGGAATCCACACTGATTATGACAGAAACATGGACTCATTACTGTTGGAAAAGACCTCTAAAATTAACTAATCTGACTGTGAATCTACTCCCACCACCACCAGTTTCACCAGTAAACCATGTCCTCAAGTGCCATTTCCATATTTTCTGAACCCTTCTGGGGATGGTGACTCCATCCCTGGGCACTCTGTTCTAGTGTTTGTCAACTCTTTCCATGAAGAATTTTTTTTCCTCTTATCTAATGCAAACCTTCTGGGGCAAAAAAAGGCAATTTTTGTATCCTAGCAAAGATAATCCAATCTGGCCTTAAATTCCACCACTGCAACAAAGCAGTCAAGGCCACACCTTGCTTTTGGATAGTTTGACTTTGTGATGTCTTCAAGACAGCTTTCAGTCAGCTCAGATATATCCAAATGTTTTATAGGGAAAAGCAGCCCAAGAATACGCAATTGTCAATCATAGTGAGAACACCTCAAAAATTTGAGAGTCAAAGTTGTTTGCTTTCCTAACTTCAATTTTATTCATGGCAACTATCAGAATTGCCATGTTTATAATTTTTATTGACAAACTGGGGGAATGGGAGTATGACAGTTACAGACAAAGACTAGAAAACTAAAATTTATGAGAAGAACACAAAAATATGAGATGATTTCTCCCAAATGGCTTTTCTAGGGAAAAATACAATCAATCATAATTCTCAATCTGGCTTTGTTAGTATTTCCAGTTTTAATTATGCACAGACCAGAAGGCTAATCAGGGGAGAATCAAACCTGCTAATGGGTGATCAGAGGAGACAGCTTGTCCTAAACATTTCTGAGTGACAGTGGTCCAGAAATTCACAATTGTCTCCACATATAGAGAGATGAAGTCATAATTAAAAGAGGAAAGTAAATAAAATAAGACCTTCTGTTGGCCATATTTCTTCACCCAGTGCAGGTCTATTTGTGGCATTCAATTATAAGTGTAAATCAGTGCTACTGCTTTGCTAAAATTACAATGGATTACAATAGAATATTTACTGCAGTGGTGCATTGGTTTTAACACTGCTCTATTCCAGCTTTCCAAGGTCATCAAAAGTAAATTCTGAAACACCAAGGATCCCCAATCCTAAAAACAACTATTTCCCATGGAACAGAACTTTGAAGGGATAAAATTCAATGCAGAAAGTATGAGAGACTTTCACTGTGCTACACTTATATTTAAGTTGAAATAACATACCTCAGGAGGATGAGGAATAGGAAATCAAAGGTTTCTGTGAGACAATGGTGACAAGAGGCTTGGCTGTTTTTCTCTTTTTCTCCTGAGAGATCATCCTGCTGGGAGCCCTTGTGACTTTGGGACAGTTTTGGGAAGGGGGACCACAGCTTGCAAAAGGAAGGGTTTGCGGAAAACATAACAAAATTAGTCTGTAAGCTCATGCTATAGGCAAATGGTTTTATCCACAGCAGGCAAATGTAGCTTCAGAAATGTGGAGTCTATAGATTATTTATCTGCCAGGACACTGAACCTAAAACTTGGTGGGAGATAGATGACTTGGGCCCATATGAAGGCACTCTAAAATGACAGAAGTCACAGATTATGTGAAAGGAAGTTGCAGGGGAAAAACCTGCTTAGGTGTTTAAGCTAAGTCAGAACAGAAGCAATTTATTCATTTTTTATCAACATATGATTAACTGACAAATGGTGAAGTGTCTGCTCAGAGTGAGGATGGGTCGTGTGATCACAGGAGTGGATACTCACAGATGTTAACCCCTACAGGTTTCTAACTGTGCAGTGCCTCACTGACTGGGTACAAGGTCCCTGCAGCATCCCAAGGGGAATGTTTATCCCAGCCTGGGCAGGCTGGTGAAGCCATAGGGCAACTTCTGGCAGACCCAAACCAGGCCCATTCTGCTCCTCTTCTCCCTTCAAGATCTCTCTACTACAATGTAAATTTTCATGCCGCTCCTTTAGTTCTATTTGGGATGACTCTTCATTCCAGAAATTGTTTCATAACTCACCAGTCACTGTTTCATGTGGCTGTTGGTCATCTTCTTACATAATATGATGAGTTTGGGGAACCTTGCCCCCCAGTTTGTGTGTTTTATCCATGGTCCTTGTGTGCTCTGACACTCGAGGCAAACAGGGACAAATGTCCAGGCTGTTTGCCAGGTGGGCTGTGCAAGCTCTCCCATAAAGGATGACAACCACATCACCTTAAACTGCATCTCTGGCTTTGAATTTAAATACTACAATTTTGATTGTTGTACTTAAATATGTTGAAAGAGGCCATTTGCTCTCACAGTTTCCTGCTTGTGTTCCCAGTGGTCTTTTCCCCTTGAAGTTTATTCCTTGCATATAATAAGTCTTCCTTTTTTCATGTATCTGTGTTTATACTGATAAAATTGTCTTTAAATTTAGCTGCTTATTCTATTCACTGCCTGTGGGCTGAAGCCATAAATCTCTAACAGCCATAGCCAGAGCATCTGGCAGCCATTTTACATTTGGTTCACAGGAAGAAATTGAAAAGGAGACTTATGTGTTAAGCTTTCTCCTTTAAAACACGCAGTTATTCCCTTTGTTTTGAATAGAAAAGGAGGATATAAATGATCCTAGGTGTTTCAATAAAATATTACAGGGCAAACTGTATATTCCTTGCCCATGCAAATCACATTAGTGAGAGCTATGGATTAATTGGTCCAATCCCCATATAATTTTATCACATTTTCTTTGCTCCTTCCCTGCCGTATAACCTCATTAAACAGTTCTTTTTGCCAAGTTGAGAGAGAAAGAAGTAGCTGCACACCGTCATAACTTTGATACTCATGTACATAATGAATTTGGATATCTATTATTGTAGAAATAAACACGGATAGCGATCTCTTTATTAACATTCTCTGTACACAAAGACAAATGAAAAGACAATATCATTAGGATCCCAAAGAGAGTCAGTATTGACCGGAGGATGGCAGCTAAATTAGAAGCAGGGGCTGTAGAAAGTTTTACCTTGCTTTTCTCAGGCTTCTTTACTGTGATCAGATTTTTCCTGCAGTACTGATGTGTATCTTTTGGAAGGCCAGGCAAGGAGCTGTAGTACCACGGGAACTATTTACAAGTGTAAAAGTGTACACAAGTGAGGATACAAGTGCATCCTCAAGTATGTTACTGATGTGCTAACACAACTTCATGGATCCCAGTGGACTGTATTATGTTTCACATAGCTGAAACACAGTGCAGCTGACAGTAAAATACACAGAGACCTCCACTTGTTTGGATAAGTTTATAAATTTCTGGGCTCAGCTTACTCTACCTGCTGCTCACTTATTATTTCTGCAAGCATTAGCAAATTGAAAAGCTGATGGGAGGCTCTGACCTCACTTGGAGCTCAGGCAACTTATGATCAGATGCTTTGTTGCTGTTAAGATGCCACACGCTGTTGTGCTTCCTGCTCTATGTTAAAAATCATCTTGCAGATGTCTTTTAATTTCTGTGAGGCTTAGTACAAGGCTTACCAGGGCTGGGAAGTTTTGCTCTTCAGTTCTTCTCATCCTACTTCTGGATAAAGCCTGTATTGGCTACTGAGCTGGCAAGAGATAAGCAAATCCTTGGGCCTGAGGGACAATTGCCTATCATGAGGTCTGCTTTTTAATTAAGAGGGCTGAGAAGCAGTGACCTTGCTAGACTTTCTCTATACAAGAGCAGAAGTAGGATTAGTGATGCACTCTTTTGGGACATTACATTAATTTGGGGGAATCTTTCTTTCAAATGAGCGTCATCCGACTTCAGCCGGTCTCAGTTTTGTACACCCAGCAGCTCAGGACACATCACTTACCCTTTCCCAGAGGAAGCAGAGCCTTCTTCCTAAGTAGGTGGGTGAACATGTCTGTGAGATGGACATCTTAAGCTGTGGCCTGGTGTTCAGAAGGGAGCTTTTCAAAACGTACTGTAGAGTGTGAGGTGTGCTCATCACTACACTGGGCCACCTGAGGAACCTGACTCCTCACAAATAATAAATTAACACAGAGACATCTGATTTAACTGGAAACCTCTTGAGCTCAGTTATACGTGGGGGTTGTAAATAAGGAAGGGCCAAGACTATGTAGCAGTAGGCCTATTCTATAAAAATACAGCTGAAACAACATGTTCAACCTAAAATTGAAGAGTTAATGGTAAGTGTGCTAAGTCACAGATGAGATACCACAGCCACTCCTTAGGACTGAGAGGGAGGGAGTGGCATGTCTGCATTCAGGGAATGGGACATGCACTTCTGACTGCGCCCTGATCCCAAGAGTCCCAGACTTGGTTTGGAGCCAGGCAGCTCAGCCAAGGCTGAGGAGAAGCTCAGGCACAGAATTCACTTCCCAGGCCGAAACAGTTTGTGTCTCACTGTCTGGGAATACATCCTGTGTGATTGTGGACTGAGACCTTAACTACCCTTTGAAAATATCCATCCTGATGGCTGATACCCGTAATTCATTCTGCATTATCCAAGCCCCATCCAGCCACTGCTTGTAGCTGAATCCCATCACCCTGTGTGAGTGCTCTTGTGAAAAGAAGCTGGGGGTAAAATATCTTGACTAAAGCTTTTGACATGTGATTGCAAAGCATTTTCTGTGATTGAGAAAAATACAGGTTGGATGAATGGGCTTAAATGGGCTGGATATTAGCTGGATTACCAGGCTTAAAGGGCAGTAATGAATAGTTCAGCATCCAGCTGGCAACCACTAAGTGGAGCACAATAGGGACTAATTCTGGGACAATATTATTCCACATCTTTATCACTGGCCTGAATGATCTGACAGAATGCATCATCAGCAAATTTGCAGGTGAAGATGCAGTGTGTGGAAATATGTCAAATGACAGTAAAACTTCAAGTTACAAGGAACTTGACAAACTTGAGCCTGGGGACAACAGAAATCTCACACTGTTCAGAAATGAAACAACACAAAATTTTGTACATGGGTCTTTCGAACTGCATAATTGTCTATAACATCAGTGAACTTCTTTTGCTTGTTTATAGGAAATTCATACCTGCAGTGTTGTGATCTGCTTCGGTGTCCTATTCAAGAGGTGATTGGAAAAACACTTGCAGAGTGCCAACGAAGTTGTCAGGGATATAGAGGATTCAACCATCAAGAAAAAGATGGGGGAGTTGAGTTGGTTTAACCTAGAAAAAGAAATCTAAAGAAGAATCTAATTACAGACCACTTGAAGGCATTTAAAAGGCATGGGGCCAAATTCAGCTCAGTAATAGTGGCTGGTGGTAAAACATTCAGCAATACCCATAAAGGTTAAGGTAGGTTAGTAGGAAACTTATTTTAACTAGGTGGAGGTGCAGGCCTGGAATAGCTTCCAAGAGAGACTTTTGAATCTCTAGTGTCCGAAGTTCTCAAAATCCAACCAAACAATGTATGGTTGACATGATTTGTTGTCAACAGCAGCTCTGTTTGAGGTTGGATGTTGGATTAAGTCCCCCTGGACATCTGTTCCAGCCAAGCTTTCTATGATTTGTTCTCCAAAAGTGCCTTTGTTAGCGTAGAAACACATAATCACAGAATGATTATATGCAGGTGCTTTTATTTGAAGAGCTCTGGGAATCGGGGTACCATACCCAAATCGATTCCGACATGGATCTGCAATGGATACACCTTTATACTTTCCCTTACATAACCGTCAGCAGTTAATTGTCAATTCAATATTGTTCTATTGAACTTGAGCATGACTTTACCATTTCTATTACATATATTGTTTCCACCCAGGCATAATCCGCAGCCTCCCTTCATCCAACTACCCCCCTATCGTTTCTCATGATTGTTATAATTGAATTATCGTTCTTACTTGTTTTTACTAAACAATCATCTTGTTAAGGGCATTATTGCAAAACCCACACATGAGAACAGGTGCAGTTCTCATGACCACACTTCTACCTAACAAAGACAACACCTAAGGCTTACCTACTGTTCCCACAACCTATTACAAACCAAAATCATTTTAACCCCTATACTATCACCTTGACCATGCAGAGATGACAAATGCCAACCAAAACCACTTCATTTTCCCACCTCTCTCTAGTGGCTGTGTTAGGTAATGTTGGCAGAGTTATTTTGCAGTCTGTATGCCATAAAAGTCCTTCATAGAGTGGAATCATAGGAAAAACTACTGGATCTGAAGGGATATCTGGAGGTTTAGTCCAAACTCCTTCTGAAAGAGTTGTCTTCAGAGTAAGGTCAGGTTGCTCAAGGTTATTCAGATTTTGAAAATCTCCAACCTTATCATCACAGAATCATAGAGTTATTAAGGTTAGAAAAGACCTCTAAGATCAAGTCCAAGTGTTAACCCAGCACTACCATGTTCATCACTAAACCCTGTGCCCAAGTGATCATCCAAACATCTTCTGAATATTTCCAAGGTTGGTGGAATCACCAACCTTGGGCAGGCTATTTCAATGCCTGACCTACGTTCAGTGAAGAAATTTTTTAAAATACCCAATTTAAACCTCCCCTGGCACAACTTGAGGCCATTTATTTTCAAGCTGTTCTAGTGCTTAACATTTTCATTATGAAGAACATATTGAAAACATATATTGCTGTAACTTCTTCCTGCTGTCCGTTTTCACTGTGTCTCTGGAAAAAGCCTGTTTCTCCTGTCAGTCACTCATCAGGACATGGGAGATTTCAGTGAATCCTCCCATCACCTGCTGTTTCCTGGCTGAATAAATCAAACACCTTCAGCCTTTCCCTATAAGTTGTGCACTCCCAATCCAGTTCCACACCATCACTACAACTGCTGTATTCTACTCTATCTGCTTTTCCCCAGGACCTTTCTTGCAAAGCTTCTTTCTAGGCAGTGTTTGAGTAGCAACCCTGTCCTACAGGTGATCAGTTATTCTCCCAACTTTTTGCAATTCCCTGTAATCCACAAATTTGCCAAACCTATCCAGTTTATCTGCAATTTTTCTGGTCAACCATCCAGCCACGTTCCATTGTGTTGGCTGCAAGGACACCATGGGACACTGTGAAAGGACTTGCTAAAGACAAGGGAGGAAAAATCCACTTCTGTCCCCTCATTCTCAGGGCCCATCTCCTCCTCACAGAAAGTAATCAGCTCAGTACAGCAAGACTTAACCCTGGGAAATCCAATTGAGCTGTTCCCAGTCACCTTCATGTCCTTCAAACCCATGGAAACAGCTTCCTTGGAGACTTCCTCCAGCAATCCCCCTGGCAAGAGCTAAGACTGTCAGATCCACCTTGTTTTTTTTTCAGGTGGGTGAAATTATTACCCCTTTATTTTATTTTATTTTTTTCAATCCACAGGGAAACCCCAATAGCCACAACCTTTTAAAGGTGATAGAAAGTGGCCTCAGAATGAAGCTGACCAACTCCCACAGCACCATACAAAACATTTACTATACAATTAAATCTATAATTACATTTTCTAAGGGAGCTCAGAAATATCTTTCCCCTTAGCTAGAGTTTGTGTAGAATTAAGTCAGCAGATTCCGAGCAGGGAAGGTCTTCCCCCTCCCCTTCCATATAACAATTCTTGAAGTATTATTTTCTAGCTATTACTAAGAAATAAGGGAGGATATAAGAGCTAAAAATAAAACCAAAAGGGTTTAATTAAAAAAAAAATCAGAATTTCAGAAATACATTAGGAATGCTAAGTAGAAAAAGCTTTGGAGAGAGCAAGAATGAAGTTCTCCTGGAAAATTTTCAGAAGCCAAACTGAAAGCAGGCAGCAAAATAAACTGACCCATGAGCTCTCTGCTGGCCTGCAGCAGGCAGCATGTCTCCCTTCATTAGAGGAGTAAGAGATGAACAGATGAGCTGCCCTTGTTCTTCCTTTTGCATAGCTGCCAATGGTGCCAATGCAGTCTCTGTGCTGCACAGAACTCAAATTAAAACCAGATTTTTTTTTAATTTTCATATAATTTTTCCCCATCTTCAAACAACTCCTACTTTATTTCCCCCTTTTCTGTGAAATCTGTTGATTTTCTTTTCCCCTCAATTCTTTTTACTGTGCTTCTTTTCATTATTTTTAACAGCTTTCCTGGCATGTTCTTTGGTTACTTTGTGGTACTCAGAATATTCTGGGTACAGGGATATTCTGTGGTTTCTCTGGCACAGAATTCCACCTGCAGGCTTTTCTTATATTTTACAGTCTCTAGACACAGACTCATGGGGCACTAATGCAGATAAACTTTATTGCATGCCTGGAGCTCCACGGCATTAATGTAACACAAAAAAATAATACTGCACCATAATGGTTAAGAAAATGTATTTCTATTACAAGGGAAAGTTATTGAGACAGTTTCCTAAGGCAACTTGCAAATTCATCAGTTGGAAGACTCTGCAGTTAGCTAGCTAATTTTCAGATCTGGATAGTCAGAACTAGGAAACACCTCTGATTATTTCTGCACAATCTCTTTTCCTGATTGTTCATAGAGCAGAAAATTTGGTCAGATCTTTGTTATCCTGTCTCGATTTCTGCCCACCTTCCAAAAAACTCTACTTCTGTTTCCCACTTACTCACTCTGGACCATGCCATGAGACCAGTGTTTGTCAGAGCCACTGGAAGCAGGTAGATCAATCCCCCCTCTGTCTCCAGAGCTAAGACCCCTCCAGGATCAATTCTGAAGTTCATTCCTCACTCTCCAGCGTGTGCTCACAGCCATGAGCTGCAGCCATCCTCTCTCCCTGGCTCACGGGGAGCTGCTGTCCTGTTCCCCGAGCACTGCCAGGATTTATGTGAATGATCTCTCTTAATGCCTGCTGTCCCATTTTAACACCAGCCTCAGAGACAGAGACCCACAGTCTGAGAAATATTCCTGTCACCATGTCAATATCCTCCTTTTTGTGATTCTCTTTCAGTTCCTGCTCTCTTACACATCAAACTTCAGGCAGGGACAGTTTATGCCAGACCTGTCAGGGCTCTTTCACTCAGTACAGCACAAGTACATCAGGGCTGTTCTTGATAGCAGCAGCATGTTAAGTTTTCAGACAGCTTCAGCTTGGTCTGTCATGATAAGTATCCCCATAAACACCTAGGATCCAACTTTATTGCTTCTCCACCTTCTAAGATCTCCTCTGTATGATAACTGCCAAAACCAAGAAAACTGTTAAGCTCTGCCAGAACAACAGCCTCATTTCCATGGCCAAAAGGCTTTTGTTTTGGAGGAAATACGCAGTTTCTTCTCTCATACTGGGTTATAGGTACTTGCAGGGCAGGGTACCTGACAGCATCTGGCAAATGAGAGAGTTGGGGCACCTGAACCAAAGTGGTATTAATGTCCTCTGCATGTACGTTACCTGACTCAGCGGGGAGATTCAGCCAACACTTGAGCCTGTGTGGAAAAATTTGTCCTGTATGCTCAGGTACAGGATGGATAAACACAGCTTGGCTGGGCAGCCATCCACAAAACTGCACATCCATCACAGCTCTGCTGCTCCCCTTGACTGCTCCAGAGCCATGAAATCACCATGCTGCAGAAAGCCTCAGTTCCTTCTCCAAAGCACTATTCCCAGCCCCTCCCTCCCAGGTCCCTGGCGGCTGTTAAAAAACCTTTCTGCAGCCTTTCCTCCAACCTCCTCCCATAGCACAGCAGCCCATGGGACATTCAGGGAGAAATAAAACTCAGGAGCCTCCTCCTTGTGCACAGATCCCTGAGGATCCAAATCACTGCATGTGCTCTGAGCTTCCCCACCACTCAAAGACTGTGGCAGGAGGGACCTCCCATCCACAGTTCTCAGAGGAGCCAGTTCCAGACGATGGGGATGCAGGAATCTGTAGAATTAGCAGAGTTAATGCCAGGTGTTAACACAGGGGAAGAACTGGAATTGACAAACCTTTGTAGCAAAGGGGTGTTCCTGCGACAGTCAACATGTTAAATACCAAAGAAACAATTTACATTGCTGGATGCTCATAACATTTGACTCCAGGAGGAAATATTTGTTTTAGAAACTAAAATTCTTTCTTTATTGCGAGAGATACAGTTGTTGTCCAGCCTCCTCTGATTCCTCAGGGAATTGCATGGGGTTGTTTCCATTTTCTGGTGATGCTAATTTCAGGTGATGCTGAATGTTTTTCATCTTCCCAGAAATCTCTGCTAAGTTCTGTCATGCCCTTGATGTGCAGTTTCTTGGCATCACTGCTCAGCAGCAAGGTTTAATGAGAGGGAAGAGTTGGAGTTATCCACTGGCACATGCTCTCATGCTTCTCCAAGTTCTCTTTAGATTGAATGAACTTCTGTTATGCTGGATATTAAACTGCTCTGAATTTTACACTCGGCCAATTCTATTATTCTCTCTTGCATTTTTTTTTCAAAAAACAGCCACTCTAAAGAGGTCTTACATTGTTTGCATGGCATATAGGTTATATACTGTGCGCAATGAATTTAGTGCACAAATATCCAATCAGGTCAGCAGAAACCAGTAACTGGGAATTGGAATGTATATAACAAAACAGCCAGGAGTGCCAGTGTCATTAAAGGAAATCCTGGTGCCAGAACAGGGACCTCAGCCAAGGGTGACAGTGAAGCCAAGGAAATGTCCCCAGACCATGAAACAGTGATGGAGTCACAAATACCAGCCCTTTGGCATTTCTTCACCCACATTAGGAATCTCCTTCCCCTGTGGAAAAGTTGTAGGTGAGTGTAAGAATGGCTGTGCTGGGACATGCAACAGGCTTGGGGAATTGTGGGGTTTAGGTTCTGAAGCTGTGACATTCTGTAATTCTGCTCAGCCGCAGCAGTTCTCACCTCAGCATCTTGCCCCTTAGAGCCACGAGAAAGGCACTAGGACAGTGTGAAGGACTCGGAGGAGCACAGATCAATAGATCAATGCTGAGCAGCAGGAGCAGCAGGGTGGAAGAACTGGCTGCTCTCACCAACAGCTCAGACGATGCTTTGCTGCCTCCTCGGCAGCTGCCCAAGGCAAGGGAAGGCTCTTCTCCCCACCTAAACTGTGTCAGACCTCACTGAACCTTTGCAGCACCCTAAACCCACGCTGAGCTTGCTGATGTCCCTCAGCTCTGTACTCCTGTCCTTTCCCCAAACTTGCAGCAAGTCCTTCCTTTCTTCCTGAACCAAGTCTGCTGCCACAGCAGGAGTTTTGTCATCCTTTGGATGTCATCCTAAGGCAGTTTATCTCATTCCTGCCTGCAGTGCTGAAAAGCCTTGAAATGGCTCCTCTCCAAAATGAAGCTAAAAGGGTATTTTCCTCTGCTGAGGAGCAGAGTGAAAGATTACTGAATGGCTCCTGCAATTTGTGTGGGCTTTGGCAGGGTGGATGCTTGCAGGGAGTACTTTTGCCACAGTCTCCTGCAAGGGCAAGGAATTTCTTTGCCTGTGTATGTACCCCCAAATTCATGCAGTTTGACAGTTTGGGCCTTCCCAAAATCAAATACCACAAATTAAAGCATTTGTAGGTGATAAAACTCAATACCTGAGTGGAAAGTCAAATGTTTTTGCTTCTTCACTCAATTCTTTTTTCACTACATTGCACTGGATCTTATATAACAACTACTTAACTAGATAAAATCCACCCAAAATGCTAAGCTGAAGGAATAGAAAGTTATTCTTCATGACAGATGAAATATTTTTTCCAACTTTAGAATATGAATCTGAAGTACATTGCAAAAATATTTTTAAGTATTTCTAAAAACATCTAAACTACTCTTTCAACAATTTATCCTTGTTTTTCTCTGGGTTTTAAAATGAAACTTCATCAGATTTTGTGAAAAACCCAACAAAGTCAGTGTTTTTTGCTAGTCTTGCTTACCTTAGAGTTTTTCCACCAGCTCTAACACCTGATTGAAACAAAATATGTTGTCTGCTGATTTCAATGGGGACTCTGTTATGACGCTCACTGGAGCCAAATACTAACAATGCATATATGTTCAGTTTAAAGAGTAACTTCATGGTGCTAAAAAATACTGAAGCAAAGCCATCACATTCCTGCTGTGTGACAGACTAGTCTTGCAGGAAGAGCTGTTTCTGAGTGACACTGTGCATGAGGGCTCACAGATTATCACCTGACACAAGTAATCAGATTGGAAAATTGCTGCTACCATAATTGAGCTGTTCAATTGCAAATATTATTGAAGTTATCTCCTCTCCTGGCCCAGGAAGCAGAGGAGCAGTCAGATCTTTGTACTTGAAATGCACCTAGCATGGAAAGCTGCAGTGCTGCTGGTTTTGTTTCCCAGAAATTAAAGCTGATCTTCAGGGGAAAGGCGTCACTTAAAGATGCATGGAAATTTATCTATGAATCTAGAGGAGGCTGACAAACTGAATATGTCTGCATCAACCAGTACTGGGACTGATATTTCATTGGCCCCAGATTTCCTTGCCTATTTGTAATTTCTAAAAGCTAGGTATAAAAGAATCTAAAAAGAGAAACTTGTTGGGAGTTTTTATTTGGCAGCATTCTCTTCTGGCAGTTGCTTAACCATCTCTGGCTATAAGGATCAAAGCAAATGAGAACCACAAACACAATGAATCTGATGGTCTACTTTGAAAATTCAGCCAGGTCAGTCAATTGATCATCACTTTGCACACATCAAAGCAGTACAGGGGTTTTAGCCACTAGCTAAAACTGTTTAGCTGCTCTTCCTTGAAAAGCAGTTTGATGGTCTATCAGGACAACAAGCTTGTCTCCCCTGGCTCTGCAACACAAGCATAACCTCAGCCTTTCAAAGTACATGAAGCCCTATGCATGCAGTTAATTATAAATAGTGTTGAAATGGAAGCTTAAAAATGGAAGGTCGTGTTCCCTCCATCTGAACATTAAATCCCTTCAAGATCAGTGTGCCCTAGATAGAAGTGGTTGCGTTCAGCTGTGTGGTATCTGTATTACAAAATGTTCTTTGAAACGATGAGGTGGTGAAGGGAGTTTGACTTATACTTTGCCAGAGAGCCAAAGCAAAGAGGAAGGCTTAGGCACACAGCCTCTGCTAAGTGCTCAGCCAACAACACGACCCTGTTTGTCAGGGCTGCCTGGCCTCAGGGGTGTCTAACAGAGAGCTCGCTTTATCCCCCTGGAGATGGGCTTCCAGGGAAGGGCAAAGCCCATGAATCGTGGGGTATTATGCCTGGAGCCATTCAAATACACATGCTGGACTTGCTGGTATGCCAGGAACACTGGTAGGATTTACCACAGACACCCCACTTCACACCAATATTCAGTTACAAATGTAAAATATCAAGAGTCAGAAGCCTCTGCTAGTTTTCTGTCATTGCAAATTGACACGGGCCAGAATCCTCAGATTTTCCCCAAAGGCCAACAACAAGCAGAAAGCCATGCCAACCCCGACTCCAGACCACCCCTGGAGAAGTGCTGGCTCTGCTCCCCTCTGCAAGGGCTGTCAATCATTGGAAAGGTCTCCCCAAAGAAGTGTTGGAGTCACCATCCCTGGAACTGTTCAATAAATGACTGAACATGGCATTTAGTGCCATGGTTTAGCTGACATGGGGATGTTCAGAGAAAGAACTCAGTGATCTTGGAAATCTTTTCCTGCCTGATTCTATTAATTGCTTTCTGCCCATGTTAACCTGATCAGCATTAGCTGTTTCTCACGGTATTAACCTGCCAAAGACAAATCCTGTGTAAACCAACCCCAACAAATGTCTGTGCAAATAACTTCTGATCTGACTATGCCACACCAACCAGCTCCCAAAGGTCTGTTCCCTCTCACTACAAGCACTTTGTACCAGCTTTACCTGGAGCCTCTGACTTGTTGGAGGGGTCTGGGGTCTATTGAGGGTCCACCTACACCTCCCATGTGAAACAACACCAGACACAGAGTCAGCTGGTGCTGACTGGCATCAGCTCTGCAGCACAGACACTCTGGGTTTGTAAAAACAAATGTCTTCCTGAGATTGAGTCCAGTTCAAGGCAGTTCAATTCACTCTTCCTCACTCCAGAAATGTAACTTCAATTATCTCTTGGGTGAGCTGAAAAAAGAAGCTGCTGCTCTTACTTATGGAGAAAGGAGATGGGTCTTGGCAAGGCCACCTGAAATTGCAGCCGAATACTTTGCCTGGGGTTAAATAACACTTTTTTTGTTCAAAACAAAAAATGTGTCATTCCTTTTCAGTTTACACTTTGTATTGTTTTTTTTTTAAGAGTGGTGAGATCTACTTTAGACTTTAGATTGACTTACATGTGCTGGACATGTGTAGGATTAGTTAGGAGCTCTTGGAGGCTGTTTTGACTTTAAGCTGCAGCACCAGACTGTCTTTTATCACTCCTTCTACCTTTAAAAACACAAGAGTAGTCCTTTCCAGCAGAAGCCTGAGTTTTTGGAAGCATGCAAGTCCTATCCAGAGAGCAATCAAGTGTGAGCAGTGAAAAGCTCCATTGCCCCTTGTGCAAAGAATAACCATCACCTATTTGCCAGATAGGCCCTGGCAAAGGCCAGGGCCTAAAGGAGTATGTGAATATTCCTAAATACCACCTTTTAAAAAATAGAAACAACATGAAGTGCATTCCTGACACAAATCAGCCAAAAAGCAACTCCAAAACAATAATGAAAATTTGTGATTCAGATTATGCAGGTACATGGGAATCAGTAGGATCAGATACCTTGACAAGGAAAAATAGTGCTGATTCCTTTTGCAAAACTATTTTTGCAACTTCTGCTCATATTCAACAGAAATTGGTGCAACTCCTGTATTACAGTCTGAGCAGAGAGGCAAGAAAACTATAAAGGATTTTACTGACTGGTCCCCCAAGGGCTTGGATGAGCATCAGTTCTACTTGGGCAAGCACATCTTGCAGAGTCAGAGCTCTGCTTTTTGGACCTCACTGGCTGTTTAGCTTTACTCTCTCCACTTTATGCTCTTGGCCACAATTGTAGTATACGCTTGTCATCAAAAATTCCAGCACCATATTCATCTGATAAGAACTCAAATTATAAAGAAGGAGCTGTGAAATTAATCTAGCACTGTGGCAAAATCCGAGTGGTGAGAATTGATAACATAATCCATCCCTCTTTGAGTGTAACTGTCATTTCGAGGCCCACCTGGGGCTGTTATATGGGATGGCTTTTAGGTTGGGTGAAGTTCATGAGAAGAGATTAATAAATATCCATTTATTGTATCTAAGCAAAGACAAATACACTCATCCAATTCTTTCAAATGGACATGGATTTTATGACAGTATGTCTCAACAGATATAATCAGTTTTCTTAAATCAAGATAACAGTATGTCATTAGTTAAAAGAGGTCTGATTTTTGAAAATCTCTTTTATAAATTTTCAAGTGAGAAGGGAAAACTTAAAACCAAATCAGCATAACAGAAGAAAATCCAGTTCAATTTTTTTTTTTTTTTTGGTCAGCTCCTATTTCTTGTCTTCTTCCCATTTCCTGACCCATTCCCCATCAGACGCTGTCAGCTTGCACTCAATGGCATCATGAGACTGGAGTTAATTCCAGGACACTCGAGACGTCTTCTGCTCAGTCCTTCAGTTCCATCCAGCCTGAAGGGATTTGTGTTGTCAGAGGCCTGGAAGAATGTGCAGATGCCTACAATTTCCTGTGCCCAAAGATTGGTGACTGCAAATGACAGTGGTAATGATATCCTGGCAATCAGAGCCGAGAATGAGTCACCTGCTGGTTTTAAATGGGACAAAGAAAACCAATCGTATTTCAATTCTGCAGGTGCTGGAAGCTGCACTGGGGTAAATCAGTATAAAAGATTCATTTATTTTTCTGTGGTTTGTTGATGCTTCTGGAAAATAGAAGCTCAAGCAAAAAAAACCCCTTTGGTTGTACTGAAAAAACCAAAAACCTTCAGATAATTTCTGCTGAATTTTGAGGCAAAATCAGAAACAAATAAAATTTGAATCCTATAGTTATTTCAGATTTGGACATTTCTCCGATAGTAAATTCAAAGAAATCTGAAATTTATATAATTTTGGAACAATAGATTTTGATCATTGTTATTAAGAAAGGTGACTATTTTCTAATTACATTATTACTGTTGTTTAAGAAACTGGGAATTTGGAAAATTTTATGCAATATCATGAAATTTGACTTTTTTTCGGAAAGGAAAAAAGGTAAATCTGAAGTCTTTCATACAGTTTCACATCTGGGACATATGTGATACATTAAGATTCTCTGTGACTCAATTACAAATACTCCTTCTGCTGCAATCACTTGAATTTAATAGTAAGGCTGTGCCTCAAATACAATGTGTTTTATAAAACAGCACTTTGGCTCAAGGGAAGCTGTCTTCATTTTAAGCGTGTTTCTGTAGAAAGAAGTTATTAACTTCTGTTTTCCATAAAGTCAAACTCCCCAAAATATTGAGGTCAGCACACAGAGAACAGTTTTGTACAGCCACTGCTCTGAGGAGCCCATGTCACATAATCCATCCTGTACCCAATCCCAAAAAGATAAGTCAGAAACAGCCTCAGTTCCTAAAAGTAATAGTGCTCTTTTAGTTCTCAGATCCCTGATTCAGCGACTGCTACAGAAGCAAAAATAGCAGCTCTCATACACATATTCTAAGTGCAGGTTAGGAATTGCAATTGAAATTATTTCAGGGGGACGTTTGCACAAAGGTCTGTCTAACCCATCCCATTATCTCTGGGATTGCAGAGGTATTACTGACACTTCAAAAATATTGCACGAGAATTTTCTACAAAAACACTAAAAATGTTTGATAATTCTTGTAGGGCTCAGAGGAGCGAATTCTTCCCCCATCCAGAGCTGAAAAGGTACTGCTCTCTCACTGATGATCGGAATAGCTGAAATTCAATTTTAGCACAAATGAAATGTGCTACCAGCATTGTAATTCATGCTTAAAGAAGCTCTCACTCAGAAGTTTCAATGATGATCTCTGCATGGCATTGTGTTTGTTTTATGGAGTGCAGGGCAAAGCTGAATGTTTGGGACCTGCCATGGAAGAACTCATCTCTCTTGAGAGAGAAACCCTTGCAGACCCCACGTGTGGTAGCACGGATGTGTCTGTGAGACCTCAGAGCAACATCAGGCTGCACATCCAGCACCTGGACAGGGCATCCTCTCACAGTAGTAAGATCTTCTGGGAAGAAGAGCAGGAGAAGGGGCTGGA
Organism: Petroica traversi; assembly: GCA_025920805.1. Taxonomy (NCBI): domain Eukaryota; kingdom Metazoa; phylum Chordata; class Aves; order Passeriformes; family Petroicidae; genus Petroica; species Petroica traversi. The sequence continues at coordinate 12,155,878 of JAHLSL010000038.1, read as the reverse complement.
AACCTCTAGAAGAGCTGTGTTAAATTCTGCCCTTGGGCAAGCACAGCACCCACTGAAGGTAGGAGAACTTTTTTAAGGAACTGGCACTTCATATTGCTGCAAAAATTAAATCCAAGCTGGCTCACTGAGTACTGAAGGAGCATATCTTTAGAAAATTTCCTATAAATGTTTAATCATTTCATCTTGGATGGCATTTAATTAGCAATCTAATTAACTTTTTTGTATTTATCATCGCAGAGGCTCTTGGCACCTTCCACAGCAGGGCAGGGGATCATGGGGTACCCGGGGGGAATTCCTGGGCTGGGGAAGCCCAGGGGAGAGTCAAGACCCTCCAGAAGCTCTCCAGAGCAGCTACTGAGGATTTGGGGGGCCGGGGCCACCCCCGATCTCGACTAAGGACAGCTCTGGGCAGTGACACAGAGCCAGCGCCTGAGTCAAGGCTCAGGCTGGCAGCTTTGTGTGGCCTCTGAGGCAGGAAGATGTGCAGAGAGAGCAACTTTTTGACAGAAGGACATTCCACTGGCTGAGTGGAAAGACCTTAAGTCCGTGCTACTCAGTGACTGAGCGCCGCTGTGCGTGTGGCCACGGCCAGGCCCGGGTGGCTGATGGCTGCACAGACAGAGCTGCTGAAGGAGAAATGGGATCCCTGCACACAGACAGAACTGCTGAAGGAGAGATGGATCTCTGCACACAGACAGAGCTGCTAAAGTAGAGATTGGATCTGGAGATAACTCAGATGGCCCTGGTAGACAAAAGGGACAGCCGTGCCCTGGGCCACAGCCAGCACAGCACCCCAGCCGGCTGAGGGAGGGGTTTGTCCGGCCTCGCCCTGAGCCCTGGGGACAGTTTCGGCTGCCACAACTTAAGAAGGATATAAAGCTATTAAACAGTGTGCAAAGGAGGGCTGCAAAGATGATGGAGGCTCTGCAGGGGAAGCTGTATGAGAAATGGCTTGGGGCACTTGGTCTGTTCAGCCTGGAGAGGACGAGACTGAGGGGGGAATTCATTGTGGTCTTCAGCCCTCATGAGGGGAAAGAGAGGGGCATGGTGTCCCTCTGGTGACCGAGGGAACAGTCTGATGTCAGAAGTTTAGGTTGGATTCTGATATCAGAAGTTTAGGTTGGATATGAGGAAAAGTCTCTTCACCCAGAGGGTGGCTGGGCGCTGGAACAGGCTCCCCAGGAAAGGTCACAGCACCAAACCTGACAGAGCTCCAGAAGGACTTGGACACTGAGTTTATGACAATCCACAGTGTTATTCTTAGGGATTCTGTGATTCTGTCCTGTGCAGGGCTGGGAGATGGACTCCGTGATCCTTGTGGGTCCCATCCCATTCAGGGAGCTCTGTGATTCCACCCAGGAAGGGCCTGGACCTTTCTCCTGGGTCAGGGACAGGCAGCAGCCCTGGGCAAAAGCTGTGCCCAGGTGGGGACACTCCTTGCTTGACCCACCTGCTCTTCTCAGTCCATTGGCTCCTTCCACTCTGACAGAATTTATTCAGTCCAAGACACAGACCTGCTGAAGGCTTTCAAAGTAACTAGCAGCTCTCAGAAAAATGTGAAAAGGAAGAAATCAGCAATTAAACAACTTTTAATGAACTACAGAGGTGTTTTAATGGGTTTAATTAATTGGTATTTAAATGGTTTAATGATTGGCATTTAAAATGAGGAAGTGAATAGGTAGTCTGCAGCGTCCTCTCCCTCTTTCATTGCTTAGTAATGAGGAGAAACTTCAAAAACATCTGCTATTTACTTACATATCAGAACAGAACAAATATCTGAGAACTTCTTACATCTGCTACCAGTTTCCCTTTCACACTCTGAGGGCTTTGTCTGTGCTAAATGCAAATTATTTTGAGAATTTTCGTATTGATAAGAGATGCTGCATCATTTGGTTCTTTATGATAGGAAACAAACTTCCTAAAATGGCCAGTGAGAGGCCAGTATGACATCTATTAATTACACAGCTCCTGAAGGATGTGAGCTTTGCTGAATTAGCAGGAGAATCTGTTCTGCTGTCCTCCTGCTCATTTTAGCCTATTCTCAGTCTCTGATGAGTGTTCAGTTCAGTAGAGAAGTAATTGGGGTTTAATTATTTGGGGGGGAAACACTGAAGTAACTTGCAACTGTAAATGTGGGTGACTGTATCTAGAAAATAATAAAACCTGGAATTAATCACAAAGTCTGTGTTGATGCCATTCAGTGACTATATTGATTCAATGTTTCACTAAAAGGGAGAGGAAAAGCATGGGGGGCACAGGACTGGCAATTAATCCAGGATTTGGGGTATTTTAGCTTGGCCATGAACATATTTGTGTGTCATTTTATCATATTTAGCCAATCTTTCAGTGCTCTGGGAAGAGAGGGTTTGGGACTCAGAGTGATGAAGCAGTTTCCTTATGGAATAATTTATGGGAGAAGACTGGCATGTTTCTGCTTGACTCCAAAATGTTTTAGCCAGTTCCAGACACTGGGGTGATCAAATCAGGTCTCCAGAAGGGCATCTGATACCTGAGGAGGGACTGTCATATATATCCTATTTATAACATGGTATTTTCTACTTCCTCTAAATGGGACTTTTCTGCATGTACAAATTGCTCAGTGCCTGGAGGCCAGAGAAAATAGCACAAGAACTTCTGCTTGCTAAAGGGATGGAAATTACCTTATTTGCTTTCCAAGGTTCTAGGAACCTGAGAGAGAGCTCTGAAATACATAAGAACTTAACATATTGGCTTCAGCAGCTTCTGATCTGCCCTGTGCCAATGCCTAAATACATCACAGAATGACCAATCCTAGATCAACATTCCTGGCAATGCCCTTATGTAGAAATAAAGTCTCAGCACTGCTGTATTTTCTGCTTCCAGACAGAAGGAAGGCAGATTTTTCTCAATAGTTAACACCACTGTTGATCTAAAAGCAGGTCTGCTACCTCATTGCAATTCAGGTGCCCTTCATCTTTCTGACACAGCCTTTGTTCTTTTGGATATTACTGTGTCCCACGAGCTATTTGCAAGCCCCACAATGATAAGCAGTAATGAGGGGAAAGAATGGAATCAGCATCATTGGGTCTGCCTAGTAACGAGCCAGGAGACATTTTGAATGTAAGCCATGTTCTTAAATTTTCAAACTGCATTAAAAAAAAAAAAAAAGAAGAAGAGGGGAAAGAAGGAAGAAACTAGAACAGTCAGAGCAAGATCAAATTCCCCAACATTTGAAGTTTTTGCTCATGCCAGGGGGTTTTATACACAGACTAATCAAGTTGTCTGAAAGGAGACTCCAAAGACTATACAGCAGCAAAATCTGGTGGTAGCTTTATTTTTCTTTGTGTTAATCCTTGGAGCTTGAAAAACTTGGTTTCTGTTTCAATGCTTTGAAAGACAGTTTTTATTTACCATATTTCACTGATAATTATTTCATGCAGTAACTTTTATACGAGTGGTTGCTGGATGACTATGCTCCAGATGTCTATTAAAGTTGATGAATGTATTTTGGTATTAACATTCTGTAGAATGTAAAACAGTTGCAAAAGGACAGATGGCCTCTTGTAATTACTATTTATGTTAATTATTTATATTTCTCTTTTGTCTAGAACTCCAAAGAGATGAGAAGATTGCTGTATGAGGTGCTGTTTATTCCCAGTGAAAGAGATGGTCCTGAACACAGAAAGAACAACTTGATAGGTAAGAGGGAGAGAAAAGATTTATTTTCTGCTATTGTACAGATAAGATGCTGCAGAATAAACATGAGAAGGCCTTGGCTACATTTCTACTAGCAAACTAAGCAGCATGGAGATTTTCTCATAAATCTGAGATAAATGTTCTTTTTTATGTCCTGTGTGACCCAGCACAGGTAAGGGGCAGGAGCCACAAAACTGTGGATGGATGAAATGCAAAGAATAAATTTATTTTCTTTACCTTGTCAATCAGAGGATCCCTAAAGCAGCACCTGGGCAGAGGCACAGCAGTGAAGATGCAGGCACCATGGAGCTTGATCCATGCTGGAAGACAGCAAAACTGTTTTTGCCTGTATTTCAGGCATCCACACAGGTGCAATTTATCACTGGGCTCTGTTTTTTCCACAGCAGGGCAGGAATCGCAAGCATGTTTGACAGGGTGACTCTAAGCTTATCAGAAGGCTCTGTTATCTATACAGAGATATTCTATTTGTCCAACACACAAGGCCAAACAACAATTAGTATAATATATGTGAGTTTTGACATCTCAGCTACAAGGCACTTGAGCATGTTCACAATCTTTCTTATCATCCTCCATTTTTTTCCCATGTGTCCCAACTCTTAAACACTCTTAACCTCCAAAAAGAGGTCTCTGAATTGAATTGTCTGGGTAATGCTGACTTTCAAGTTGTGCCCAGAAGTTGTCTGGGAGAGCCAGACTGGGGGAAAAAACAAGCTTCAACAAGTCATTTAATGATTTAAAATAGAGAAGGCTGAATTGTAGTGCCCCAGTGTTACCCCATTTTTATATGGAGCTCTAGCACCAATTTAGCCTAGGATCAAATTGACACAACATTGACATCTGCAATGTAACTGTCCATTTCCACATTCTTAGTCTATTGGAAATACCATGAAAATACCTATCCCACCTTCTAAGGGATTAAAGTCAGGTCTTTTCCTGCTTTAGCAGAAGAACTGATGCAACCAGACCTTCACATTCTGTTTAGAGTTAGCAACAGCACTGAAATCAGTATTTTGTGTGCTTCTGAAGAAGATGAGATGATCCCAGATGTAAATTTGGCAAGGCAAGTTGGGCGCTCAAACTTCATTAAAGAAATATTTTTTAAAAGATACCTTTGGTAAAATCAGTGGGTTTTATTTAGACACTGCAACTGGACCAATTATCTGACCTTTCTGCAACAGCTGCATCCAAAATCCTTTAAGAAGTAATTTATAGAGTTTGGACAAAAAGACAATCCTGTAACTTTTTCTTGGAACTTGGATTAGTAAAGGAGAGAACATCTCCAAGGATGGAGATTCCAGATCCTCTGCAGGTACCTGTGATAAAGTTCTGATCACTCTCGTGGTAAAAATAATGTCCTCATATTGAGTTTGAATTCTGCATGTTACATTGGATCCACAGCTCCTCCTCCTATCACTGCATGCTTCTCTGAAAAGTCTTTTGGTCTTCTCTGTATCCTCCATTAGGAGGATGCAGCAAAAAAATCACCCCTGAAGCTTTACTTTTTTTTAATTCCCACAGAACACACTCGGTTTCCTCTGTTTCTTCTTTTACATCTGGTACTGCTGCTCCCCATCCAGGTTGAGGGTTCACCTACACTGACTCCACCCAGTGAGGTCCCCTCCACTGGTGTCAGACCAGTATCTCCACGTCTGTCATTCATTGGAGAGCCCAGGACTGACCTGATTCACCAGACAGGTGTAACAAGTGTTGATTAGAAGAGAAGGATCAATTTAACAAGGCATGATGGCTGAATTCTGGCTACTGCAGTCCAGGAGGGTGTTGCCTTCTTTATTCCAAGGGATTATTGCTGGTCTCTGGTCAGTCTGTGCTCCACCAGGACCCTCAGTTACTCTTCTCCAAAGCTGCTTCTCAGAAGTCCCAGCCCTCATCTGGTGCTGGGGTTACTTTGTCCAAGGGGCAGGACTTTGCTTTTTGCCTGTTTTGAACTTCATGAGGCTCCTGTCAGCCCCTATCTCCAGCTTGGCAAGGTCTCCTTGAATAGCAACCCCCTGCAAACATGCTGAGAGAGAACTGGCACACCATCCAATTCATTGATGAAGTTGCTAAGCAGTAACCACTGGCCCCAGTGTAGATCCCTATGAGATGTCACCAGGAAACAGACACCAGCTGGACTTAGCCCTTCCAATCACTTGCTGTTTAACATTTTTTCTTTTCTAGTTACATGAAACCTGTTCTGAATAAGGAAAGAAAAAAAAAAAAAAGAAGTAAGAATTCATTTCATGATAGTAACATAACATATGTGAATAAAATGATCAAAAATATGTCCACAGTAATTAGTGGCCAGTTCTGGACTGAAGAAGTAAACTGATATTAAAAATGTTTATGTTGGGTTCAGTTTCCAGTGCCTCTGCTGTTAGGACAACCTTGAATTAATTACACATAGGGTATTTTTTCACTTATAATGATAAAACTTTTGAATAAACCTATTAATTAATATTACTGACAATACCAGGATATTAGAGCTGTTGTCATACCTGTTATTAGTCTACATCCAGTCTTTAACTAGTTTTATAAATTCAGTCAACTCAGACTAAACTAAGTTAGTGAAGTAAACCAAATAATCAATTAGGATGGTCCATTTCTGTCTGTGAATTCCTCTGGAGTTTGCTTTTAGTTAGAAAACAGTTTCAGTGTATGCGAATTCAGCACCAGGATTTCAGCTCAGTTCTGTAAATACACAGCAGTAATGTTTCTTAACTTTAGATTTGCTCATGCTGAAACAGAATAATTTTTTTTCATTTCCCATTATTATCCCTATTTGAATGGTATAGGGAGACCACAAGAGAAAGGTACCCTGCTGAGTTATTGCATAACCTTAAGAAAATAGTCTGTCCTTGTCTGGACAGAAGGGGGCTGATAACAAAAGCCCTTCCCAGGAAATATTCAGGCACATTCCTAAATATATCACAAGGGTGAACATCTGCTATCCATAAAGTTAACTCTATCTATAAATCATTTATAGTACCTAGGCTTTAAGGGGTGGGTGTGTATTCTCTCCATCACCTTAAAAGCTCTGCTTGTGGTGCAAATTATGACCTGATTATAAACACAGTAAAAAACTCTGGTGCAAACATGTCTGTTTTCCTCCAGCAGAGCAGCTGAAAGCAGCCAGGAGCAGCAGCAGTGGTGCCGCTGATAGCAGGTCTCTTGTTAAGACACCATGCCCTGGTCATGCTTGATGTCATTCCCATTTTATCTGACTCCTATCACTCCTCTGGGCCAACACCAGAAACCCTCAGCAACAACCAAATATCTCACTAATGTGAGCCAAAATTCATTTTATCAAAGTGTACGTTGTCCCATGGCGTCTTTCCCTACTTTCTGCTATTTGCTGCCTCTGAACTAAGACGCTAGGGGATGTCTTTTAGAATGGACATCCAATTACATTAATTTTCAAAGCGAGAATGAAGCAGTAGCAGCCACATCACACTGCTGTCTGCACGAACAACTCTTAAGTGAGCTCCATTACAGGTCCAAAAGGGCACTATCTCCTCTCCTCTCCTCTCCTCTCCTCTCCTCTCCTCTCCTCTCCTCTCTCCTCTCCTCTGTCACTTGTTTCATACCACATTTATTAGATTTCTTTGAGAAGCTCTGTTCAGATGGAGAAATGCAGTCACCATTCCCTCCACTATTAATTCATCTTTAATGCTTACACAATTTCTCCCTTCAGTGGTTTAGTCTATTTTCTTTTGGATCAAAGACCTTCCTTAAATCCATTCCCATACTTAATAATCCTATTTAATTTTCATTTGGCTTTATAATAAAAGTATTTGCTGAAAAATGAAGACAACAGTCCTCTAAAAGTCTTCATCTCAGTCTCTCAGACTGGCTCTCTTTACACTGGTTGACATTTGAAATGCCTGCCTATATGTTGTATTTATGCACAAACAGACAAGCATGTATTTCTGAAAAACAGGAGTGAAAATGCTGCCTGAACAGAGCAGGGTTAGGAATCCACCATATCTTAGGTCTGACTTAGTAAGCCAAAAGTAACCAATTCTTTCAGTTCTAAACAGGATTTTTTAAATATCAACACACCTGAAGGCTTGATTGTTTTTAGGATTATTTTTTCTTGGCTAACTTTAATTCAAGTTATTGGAAATACCATGGTGTTATGGAGAGCTTTGTGCTCCACCAATTCTCAGTTGAAGGAGGATGATAATTCAGTATCATGTCAAAGCAGCACTAAGGCACACTAGATGCGTGCTAGTAACAGAAGGAGAAAAATTGCTGAGGGAAATGCCACATGGGAGGCTGCAAGAGTATCAAGACAGCATTCAACTGCTGTCCATCTCCTTTAAACGGTGTAACTATAAAGGCTACCTTCTGTATATACTTAATTGCTGAATTAGGCTGAAGATAATAAAAGCATATGCTTGCCCCCCTGTGGAAAAAAAGTCTTTTTCAGGTATTCCAATCTCAGGAATCAAACACTGAGGAGTCGGTCATCACCTGCAAGTGAATTTCAGAAAGACCAAATCCATCTTTGAAGGATTAATCTGCTTGTAGTTGATAAGTTCAGAGTTCACCCACCCCTATGGGGACAGTAAATATTGTGCCAAGCTTCCACAACCTGCACTGGAACAGCAAATAAATAAGTTTACCCACTTCTTTCTTTGCCACCACACCAGGGAATGGCATTTTCCTTTTAACCAGTGTGGGGGTATTACATCTGCTGGAGGTGCCTAGCCAGCATATTACGCAACACTGATATAAATGTTTTACTTCAGAAATTAGTGCCAGTAGAATTCTGTACAATAGACCAGGCAATGAAAGGGAAGGGCAGTTAAATAAGATGCTTAAGTCATAAAATCTTTCCATTATAAATATTTATCTTTGGAAATTAAACACAATGCTATTCCCTGAATGTCATCAGCTATTAATTGTATAATCTGTGATTGTAAACACACTTCTGTTGTTTCCTATGCATTTTGGACTTTAAAGGCTGAGAACAGTTGAAAAGCAGTCAAAATTTATTTCCAAATAGCTTGTTCACTAGACAGATTTCCTTAATAGCTTTTTCCTTGGAAGGATTTGAAATTGCACCATATCATACGTCGAAGCAACCGTCTCAGAGATGGATTTGAAACACTAAAGATGAAGGGGGCTCCAGTAAGTCTTCACAAACTCATGGATGGGTGATCTTGCTGTATAAATTGCCTAAGTAACCACATATGAGCATAAAAATGCCTATTCCAAGCAATAGTAAATGGCCATTTTCAGCAGCGTGCTGTCACCAACAACAACTGCAAGCAAATACATACTGGGTAAGAATATAACAAAAAGCTAAGTAAACAATATTTTCCCCTCATGGTCTGCCAGCCACTGGCAAGGGTATCTTCAGCAGCACCTCTGCTCCATATAAGCTATGCCAGTGACATTATGGGCATCCTTAATATAAATAAGTGTGAATTATCAGTTCAGTGGTGAGGCTGATTGTTTTCACTCTATTTTGCAGTCTTTCCATCCCTCAGTCTTTCTTTGCATGACAGAACAATTGGCCCCTAACTACAACAGGCTGAAATACAACGCTTATTCTGGAGAGTCATGTTAAATATTAAACAAAGAAAGGAACAAGAAAATGCACTTGGTTAACCAAGTGTCTCACAAAATAATGAACCAGATTAGTTATGCCAACTCAGCCCAATATTTGGGAAGTGACACCACGTTCATGGAGAACTTTGGGGCTGACGACCACTAAGGAGCACTGGAGGGACCTTGGGATAAGAGATTGCACAGGCCAAGGGGAGGGCAAATGTGTTAATGACTTCTGAGAAATTATTATTATATGCATATTTCTTCTGGGAAAACTTATGAATATGCAAGTAAAATACAGTATTTCAACAGGAGCTTTTTCTGTACTCAGTGTATACAATAGGTGGAGATATCCTCAGGCTATAATAAAGAATTCCTGCTCCTTAATGCAACATTGGTGTTGAGGAGTTTATTCTGCCAGTTTCAGTAGCACCTTAGTGCCACATCTGCACATCTTTTAAATATCCCTAGGGATGGTGACTTAACCTCTTCCCTGTACAGTCTCTTCCAATGCTTGGCAACCCTTTTGGTGAATAAATTTTTCTTATATCCAACCTAAACTTCCTCTGTCTCAACGTGAAACCGTTTCCTCTTATCTGATTATTTGTTACTTGAGAAGAGATTGACCCCCAACTCATTACATCCTCCTTTCAGTAGTTGTAGAGAGTGAGAATGTTCCCCTTGAGCCTCCTTTTCTCCAGGCTAAACACCCCTATCTGCTTTTAGCTGCTTCTCATCAGATTTGTCCTCCATATCCTTCACCAACTTTGTTGGTCTTCTTTGGATGGGGTGACCACAGGTTTCTGGAACAAGGAGTCAAACAAACCCGCTCTGCTTTGGTTTCAGAGGCACAAGCACAGACAGGGGTAGGTGGAAAATAATGGGAAGAGCTTGAACTGAAGGCCAAAACCTCAATCTTAAGCTCAGCACAAGCTTGGCAGGTCTGCAGAGGGAAAGGAGAAAAAGCCAAGTGTTAGACTGATACATTTTCCTTACAGTAATGGGATCCCAATGTCCCTTCAAGTGTATCCTCAGCCAGTTCACTTTGCTAATGTTCAGGACTTTCAGGGGGCATTTATATCTTTAAAGGATCTCTCAGCTGCAAAAGAATCATGGAGCCTGCAAGTTAATCAGTCACATCTCAGCAGTGTAATTCTGACTAGAGCAGTCAAAACAGGAAAGCTTTGTAAGTTCACAGCACATGGAATCCTGACACTTCCCTCTCCCACCCTCTAATTGGTGCTTTATCAACTGCATCTACTCCCCTCCCTGAAACAACTACCCTGTTAATTCATATTTTACTTGGAACTGCTTTCTTTGTGCAGGTGACAATGTCTGTGTGTCTGTTTCTGAGCCTGCTTATCAGAGAATTGCAATGTCAGTGGAGCATTGCTGAATGCTGGATAAGTACACAAGCTATATTTGAAAAAAAAAATCCTAACCAGATTTCCACATTTACAGAAATACTTTTTCAGATAATTTTGTTTGAACAGTCTCATCTTTTACCTTTATTTATGAAAATAATAACAGTCAGTTTGTAATTAAAACAGGTTTTGTAAACAAGCACCAGAACTTTTAATTTCCAAAGCCTCTAAAATGTTAACATTTGATGTTTTGAAGTTTTCTCTCGTGATTTTGAAACCAAATTTCATCAAAATCATTGGGGCTTGGTGGACAATATTGAAAGTATTGACTAAAGTTTCTGGAAAATATCAATGAGCAGGTACAATTGCACTCCGCATCTTCGAAGAAATAACTGACTATAGAAATTCGTGTGCAGCATTCCTATAAAAAAATCTGTTGCTTCCTGCTGTTAAGATCTGGTGAGTAGCTGTGCAGATTGCAAAGGTTCCTGCAGTTTTCAGCTCCTCTGTTCTGTGCTGCACAGCTCTTTACTTAGCACTAAATTTGCCTATAATGATCACGCTTGTGTATAATTACTATTCATGTGCACTCTCAGTGCTTTGTCATCACTCCTAAGGATTGAATAACATCTCGTAGGATAAGGAATAAAGTAGAAGGAATAAAAATTGTTCTATCTTTTGGAAATACGCCATGACTCACATGAATGTCACTTGGTGCTGCCAGAAAATCTGGAAGTTGAACCTTATCCCCCCCACTCCCTCTCTTTCTGCTGAATTGATTTCTTACAAGTCTTGCTCTCGAGCTTTTTATCTCCAGGTTTTGAAATCATTAGAATGATTTTGGCATTGCTTCCAGGACAAGGTCAGTAAAACCTCAAGGTGTTGCTCTGAGAGCCTGGCTGGGGCTGTAAGGCTGTCTGTGTGTAGCCTGTGAGCTGAGCTTCTACTGAACCTTAAGAGCCCATCACATCAGTCAGCTGAAATCTCATATTCCCAAATGGAAGGGCACCCAGTGCTATTGGAAACTGCGACTCCAGCTAAACAAATGAGACCTGTTCTGTGCTGAAATCCAAGCTAAAAAAATATGTGGTGATGATAACTGCCCTTGTTGCAAAAGGAATGCATGTTTGTACTCCATAGAGGCTGAAATCACTGCTTCAGATGGTCATGAAATATTATTAGAGACATGGTTTCGTGGTGACTTTGGCAGTGCTGGGCTAAAGGTTGGACTCAATGGGCTTAGAGGTCTTTTTCAAGCTTAATGATTTCATGATTCTAGATACTGAAAGTTTAGATTTCATTAGATAAGCACTTTGACATTTCAGAATTTTTGAGCTTGCTTAAAATATTAGGAAATTTCTCTTAAAAATTACTTTGAAAAATGAGCGTACAGGATCCGCGATGACATTTATGATTTATTTTTTTCGTTTTCAGCGACCTTTATGAAAAAGATGAGTTTTGCAAATTCTTATGTGGCAACTTCCTGCATTTGAGAAGTGGGAGCCTTCTTCTTTCCTTTTCCAGCTGGCAGGCCATGCTGGTTTTCCAGCACAGCAAGTACTGAAAGACTGGTAGGTGAAAACACCATTTGACTCCTCCCCAAAGAGATCTCAGGCAGGGAGAGTGAATAATCCTCTTGCACTGCCTGCAGAGGGAACTCAGATGCCACCTTGGAGCGCACAGCTGTTTTTTGGACATCCAAAACTCAGAGGGATGAAGTCACTCAGGAAAACCAAAGGAACTGGAATACCTCTATGAGTAAAACTTAACTTAGACAAAGAGCTGCAGTATTAAATATATGTTATTTTTTTCCCCATTGAAACCTTACTAAAAACATCTAAGTGACCTGGAAGGTGAGGTTAAAAACAAAGACGTTGCAGGTGAGGAAAGAAATATCAGGCATCAAAAGGATTCTCATATTTAATTATAAGTAGGAAGGAATCACATCAGGATAAAACCTGACATATCTCAGAGATTTCAGTTGTTTACAAGAGAAAGATAAGTCTATCTTTTCATCTCCTGAAGGGAGTTTGCTTGTTTTTCTCTTTCCTTTTAGGAAAAAAACAAAAAAGGCAAATCTTTTTTCAGTCTGACATCTGATTTTCTCTCTGACTAAATTGGTTTTGGTGTTCCTTATCAAAATATTCTGGGAAACTATCATACAAATGCAGTTTATATTAGAAATGTCAGAATACCATCTGTGAGCAGAAAAGAAAGAACAGCATGGGAACAGAAAGGAAATATCTGTGGGGTGTTTTTAAATTAGGATGCCAATACTCTGATTTCAAAAATTCAATAAAAGCATGAGGATTGGAGGTAAAGGAAATGCTGCCTCTCATAAGTAAACACTTTGTATAACCAGCAACTTTACAAAGATGTTCATGGGGTGCTGGGGTTTTTTTTTAATCTAAATTTTATATCAGCATTTAAACAAATACCCAAAGTCTCACCAAAATATATGAAATAATTTGTTTCCAAATCCTCCTAACTTTAACAACTGCCTGATGCCTGAGAATTTAATTCACAATGGTAATTCAAATTCTGCGCATCTTACGTATTCAGATATTTTTTGGAATTAAAATATAAAAACAGTGTCTTTGCTACAGGCCAAATATTCAAACTGTAGATGTCCAGAAGAGGTCTCAGGAGTGATTAAATTGAGGTATCCTAATTAATCTGACTTCTTCATTGCCAGACATCTACAGAAGAAAATCCAGCTTTATGTTGGTAGTAGTAGTCTTCAGCCTGAGGTAGCCAAAGTCCCTAAGAAATAAAAAACAGACAAACAAAAAAAAATGTTTATTCCATGCTATAAGACAATTCTGTCCATCCACAGAAAACAGGAGATCAATTCCAGATTTCAAGACTGAAAATTATCTTTATTTCAAACCAATCCAAAGAATGGTTAAGTACTGAAACAACCAGTGAGGAGAAATAAAAACAGCCTTACAACATATTCAAAATATATGGTTTGAGTTTGACTTTTCTGTAATGCAAGTGAAAAATCTGAATTAGTCATTTTGAAATGAAGCAATAAACATTTTTCTCACTTTGAAAACGCCAGCCTAGGGCATGATGATTTGATATTGCTATGCCTATTTTACTAAGTGAAATCCAATAGAAAGCAGATTTGTTTAATGACTTTTATTTTCTTAATGCCATTTAGTTCCCCTGAGGTTTATCTAAGTTCTTCTGTACTGCAGACTCTCTTCAAAGTAGGAGAAATTCTGGACGGAAGATCTTCTGGAAAGAGACTTTATCAGCTGACCCACATCACTGTCAATGCGCACAGAATTATTTTATTCTACTCAGCAATGAACTGAGTCAAAACCACGGTTTGGGAGCAGGATCATTAGCTTATGGCTTATCTGAATTTGGACTAAGAGCTCCATCTAATACTACTGCTGCAGAATAAAGGGGAAAAAAAATCCCTATTCTTAAATAAAACCAGCTAAGAAAGATGCATACACATATAACAATGGGGCCGCAATCCTCAAAGCAACACCAACTTGTTTGTTTTCCTCTTTATGGAAGAGGAATGCTGTTTACAGTGCTGTGTGCTCCAGCAGAAATCCCAACACACGCAAGAGCTTTATCTTTATTGGTCTCTGCAGCAGCAGCAGCCTCTGTTGGTTTCTTTTTGTCCTTATCAGTGTTAATGGCAAAGATCATTGCAAAGAACAACAGAAAAAGAAAATATTATCATGCATCACATGGTGCAGTGTAAGTCTCAAACTGGTTGGTGCTACTAACCATAACCAGAATTAATATGTGTTACACGTGAAAGAATCAGAAAAACACTGCAAATGTAATCAGTTAAACTGAGTTTCAGGTCAACCACCCAGCTGAAAAATACCTGAGTGGAAATAAGGTCTCAATTAATACAAACCACTACCTAGTAATAAAGTTATGTATTCAGATGATTTCTGACAGCTGCATCTCATGTAGTTCTAAATATTGTGTGACTTTCAGAGTGGCAGGTTAAACTGGATGTGGGGTTATATCATTGGGAAACACACACTTTTACCCTTTTCTGACAGTATTTTTTCACTCTATCTTGTGATCCAAAAATATAAAGTAACACATTTAAGAACATCCATCACAAATACAATTGTGCAGCTTTATCTGAATCAGATGAAAATTTCTTTTATCAAAATAATACTAAAAATGCTAAAAGCTTTCAGTAGCCCTTGCAGTATTTTTTGTATTAAAATCCAGTTCCACTTGTTAATTACAGCTACACATGTAGTAATTAATATAATTGATTTACTTTTACATTATTTCACCTTCAGAGTGTTATTTATGATTAATTGTGTGCCATTTTACTGTAATATAACACAATAAGACCTATGACACCATTAATATATATTAAAAAATCATATAGTTATTGCCCTGAAAGAAACAAAACAGTGGTTGCTTTCCAAATGATTTTGAGCCCAAATTGAGTAAAACAATACAAATTCTGAAACTTTTGAAGGAATGTTAAAAAAAAACAGTGACGTTAATACTTTCTCTCCAATAAAAATAATTTCTTCTGATCCAAAAAATATAATACTAGTTTGTCTAGGCTGTTGTTGAAATACTTCTTATACCAAACACATTTACCAGGATGGATCTGTAGGTTTTGTTGGGATTTGGGAGGAATGAGGCTGAGTGGATGTGTTACACCTCACGCATATCCAAATTCATTTCAGAAGTATTTTCTTTTTCTCCACAGTGCTGCTGCATATTTTGATTAAGACAAGGTCCCATGTCATAACTTAAACTCGCAGAGGCTTTTGAAGGAAAGCCTCTATCTGTGCACTACACCTGACTGCGGGTTTGGTGCTGGCAGGCTTTGATGGCTGGATGTGACATCCCTGCTGTCACTCGGGTGCTTTAATGTTGTCACTCATGCCCCATCCCCCGCTGGATGAGCAGCCCACAATTACCGAAATGAGAGGATGCCTTTGCCTCCAAGAGAACGCAGCCCTGCCCCAGGGCGTGTAAAATGAAGGGGTTGCAATCACCAGCCTCAGTTCCTGAACAACCCCTTTTGATGGAGGTTCAGGTCTGAGTTTCAGAGCCCTATTCAGTGAGCTAACGCACATAATTGATGCCTTTTCATCCTCCTTTGTTCAAGTCTCCAGTCAGCTTAATTAAGATCTTGTGAGGCAGTAATGAAGTAAACATTTCCACGAATATCTGCATTAGCTGGATGGCAGATGCCTGCAATTAAAATACTGTAGCTATATTAGAGCACATATATTCCATGTTGTTTTCAGATCTATTCAAAACTTCCCAAAAGAGTGTTTGTGAGTTTTTCCAATGTGGAAAAATACCAGCCTGAGCCCTGACCCAGGACTTGCACAAATACCAAGGGAAGTCAATGGGACATGGACTGGACCCTTACAGAACTTGGGCTTACCCTTGATTTTCTTTTTGTGAAAAGAGCTTCGACCATAGTGATACATGTCAGAAAAACTGCATAAATCCATTTGAGCATTCGCTTTAGTCAGGGTCAGATTTAAGAGGGATAGAGTGAAAAGGATGGGTGAAAAAGACGAGTCATTCAGTGGAAGAAAGGACATGGTAGGTAACTCAGCTCCTTTGCCAAAGCAGTCACTGGCATGACTTGAGTGCTTTGAGAGTTCAGAGCTCTCCATGCCTTTGAATTCAGGACCAGAGGATGAGTCTAGTTATCCCCTGTGGCATGGAATATCTTAATTTTCATTAAAATCAGCTTGACTGCTCTACTTAAAGGTTCCTGAACTGAACCCTTTATCTTAAACTACCACCCCTCACAGCCAAGTAGGTACTTCCAGCTTTGCAATTCCTTTGAAATACATCGACTGTGTATTTAGAGGGGAGAACACAGCTCCCATTTGGCATCTACTCAGCACCTGGGCTAGAGGTATCTCCCAATAAAATACTCAGCTCCCTGTGCCAGAGAGCAGTAGGCTGTGGCCTTGTTAGATTTGACCATTAAAAGGTAAATCCCCACCTGGGATGGGAGAGCTTCCCTGGTAGGTTTTGTTACCCTGACAGAGCTCTGAAGGACACAGTTCAGGAGCAGGGGAGCTGGTGGTAAATGGGAAGGTGTCAGAGTAATCTGACAGACCAACCATGTGGAGCAGAAAGGCAAATGAACCACAGACAGCTGGTTTGTAGGAATTACTGCAGGGAAGGAAAAGGCAGCTCACCCAAATGGCAAGAAATTAGAAAAGGATGGTTTTGACATGAAATGTATTGCACAAAAATGACCCTTATCCAAATACAACACCCACAAAAAAACAAAAAAAAAAGAGGCAGGAAGGAAGGAAGGAAAATCACAACTTTATGTTCATCTGTCCCTTCACAGTTATGAGTATTTTTAGATCAGTAACAGAAAACCTTTTTGGGAAAACCAGCATCACTGCTGGTCTGCAGATCTAACACAGCAGATATTGGCCTTTAGAGAAACATTTCTGTACTGCATCTTCATTGTTATTCCAGATTGTGGAAATGCAAGGGACAGGGAGAGCAAGAGCAAAATAAGGAAATAGAATCTTTTTCTCCTTCTTTCGTTCCCCCCTTTCCCACTACCCAATTAGTAGCTGGGTTCTTCCTCAGTTGTCCTTCTACCACAGACTGTGACTTCCAGTTCAGCAGTAAGTCCTTCATTGCTGTTACCCTCCAAAGCTCCTTAATGAGGGAATTACCATTCACAACTGTTGTGGCAAACACAGGGAGCAAATCCTCTTATCACCTGGCTGCTGATAACATCTGCAGGTCAGTTCCAATCATCCATTCACCTTCACAGTCTATTTCATTGCAAGAGAGACCAGCTTTCTGCAGCCCAAACTGGAGAGGATATATATATTACATATTATAGATATTGATAAACAGTCCTCAGCCCATTGGGAGCTCTGTTCTGTTGTGCTGTTTTCCTGCACTGCTCCCAGATCTTTGGATGAAAGCTCTGTGGGAAACATTTCACCTTAATAGTGCTAAAGGGAATGAATTGCAGAGAACAGATTCAAGGCACCTCTTAGGGCTCCAAGGCACTGCACATTGCTCTCAGGAGCCTCTTTTATAGTGCTTTGTCCAGTGCAGCTCTCATTTTGCCAAGGGGCTGTGTGGGATCCAGAGGGAAATGGCTCTGAAAGAGAGCTGTAACTACCTACAGTCAGTTAGGAACTCAGCAGCTGACAAAAGGAAAGAAAACTGCCTGGTTTGTTGTGCTACCACAACACCCAAAACAAAGCAATCCCTCTGGCACCAACATAAGTAGGCATTGCTTTACAGTGCTAGGAAAGCTGGAAAAACTACTTAGGAAAGTGTGCTGGAACAAGAGCCTGGGTAAAGGGAAAATAAAATGTATACTGAGAAAAGTAATAGAATGGGGCTTTGATATGACTACAAATCAACTGCTCCACACCAAAGGGTGTAACAAGTGAGCAAATTAACTCCAGGACACCAAACAAGGTCTGCTGCCTGCACATGACAGAAGCAACAGGTCATTATGTGACAGCTTCTGCTGTTGGCGTAAATGCGTTAAATATTTTGTTTTGGAACATGGCACTCTCCCCAGAGGTACATCAGTGTTTCCAGATATTCATTTCACAGGAGGTTTTACAGGTTGGCACATTCTGCGTCTTAAACACTGAAAAAATATGGTAGCAGAGAAAGCACTTTTTTTTTCTTTTTCTATCACCATTTAACAACACTTTAAATGTGCCAAATTGTGTTTGTGCTTTAAAAATCTTGTATGAACAGTGACAGTCTTCTTTTTCGTCAGCCTAACATGTCCCCTCATTTCAGCTTTTAGAAGGACTAAATAACAACTCATCAAGACATCAATTCCACACAAAAACTGATGCTGAGTTTTGAGGCATATATTCCAAATTTGGCTTTTAAAAATGTGACTTTTCGGGATATTTGCATCACACGACTCATATTTTTGTTACAAATGAATGGATAACAATATATTTTCACAGAAATAAAATGTAGGAGTTCCCATTGTACAATTTCCTACACTTGCTTTGCTCCTGGTGACTAGTGAAAGCCCTACTAATTAATTGCAGGTTATCTGCATGCTAATATCTTATCTGAACTCTTCCAAGGATTGTTTGCATTTCAAAAAGACTGTACAAAATCTAGTTACAGAGTGAACCAGCACAAACACCAGGGAGTAAATAATTTCTCTTAAAAGACCCCATTCTTATTGAGAATCTTTCTAATGGTGGTACCTTCAGCTTCCTCTCCCTATAAGCTACTCCTGCATTTAACAATCCTTATTACATAAGATACAGGAACGGATTATCTGAAGGTCAATTTTCTTTGCCTTTGATTTGCGGCCTGTGATTCCTGTTAAGCCATTGTACATAAATTTGAAAATCTCACTGCTGCTACACATCTCTTCATATAAATACCTGCACATAGGGATTGATTCCTCTCTGAATTTTTTTTTAATGAAGTGCATTAAATAAGCTCCATGGAGCTTTACACTGTAATGTTGGTTTCCAACACATGAATCCTCTCCTGAATTCTCTCTAATACTATTTTCACATCTTAATATGTGTATTAATATGTATTCCACAATTAGAAATGGCTTAGACTAATCTTATCATGGCCTTATTTATGGGAAGGATCACTTTTTTATGTCTGAAATTTAGCTTTCTGTAGGTTGGACTCTGAGACCCCAAAATCTTCATTGAGTCCTCAGCAAGACCCCATATGCCATGACAAAGTCAGTCCTCTTCTTTCCCTGTGTATTACTTTTGTTTATCTGTACTGAAGGTTAAATGTCTAAGTTTCTACTACAGGAAATGAAGATCTAGCCAATGTAGTCAGCCAGGTCCAGAAATTCAGTTGATCTAATATAGATTTACTGTGGGAAAAGCTGAAATCTCCAGGCTGGAAAGCAAGATATTCAAACCATTCTAATAAATGGTTTGAATATCCATTTATGGAATATCCATTTATGGAATATCCATTTATGGGGACCAAATTGTCCCCATATTTGCTGTTATGTCAATCTTCACAACATCAGTCAGTCTTGCCATCAAGCATTTGTATTTCCTAAAATATTGATAAAATTATTAAAAGCAGTTGAAAAATTATCAAAGGCCTCATATAGGTAATAGCTAATGAAAAACACTTGCTTGAGATCTGGCACTGAGACAGTTTTAACCCTTTTAATACCTGACTAGTTAACGAAAGAATTTCCCATCAAAAGAATACTAAATCTAGTGATTTCCTAGTCAAAGGAAATTTAATTTCCATCCTATTTCTTTAAGCAATCATAAATACACTCCTAGCCAGTGGGGAATTATCAAGAGGCTGTGTGGGGGTCAGTTGCTGACTGGGGTTAAACCACAACGTTACCTGACAAATCTAGTCCTTGACCCTTCTTTGAACTCTTTGATCTAGATGTTTTTAATATAGAAATGCACTAGTTTTGCTGCTGCTATCATTTCAAAGACATGTGCATATATTAAAATTATCATGGCTAGTATAAATTTACTGTAGTAACACAAATCCATTACTCTGTTAATTATTCCAGGCATATTGTGTGCACAGGATAATATCCCATACAACAACTAATATTCATTTGGCCTTTTGGGTCACTCAGCATATAACTCTTCATGCTTGAAGATTGCACTGCCTTTTGCTGTGGTATTCATACAATAACTCACAGGTCTAACCTTCGATTTCAAGGGATGCTTGCAAGCTTTTTGGTCTTCCATTGATCCCCCTAGCTCTGCCTATCCTGCTAAGTAAAGCTATTAAGGACATTTCTCTGTGGGCAAATGACATGGTTTTACTGATAGTCCTGTATCAAAACTCTCCTTCCCCCGAAACAAAGTGTCTAACTTCCAATTACCAATGGGAATAGTTTCTGTGAAATGTGATCCCCAGCCAGTGCCAGAGCCCTGTCTGAGGCTGTGCTAATTAGCACCCACCAAAGTGTGCCAGGAGCCTGTGCTGGCCATTAAGCTGTACAGGCATTTGGACGACGAGCCTGAGCCTGAATCCTGACACCAGTTTGTTCCTGGCTGATCTCAGCTGCAGTTTTTGCACCACTGAGACTCTAACATGGCTGGTATCAAAGGCTGGTAACTGAAAAAAACTACCTGTGGGCAAAGAACAATGTCTCAAGGATCAGGAAATTCCTTATCCCCACAGATGTGTTAGGAAAATTATCAGTACCAATGTCAAGATGTTCCACTTTTTGGACAAGCAAGTGGACCATCTTGAAGGATCCCAGGGTTCATGTCTTCCACTCTAGGGCTCATAAGGGTGGGGAAGGGCATGGAGATGTTAAAAAAGTTTTTCTAGATGTGTTCCTCAGCTCCTTAAGCCTTAAAGGTCACATTTTGCAGATCTGGCATAGGAGCAGATTACATCCTCCTCTGTTACCACCCTTTCAGTCCTGGCTGTGTCACCAGACTCGTGTTCACTATTTCTCCTGCAGTGCTTCTGAAATGGAGACATTGATTATTCCTATAATATTAAACATTTCTTCAAAATAATCAGTTATTACTGACCTGAGGAATGATTTGCTCAGAACAACCTGCTCATTGCTCTCTCTCAGACTCTTAACTCTAATTATTTCATGGAATTTTCTGTCACACAAAACCCTGTAGAGATGGCAAGTGGCACCAAGTTATTACCCTTGATGGCTCTATGGATCAATGGGATTTTTGCGTGCTCATTTTAGACATCTAGCTTTAAACGCCCAGGAAATGGCAGACCCACCAGGGAATGCCAAAGTTCACAATTAAAGAGCTATATCTGAAAAGTCTTGGAATGGGAAACAGCAAGGGCAGAGAAAGTCAGTTATGTGATTTAAAGAGCCTGGGACACCTGAATGAGAAAGTTTAGAGTTTGACTAGATTCATAATGTGCTAGAGATTTTGATAGACTTGTACAGCTTTCATTCTGTGGCAATTTATATAGACACAGATTTGGAAAAGGGTTTTGCTGAGCTCCAGTTCCAGAGCAATTTATTCCACTTCTCTCTGGAAAAATAAATGATAATGAAATGAATTTAGGGTTCTTTATTCAAAGGCCATTTAGTTCCTTGATTAGATTGTTCTAGTGATATAAACTGCCTGCTGCTGGAGAAAAAAAAAATACCTGAACTTTTCAGCTTTAACATGAGAACCAAGCCTGAGAAAAAGTAATTTTAAAAAAATCTAGCAAAACAGAAAGAGAAAAAATGAATGTGCCTCTACGGCTCAGCCTGATAATAACCTCCTCTGTAAAACTGTTTGAACCCTCTGTTCTGGAACAATAGTATAAATGAGTTAATTGTAGATCTAAAAATTGTTTGCCAGCTGCTGTCTGTTCTGTTACCAACACCTGTTTTGGCTCATGCCCTCATTAATTAAAATGTGATGAGCAAGCAGACAAGTTCAAAACATAATGCTGACAATGTCTGTACAGCTGACATGAAATCCATATCTGTAGTCCTCATCCAAAACCAGGAAGTGTTGTCTGTAATGCAATGGGCAGGGGGTTCATGGTTTGGACTTCTGGGGTTTTTTTTCTTCCTTCCAAACAATAACAAATTCACTCATTAAAGCTACATTCAGTTGTGGTAAATTGTGGGCAGAAATTTTCTGGCTTTCCAGACCAGAAAAGCATCTTTTTAAAAAGTATACCTATTAAATATTGCTAATTAACCATTCCAAACCTTATTTGGCCATTTAAAAATTTCTAAAGCTGTTACAAGTTTGCATTGCTTATTTCGTCACTTCAGAACAATCCTAACTGGATCATACCCCTTTTAAGAACTTGTACTTCTAAGCACTTTTTTGTGCTGCAGCAGAAGCCTCCAGACCCCCATGACATAGAGTCCCATCTGTTTTTCAGAGTTGATTAAGCTGGTTGGAAGCATCTCAAAACTGTGAATGTCACCCTGCTCAGACTGAAACTTCTCAGAGCATGTAGCACAGGTCCCTGCTCTGTTTTCCCCATGATGGGCTGCCCTTTTTCTCTAGAGATGTACAACCAACCAAGCTGTACCTTCAGGTTACAGGACTGCCTGAAAGCCCTAAAAAAGCCCAAGAGGTTAAACATTGGTAGAAATTTAAGTTATCTGGCCACTTGTGCCAGCATCCTGTAATTATTCCACAGGATTGCCTCCTCTTTAGTGCGCTCACCCTCAAAGTGGAAGGCGGTACACTGATGGAAAATTGTGCACAAAGTTTTGGGGAAGAGAGTGAAAAAGTGAGTTGTGTAATGATAAATGTATTCTACAGTGCAATTTGGTGTTGAGACAGGAGAACAAACATCACGAGAACAGAAAATGAAGGGGCTTGTCCTAGCTTGGGAGTTAAGGAACTCTTGGCTGCAGTGTCCCAGCAGTCCTGCCTTTCCTGTGCATGATACATCCAATTCACATATTCAAGAGGTCTTCCAGAACCATCTGGGCACTGTCCTGGGCCATGTGCTCTGGGATGGCCCTGCTGCAGCACTGGGGTCCTTTCCAACCTGGCCCATTCTGTGGCTCTGTGATTGGAACATCACTGGAAAAACCCATTCCTGCAAATTGAGTCCCAAATTCCAGATGTGCCCACTCACCAGTCAGTGTCCTACCAGAGAATTAACACCTGGCTGCTGTTCTTCTGGCCTTGGTCCTGGCCACACAGGGCTTTAACTTCAAGGGAAGAAGGAGAAAGAGGTAAGAAGGGGAGAGATATTGATGCAGGATATCCTGAGATATTGGAGAATACATGTGACAGCAACTTCAGCCCTCAACATTGCACTTTGTTGTCATGAAATGTATCACAGGGCTGAAAGAAGTACCCAGAAGATGCCATCTGTGTTCATATCTAATTTCTCTTTCCTGTGATGTTGCAAAAAAAATAAAAAATAAAAAAAAGTTTGGTAATAAGCAAATAAAATAATTAAAATTGCTTAATAAATTCCAGCAGACATATTTTCTCCAGAAGTGTTTCTCCTTGTCTTGTTCTTTTTTAATGTAAAGCTTTTGAATGTTAATTTGACTATGTATCATAAAACAGAATTAAATAATTCTGTACTATATATGCTGTTTAAGATGTTCTGTTTGTGAAATTAAATTGATTTAGATCTTTAACTTTGTTTTTTTTTTTTCTAGGTTATTGTTAGTGTTGTGTTGATTGGGTTTTTTTCCAGTCTGTTTCCATTCCAAAATGTCTAGCATACAGCCTAGACATTTTTAATGTTCCCTTAATTTTTTTCCTGCCCCACATTCTGAACCCATAAAACTCTAATGTACAGGTCAAGTGGGGATGACTCTACAGAGTTTATCTCATCCACATCCTGGTGATCTTTATGCTAAATATTGCTGATGAGGAGGCACAGTCCCCACTTGAGAGACAACTCATAATATTCAGAAATGTCCTGAAAAATGAATTTGAAGCTAATTTCCCCAGTGAATCTCCTTGTTGACTGGCACCTAACTGTTCACCATAGCAGGAAAGATGCAAAAGAAAACAATTCCTGCCATGAATTCTCTCATAAAGAGACAGTTATTCCTTCATGTTCTTTAACAATGGCTTTACAGCGCCTCCCTCCTTGAAATTTGCAACCTTCAGATATTTCCAGTCTTTACTTGGTTTCTCTGTTTTTACTCACATGGGTTGTACACAAATGAAAACAAGTTGAATTCCCATTTCCCAATGGTCTATAACCCTTTCTATAGTCAGTACCAAGAACAGGTATTAATTTTCTTTATACTTTGAATTTCTTACAATTTACCAATCTTTCTATCAGTGTGTTCAGCGTCATAGTAATTTTTCTGTGTTTTCAGACTCTCTCCAAAGAGGAGGCATAGAACTTCTTCAATGGCAGATGAAAATAGCGCAGTATTATTAGTTTTCAAATATACTTCCAAAATTGTATTCTGGGCCCATAATGCAGAGGAAAGGTCTATTACATAAAATAGATGAATAAAACAACATGAGGAAGATTGAAACTGCTATCTGCATATACTCAGTGCTAACAACATTGCCAGCCTTTGTTTAATAAGTAGAATTCTCATGTAAAATTAGACAGAGAAGACAATGAAATTAAGCATATGCCTAAAGTAGTTTGATTCCATTATTTTAAAATCCTATTAGGAAATAATTACATCGCTGTGCTTACTGCTGTTGATGTGTAAAAATATTGGAACAGGTGGTGTTGGAACTGAGAAGTTTTTTGGAAGGAGTTTTGATACAGGAGCAGTTATGACACAGCCCTCCAATTAACTGCAACTTTGGAGGGTGTTTAAGGGAAACAGAATTGAGCCTCAAAGCATCTCATGTTCCTTGCAGAAGGCAAAAGGTAATCAGGTGAGGCCAGAGGTAGCTGGGCAATTAAAACTTAATTTTATGCATTTAATTTGGAGTACTCCACCTAATTGAAATGATGTTTCCAAAAAGCCCTCCCTGAGCTGTTACAGCAGAAGCAGAGCTGAGGCTGCCGGGCACAATGGATCCAAGCCTTGCTGATCCAAAGGTGCAGCAACTCCACCCTGAGGAGCTCCCAGGTGAGAGAACCCTGAGCATGGGAAAACATCTGCATCATGCAGGAGCCTGAAGACCGGAAACTGCCTGACCCCACACTAATTCTTCCTGTGGAAATTCTGTGGCTTCTGATCCATCCTCCCATGCTCAGCGCGGACAGGTCTGACCTTCCCTGGCCAGGAGAGTCCATGGGGTGCCTGGGGCAGCATTCCTGGGAGCCTGGTGCAGGTGACTGCCCAAAGTGGGCTCAGATCTAGTCCATCTACCTCAGTTTCCCACATGCCAGGACAGCTGCTCTTGTGCAGGAGTTCACACCATTTAGGAAATGCCCCAAGGCTAGGAAGGCACTGGTACCATGGCATGTTCTGTCCCAGCTCCTCTGGTGGATTTTAGGGTGCCTCAATGGAGAACACTACAACCAAACCAACAGTGTTTTGGGGCAGAGAGGTAACAATTCAGTGTCTTCTGATTTACTTCTATACAAATTCAGGCTAACTCTATAGAAGCCATTTAGCATAAATTAGCATAAAATAGCATGCGAGAGACAGGGAGAATGAGGCTCATTAACTTTATTTCTACTTTTATGTGGAAGAATTGCAAGGGTGTGTACTGAGTCTGGTTGGGACGAAGCTGACTTTCTCCATAGCATTCCATTTTGGATCCATGACTGAAGCAGTGCTGACAACACAGCCATGACTTAGCTGTGGCCAAACACCCCTCCTGTTTCCTTCACTTTTAAACTGCCTTTACCTCACCCCACAAGTTTCTTTGCTTCTTCCAGCTCTTTCCCCATCCTGCTGGGAGGGGGAGGGAGTCAATGTGTGGCTGTGTGGGTGCACATCTGCTTGCCAAGGTAATCCTGAACTCTGTTCAGAGTTGGTGATAATTGCTGCAGGCTCACCAGAGGAAAAAAGGGTTTCAAAGATACATTCCCTGTGAGGGTGCTGAGGCTCTAGCACAGGTTTCCCAGAGAAACTCTGGATGCCCCATCCCTGAAAATGTTTAATCAAGGGAGCTCTGAGTAACCTGGTCTACTGCCAGGTGTCCCGGCTCATGGCAGGGAATAGAAACTGGAGAATCTTTAAGCTCCCCTACAGTGCAGGCCATTCTATGATTCCATGATAAGATCAAACTATGAAATGCTCTGCATTTTTTAAAATTAGGCCACTGAAGAATTCAGATATGGATTTAGGACTGCACCTGTTTTCATCACTTGTGACTCTAATGTTTCTAAACATGTTACTGATGGATCATTTTTAGTATTAACTTTTCTTTGAACCTCAGCTAAGTTAGCTTTCCCTATATAGCTTTGACTAAATGAATAAAAGAAAGTGAAGATCAGAGGGTGGTGAGGAGGGGGTGTCTGTGATCCCAAAATAACACTGTGTTTTATTTTGTGTTTTTTCCCCTCCTTGCAGCAGAAAGCAGAAGGTGAACGAGCGGTGATATCACTGGGTATCTCCAGCTCTGTAGGACCATTTTCAATCCCCCAGAGAATGTGACTTCCAGAGGAATGACCTAACGGTTGAGATGTACAACACTTTCCACTCTGTTGAATGATCCAGTTTTGGCAAAAGTGTTCAAGACAGCGCCAAGGCCTGGGGGTAAAATTTGCGGTTGTTCATTTTGCTGAATATAAACAACTCATCAGTGTGCCTAATCGAGGACCTGGCCATCCATGCAGCCAGACATACCTCCAGGGGAAGGACAGGTAGATTTGGAGAGAGGAGGTGGTCACTATAGAGAAAGGCCAGGGTGCCTCATTTCCTTAATTAAGTTATCCCATTAAATGTTTTAATCTAGGAGGATGTTCCTAAATTATTCCATTTATCTTTGAAGCTCCAGAACTTTGCTCATGGAAGAATTTGAGACCTTTATGTCCCTTGAATTGCACCCCAAACAAAGTTTGGATGTAGCCACCTTGCTCTAGACTAGAGACTGTGCCAGATGTGCCTCTGGTTTATCTGACTAACACTGATGTAGCTAGAGGTGACAGGAGATGGGAGCAAGGTGTTTTGTCAGCTCCTACTTTTCTACCAGATTTTCCTGTTTACATTTGAACAAAGATTTGATATCTTTGTCTCAACATACATCCATAATACAAGCTTTATCTATTCTCAGTGTTTTAAGCACTTTTTCCTAGTTCATTTATAATAAAAGTCTGGAATTTTGTACTGAAGTGAGTTTTGTATCTCTCCCTTTTAAAACATTTTTTTCTTCTGGTGATCCTGCAGCATTTTTCAGCTGGGGGAGCCTGCAGGGGAAACCTGAGCAGTGTCAGATATTCAGCTGGATCTCAACAGATTTAATTATTTGCTGACCTGCTCTCATCTTTCTTTCTTGCATTCATTCAAGCTGTTTAAAAAAGGCATGGCAAGATTGCACCTTCTGCTTCCTTCAAATTACTTGGAAAGTTCTATGCCCCACCAATACAGGCACTGTTGATTTTAGAACAACCTCTACAAATTGCCTTGCTGCAATTTTGTACGTGTGGGAGGATGTGCAGTTTCCAAAGCAAAGTAATTAGATGAAATCCCTAAAACTCAACCACATAAAATATTAATATTGAGCTAGCTGAGATTTTTTCCCAAGAAAATAATTCTAGGGAAAAAAGATTTTGCTGACTGGCGCTTTTACTGAGTTAAACCTTAGAAAAGGTTTGTGGGGTTTTGTTGACATTTTGAGCATGGACAATTAAAAAGACTGTTCTGGGATTACGAGTAGAACTTAATCTGGAATATTCCATGGGCTGTTTGAAACACTAAACTTGTGCCTGTCTCAGAGCAGCTTCTCTTTAAAATAGCTTTTAATAACATCTAGGGTGATTCCAGGGTGGTCCTTGCCATTCCAGTGCTCCTGTCACTTCACTTCCAGTGAGCTGCCTTGTCCTGATAGTGGAAGCTGATCAGCCAAACAACCTGACACGGATTTTGTCAGTCACAAAACCTGAGACTGGAAGGTTTTAAAAGATGGAGAGAAAGATGCAGGGGAAGAAGAGGGAAGAGTTTGTGTAGGAGCTCCCATTTCAGTAACAAGAACTTTAGTGACACTAAGTTATGCTTAGTGAAGCATAAGTGTACATCTAAATTGAAAATGTGCACATTTTTTGTGCATGGAATGGTTTTTCCCCATCTTGCAACACTCTAAGTTGGCTGCTGAGTTTTAAGACAGTAGATGTGAAAGAGAGGAGGAGAGAAGGGGTCAAAATGCACATTAACTCCAGACAGCTATATGGATTTAGGAATTTCGGACCAGATGCCTCAGCCCCACTATTTCTAATCCAAGGCATCCATGTCATATTACTATAACAGACAAATGTCTTTCTTAAAAGCCCGTTATATCTGCTCCACCAGATCTCTGAAAGTCTATTCCAAGGTTTTTTTCTTTTGATAGTCGATCACCTTGCTGAATTGCAGCTTCAACTTCTTTATTATTTATGTCCTATTTTGTTCTTCTGGCACAACCATTCTTTTTCTTCAACATTTCTTATTTCTTTTTGCTGCTCATTTAATTGTTATTATACTTGACATTTTCTAGGGCCTGGGTCATGAGTAAGTTCTGCCTTATGGACAGACCAAAAGTTAGATTTCTTTCCATAAAAAATGTTCTAACTTTTCCAATTTTTTTCCCCACTTCTTTTTCCCACCTTACATGTTTGGGCTGTCATCACCGTAGGGAAGGATATTCTTATACCCAAATACCTGCTTGCATTATCTTTAACAACCAGGGCCTCTGGGAAGGGAATTGGAAGTTAATGGACATGACAAGGAGCAAAGAGAATGAGGAATAGCCATCCTGCTTACCTATCACCCAAGAGGAAATGAGTTTGCATTCTTCAGAGTGCTGGCTATGGAGGGGTAGTTTGTCTTGATTAATTTTTATGTCGTGCTAGAAAGAAGCAGCGCAAATCCCTTCATTACTGACCTGGCTGATAATATTCAGTGACAGGAGTCAGAGATGAAATCAATGTACTCACAGCCCACCTCCTGAAAATCTGCTAACATTGCCAGTCTTCTAGAACCGTGAATCATTTCCCCAGGCAACGTTCCCCTGTGTGGAACAATATCATGAATAACTTCCAAGACTGTGGAAAAAAATCTAACCTTCTTCCTTGGTGGGAATGCTACAATAGAGAAAGTATGTTTTAAAGACCTGAACTTGAACAGGAATGGATTAAAACAAAAATGTGCTCAATGGACATGTGAAAAGCTCCTTCTGATGTGGTTGGTGCAACACCATAAAATAGAAAGATTGGCTGCCCTCCAGCCGCCACTTTTAGAAATAACCCTGTTGTTTCTTTAGTCAAAGAATTACCACCTTGTGGAATTTGATTCTAATAGTTCTTATTGAAATTTATGCAGGCTCCTGCATAAGGAATATCCTTTTTTTTTTTATTTTATCATCCAAAACTCAAGTCATAAGAACTTTTCAGAGACTCAAATTCTGAAATTTTGTATTTCTGGAACCTATAAACTGTGTTATCAGGTGTGTATGAGCTGTGGCAAGAGTTCCTATTTAGAAGAGATTAGTCCCTAACAGATAGGAAACATAATGATCTTCCACAAGAATGGTTTGTCTGAATTTTGTCAAATATGCATGACATTATACAGTAGTTTTTCTCAAATACCCATTAAGCATCTGACTTTTCTCAGATTATGATTAATCTATTGAAATCATATGTAAGTAAACTGAATTTGGACTTCCAAATGCAGAAAAATATCTGCAATTTAGCTGCCTGGGCATTGTGTTTGCTTTCTGGATAGATCTTTGCATACTGAATTGCTGGGAACATAATAATGAACAGCAGTTTGTAAATCATCAGAGTAGTTAAACAAGAAGCCAGACCCTTTCAGGAGAGTGTGCTCTGATTCGCTTTAGATCAGTTGGAGCAGTCGCAGTAAGAAAGAGAAAAGGATGAAAAAGTGGGATTGAAATGGAACAATTAACCTCTCTGCAGGAAAAAGGGCACAAAAAGTACCTAAGCCTACTGCAGATAGCTGTAATTAAGGGATTGTAACTCTCTTTGAACTAGCTAAAACCACAAAGACCAAGACTAATCCGTTTAGTCTACCACCCCACCTCCTACTGGACAAAGATAAAGGTTTATGGCCTGTGATATTCAGGAGATTAAGTTAAATGGCCATAATGAGCCCTCCTCATTTTCAGCTCTCTAGAAAGACCTATTTTTTCCCCCACATTGAGGTGGTGTTTCAAAGTAGGTCTTTGGACAGCCATCTAAACTTAGGCATCAGCTGTGATTTGAGGTCCCCAAGGGTTTCTGTGGCATTCACAGCAGAGGGAAATGCAGGAATCCCTCTGCTGTGAATGCCACCTCTGAGGAATATCTTTAGAGGCAGTTGGAGACTGGGCAAGCTTTCTTACTGCTGTTAGAAATCTCATTTTCTGCAAAGACCATCATGTGAGGTAAAAAGCCTGAGTGGAATTCAGTGATTGAAACAAATGTCACACAAGGAACACGAGGAAAAAAAAAATTTTTTTATTACTTCTGTCTCATGAATGAAGCCCTGAACTGGAATTTCACAGTATTGACCTAATTAAAGAAGATAACAAGAACTCATATGCTGATGTAGATGTCATCAAAAAAGTCATGCAAAAACAAATGGCCTGTGAACTTCAGCAGGTGCCAGAAGAGCAGAATGAGTGGAACTTCCTCCTGCCTTGAGAATCAGAGCCAGAGCTGGACCTCAGCCTCACCCAGCTTCATTTCCTCTCATTTACAGGCATTCAGATCCAAGGCTTTCTGTGTTCCTGCCTGCAAACTCTCCATCACAAGCACCATTGTAAGCATAATTATTATTAGCACTGAGGAACTGCATGACTTTAGCCATTCTAAGAAAAAAACCCTGAAAACACATAATTTTTGAAGCAGATTTTTTCAGCAGAGTAATTTTTCCTTCTAAATATAGTAGTTCGTCAGCAGCAAAGGATGAGCGATTTTGCTGAAATAAAGTGAAGATATAATAATATGTTTTGAGAGCATCTGAACTCCTTTTCCCAAATTACTTCTTTTTAACTTTTTGAGATGCTATCTTCTATAATAAGTAGTTGTTAAAGCCTAAAATCAGGAGGAATATTTCGGAGTTGTAGAGGCAACTGGGAGATTCAGTTGTTTTCGGTTTTTTTTCCTCTCCTTTCACAATAGATGTTTTGATGATGATAAAATTTCTTGGAAAGGACATCATCCAATTATCCTGTGGCCTTACTGGTTTTGTTAATCAGCCTTAAAAACATATATATGAAAACATAGACTGAGACAAATGTAATATGAGGCAGCATGTTTGCAATTTCAGTGTGTGCCAAGGGATAAATCATTTCTTGACATCTCAGTGGAATGCTGGCTTTCACTTTGGTGACTCAGTCCTGCTTTTTCCACACAGGTTATCCCAGGAGGAAACTCGAGCAGGGTCCTTCCATTCATCATCTCTTTTTTTTTAATATATGCCTTTGTGAACACTCCCAGAAGATCACAGACAGAAATGTGTTACGTACCTGTGCAGAATCATAAGAAACATGAGAGGATCACAGTTCTGCCATTCAGCATATTTGGGGCAGGCATTTGCAGAAATGACTGCTAAGTGCTGTGTTTTCAATTTGTCCTGCTTTCTGCACAGCTGTAAAGAACACCCAAAGTAAAGGACTATTTATAATCACATCCAGCTCAGACACCTCCAGTGTGGTGGTACTGCTTCCATCAAAAGACTAGTGCACTACAGGTACTCTCAGCTTGACTCAAAGTATCCTAATGATGCATCCAGGAAAAGACAAGATGGGAGGCAAGGGGAGAGGAGAAGAGAAGAGAAGAGAGGGAATATTAAAGCTATTGCAGGTACAGTGTCAAGAAAAATTTGCTGCCTGCAGCTGGTCACACTCTATCTGCGTGGGAATTTCCATCCCTCCCAGGTGGGCTGTGTTTCAGAGCCATCTCTCTCTTCACCTGCCTCCTTCCTTCCAGCATAACAAGTCAGTACTCTTGGGAATGTCATCATCTGTGTTTTCAAGTGGGTAACTTCATGACGCCCTCAGAAGCTGTTGTAACTCTCTTTAAGTAATGCAGGATTCTTTTCTGCTAAATGGAAACTGGTTGCACACACCCCATCTGGCTACCATTTCACCTTTGCTCGCAGACCTGTGCTATGCCCAACTCACAGTCCAGGACAAGGACTCTGTTTCTCATTAGTGTTTTCAATGCCTGTAGTTTTCCAGTTTGCATGAGAAATGTCTGCTCTGAAAGACAAGACTTTTCTCAGATATGTCTTATCTGTTGCTTAAGGATATTGAGGTCTTCATCATATTTAAAGCCGGGATAATAGGAGAACTTTAGAAATTTTCAACTGGAACCAGCTAGTTATGTCTTTTTAAAATACTTCTGAATAGGTATATATAATTTCTAAACAACATTTGTACAGGTAACATCTTACTATTAGAGTAGCTACTATAAATTAACAGTTCAATTGATTCATGTTATCTGAGAATCAGCCCCTCATTCATGGGCTTTGCAATTCCATGAAACACAAAAATATGAGGTGCAAGACTTAGAGGAGGTTAACTTTGCCATAATCTACTTTATAACCCAATTCTGTCCAGTTTTTGGCTTACTAAACATCTGACATGAAAGCAATGAGAGCTGGATAGATTTCAGCACTTTTCCCAATCAACCCCAAATGCAGGGTTGCCTCTGGTTCTCCCCATCGCATCAGGAGAGAAATTTCTCTTTGCCTTTTAATAATTCCTGATAAAACTCCTGATCTTTCCCCCTCTCTTCCTACAAAGTCCTTTTCTCCAATCTCTGTTATTTAACTTTCATGTATTTTATCCAGAACCGAAATTCCACTGCCCATAAAGATTAACAATAATTCTCACCTCTAATTTTCATGATGAGCTACATTCACTCTTGCACAAGACCCCATTATTCAATATTAACACATCACTAAAAACAGTCCCTTCATCAATAAATTTTGTAACCTAAGGATCAAGAGGAAGGTGAAGGTGTCATCTCACTGACATGTTTGTGTCCCATCCTCTGAACTCAAGTGCCTCCTGTATCACCTCGACTTTCCTCTTGCTTTCAGTGTTTGGAGGAGAACAGATGTGGCTGGGCTGCAGGAGGCCAAGTCAGGAGCATTTTTTCTACTCAGGAACTATAATAGTGTTTGGCTCTTCAGGGCTGTTTATAGCAGCCAGGACAGCAGGTGTGTTTGGATGGTTCAGAACACCTTCTGCCACTTTCACAGGCTGTGCTCAACCATAACATCACCAAGCCTGCAAATGAGCTGCTGAAGTGACTCCTCTACCTGCCTTTTATACTACCCGTGCCAAGGAACATAAAGGGAAAAATTCAAGTATAAGGGAGAGAGAATGGAAATGGAGGGAACCCCTATCCTCGCTGTATGTGGGGTTTTGCGTTTCAGAAAATTGCCGAAAAGGATCAGCTATTTCAGCTTCCAGCCTTATGCAAAAATCCAGAACAACGCTTGCTGTTGAAAAGCCTGCTGGGAGGGACAATTTCAGAGCTGCTGAAGAGGTTTCCTCAGCCATCCACTGCAGGAAGGATGTGACCAGGCCCCGGAAAGCTGTGGGATCACAGTTTACATTGGCACACTTTCATATTAAAGCAGCCTAATTGAAGACAGGTAATGGGATGGTGCAGTAACAGCTGCACCTGAACAGCAAGGGCACCCAGCAAGCTCAGTCAGGAGATGTCAGATTTTCTGCTACCACAGAAGTTCCTGAGCAATGTAGTGTTAGCTCGATTCTTGTGCCTATGCCACATAATTACAGAATAATTTCCTGATGCCAGCCTTAAAAAATTACATCTCATCTACTTTAATTACCATCATTGCTGTGCCAGTGCTGTGAGAAGGACAGCACCCTAAAAACGGGGAGTTGTCCAAGAGAAATGGACTCAAGCAGTGGGGTGCAATGGGGTGCTCGAGGTGTGAAGGAACCAGAGGTGAATCCTACCCCACAGTGACTATATGGACTTATAAACACATCCATAGAGTCTGAGCCACACATCTTGTCTTGCTCCTACCAAGTTACCTGTACCTGGTCTCGTTAATTCACCATCCATCCTTGTCTCTGAGAGAAGACTGGTTGTGGGGAGACAGATGGAGGGTTTTATTGCACATATTCATGAGTAACCCCGTGTATGTCTCTGTGCTGAGCAATCATTCACAGGATGAGCATTGGGTTGCATTCAGGAAAAATACCCATGAATAACTTAATAATTGAGCATAATTTCCTTCATTCAGCTGAAATGCAAACCCTAGTAAGAGTTTTCAATAAGAAAACTGAAAGTTTAATATTGCAGTATGTAAAAAGTTTCTTTCATCGCTTCTAAATAGGTGCTGCCATTCAGTTCCAATTAATTCTGCATTTCATTTCCTATGAAGAAAAAAGTAAACTATTGCACTCCTTTCATCTTTTTCTAAATACTATTTACTCAATTTGATTAATCATTGTTATTCAACAGAGGTACCGTAAAGAAACTCATATTAAACTCCATTATACAAAGCATTGTGTATTCATATAGCAAAAGACAATGCTTGCCTCAAAGAGGTTACAGAATAAATAGATAAAAGGCTTGTAAAGTTCTCATTTTATGGACAGAACTTATACATCAAAACCACGGTGAATGCCCAAGGACAGAGAGGATTTCTAGAGCAGAACTGACTTCAAACCCTAGGACTTTTAGGATGTTTTACTGGGTTTGAGGGATTTAGGACCAAAAAGTCTCCCCTATAAATACCAGACATTGACAATATCTGAAGACAGCACTTAGCAGCACTTGCAGAAATACTCTTCAAGCCAGAAATATCAATAGGACTCCCCTTTCTTATTGCATCTGTTCTTCATAAGATGTCTATAAACTACACCCCATGCACCTGCCTTAACCAGATTTTTGGGATAAAGTCCAAATGAGGCTGGATCTCTCATTATCTGTAGATGAGTTTAAGCTCCTCGCTATAGAAACTATAGAAAATAGTTGCTTGATTTTATCCTGTGCAACACTGTGCCATCTGAAAATTGTCCCTTGGGCTTTTGACTAAATGTGTCAATAGAACACAAATATTTACATCGTTTTTTCCCTGCTGGCAAAGAACATCAAAAAGAGAAACATCATATATATTTTTTTCCCTTAGCAACTTTAGTCTACTCAGACTTGTGAGTTGTAGGTCATTAGAGCACAATATTTTCCCCCAGGGCCTACAGCACAGCAAGAACTGTTTATTCCTTATTTTTCCCTGCTGCAAAGCATCTTATAAATTTAAACATAGTTAAAGGAAAGTTTTAGATAACAATTGAGTCCTTCAAACTGCTAGGATACATTTCTTCTCTTTATCAGCCTGAGGTGTTCTTTCCTGACACTGTGGGGAACTACCCAGTTTTAAGAAACCAGCACAGTAAAACTTCCTCCTAATTTCACAGAAATAACATACCATAAAAACCATTTCAGGGGTGCCAGAGATCAGCAAATACCAAGCACTTCACGAAAAGTGTCTTTAGCCATAGTCCAAGTAATGAAATATTTTTAACTTCCAGAAGTTGCTGTGAAATTGCTGCTTAAGACACCTGCCAGTAATGGAAGATGTTCGTTCTTTTCAAATATATGCAAACTTTCCCCTTTTTAGGGGATATACTGATTTGTTTTTTACCATTAAATAAGAACTGTGACATTTTCTGTTCTGTTTGCTGCACGTTCATCACTGATGGCACCCCTTCCACCTCTCACCCACCAGGATGAGCAGAAAGGAAAGCACAGTGTCTGGTCTGGTGCTACAAAACAGCACAGGGCTTTGATTAGTTAACTAGGACTTTCATTTAATTAAAGATTTGGGTTGGAAAGAACCTTTAAAGATCATCTAATCTCTCCATTAACTTGCTTAAAGCCTCGTCCAGCAAGACTTTGAATGTTTCCAGGGATGGAGCAGCTACAGCTTCTCTGGGCAACCTGTTCCAGTGTCTCACAACCATCATCATAAAAATTTCTTCCCTATGTTCAGTCTAAACCTACCCTCTTTCAATTTAAAACCTTTGCCCTAAATCCTATCACTTATTAATTAATTTTCATGGCTGTGTCTGTACAAGCCAGGGAAAGATTAAGTAAATGCTAGTATTCAAAGGAAATGCTGAGACTACAAGAAATATAGATATAATACTGATACAAGGAAAAAATATGAAGCTGTATGTCACACAACTCAGGAAGTCACCTCAGAAGATTTTAATCAGCCTGGTCTATTTTGGCTAGCACAGTGGTGGGTGCATGAAAAACAGGAAAAATGTTATTCCTTTTATTGCTAAGGAACAAGACAAGGTGAGAGGAATGTGCAAAAGTTACAAGAGTAATGAAGTTCTCTCTTGGTCAAATAAGCCCTTCCTCATCAATGCAGTGCTCCTCACTTCCCATGGTGTTTTATTCAGTCCTCATCCACTGTGTTTGACAGAGCATTTACCATTTCCCTTACACACCTAATCTGCAGTCAAAACATTCTCACCAGGCAGGAATTGTTCACTAAACATTGAAGAGGGATGTAAAATGCCCTTGGTTCCTACCTGACCTAGGAAGGCAGAAATTTACTCAGCATTGAGATTAGGCACATCTAATCCCAAAGCCACCCTTGACAAGGGCCACTGACGGGGCTGAGAAGGACATGAGTTCTGACTCCTTCACCAGAGGGAAATTAGTTGCTTCTCATCTGGTGTTTATTATTTATTACTAATCCTGCAGCAAGGTTTGACACCACCTCCTAAGTGTCCAGAGCAAAGTGAGAAACATTATCCACATCATGGATAACCTTTTTTCTTAATTTATTGCATTTTTAGTCTTAATTGTACACTATAGGAAAATTAATTTCATTTATTGATCTTTTTCTTGGTTTTCTTGAGTTTGCTCTCTCATGCTTTTCCATTTCACATAAATCTATTACATCTAAACCTTTTTTCTGGATATTTTCATGCAAATTTTCAACCCAGAATATGCAAGGACCTCTCAGTGGTCCAATAGCAAAGCAATCCACGTCTTCCACCCTCTTTTTGTAAACAGGTACACACAAGCCCTGAGGTTCTGGATTCTGGGTGGTGATTTTTACAGTGGTTTCCTTGTTATGCACCAGGAAGAAGTGCAAATTCTATGAACAACAGTAACTGATATCCACTTTATATCCCTATGACTGCCTTGTGCTTCACACTGTTCTTCCTCCCCACAGAACAAAAATGCCAGTGTGACAAACTGGCATGATTCAGAAGGAAATTAATGGGACCTCTTCAAATAAAAGTATCTCAAGAGATGGGCTCTGTAGGTTTAGGAATTTAAAGACATGAGCACAGATTCAAACCCACATTCTTCTACTCCAGGGTTAAGAAAATTAAAATAGTGACACAGGAACAGCTGATTTGTGGAGGATCCTTGTTGGAGATTGAATCAGCTTTTCATGCATAACTTAGCAAGTTATTTGAGATGTGTTAGGGTGTCTCACCTGCCCTCCAGAGTCCTCCTGCATAGTGGTACAGATCTCACATATGTCCTGTGTCATATGGAATCACAGAATATTTAGGTTGGAAAAGATCTCTAAGAGCATTGAGTCCAACATTAACCCAGCACTGCCAAGTCCAGCACTAAAGGGGCCCACTCTAAATGCCACATCTACACCTCTGTTAAATATCTCCATGGTTAGTGGCTCAGCCACTGCCCTGGGCAGTGTTCCAATGCCTAGCAGTCTTTCTGGTGAAGAAACTTTTCCTAATACCCAATTTAAACCTCCCCTTGTATAACTGAAATCCATTTCCTCTCATTATTATCACTTGTTACCTGGGAGAAGAGCCCGATCGTCACCTGGCTGGACCCTCCTGTCAGGGAGTTGTAGGGAGCAACAAATTCCACCTGAACCTCCTTCTCTCCAGGCTGAACAACCCCATTTCCCTCAACTGCTCCTCATTAGACTTAAGCTCCCAGTGTTAAGAGGAACTCCTTGCATGTACCACTCTCTTGTGGACGTCTCAGGTATTTGAAGGCACATGAAATGGCTGAAAATGCCCAGTGACCCTCAGTGACCAGCAACCACCAGCAGCCACCAGCAGCCTTCTGCCATATGGGAAGGAGCTGCTCCTTACAAATGATGCCTAAGCTCACCCCTAAAATCCACTCATCCCACTAGGTCATCAAGCTGCCCCTGGACATTTTTTTTCGAATTAACTTCTCTTCTTGATAGTTTCACAGGCCATTAGCAGCTCCCTGACCCAGCTGTAACTGAAATCAATTAAACACTGTAGGAGGTGTTAAAACATTTGTCCCCTCTGGATCTCTTTTCTAGGGACAGTTTTGGGAGAGCAGACCCTTGGCAGACATGTAGACACGTACCCCACAGAGACCTAAATCTCAGTGTGTTAACCTGGGTGCTAGTGTTCAGAAGGCCTCCTCCAGGGCTGGAGCTGCAGGTGGACAACAGCCCAGTCCTTCGTCCAAAACTACACACATTGTAGATCTTGACTTGAAACTGATTACTCTAAGCTTCTGCAAAATGTCCATGATCATAAACCACATTATCATAGAGGGGTTTGGGCTGGGAGGGACCTTAATGATCATCTTGTTCCACCTCCTGCCATGGCAGGGACACCTTCCACTTGACCAGGACGCTCTAAGCCCCATCCAATTTGGCCTCGAACACTTTCAGGGATGGGGAACCCACAGCTTCTCTGGAAAACCTGTTCCAGTGCCTCACCACCCTCACAACAAAGAGTTTGTTCTGTAATATAGTTGGAATCTCTCTTCATTTAGTTAAAATTATTCAAAATCATTTTCCCTTGCCCTAGCACTGTATTCCTGTGTAAAAAGTTGCTCTCCATCCTTTATTTCATCACAAGAAGCATGAAGACTTTCAAATGTATCAAGGGATGGTAAGGATTAGAAAATAACATAATAAACTCTGATGTTTCTGATACCTCAAAGAAAGTACAGTCCTGCTGCTACATGTTTAAAGAATGATGAGGCACTAAAAAGAAGCATTTCATCCCACAGAACTGAGGTCTGCTTTGGATCTTTCTGATGAAGATCAGAAGTTATTAGATTTAAATCTGCTTTAACTGAGAGTCATGAGAAATAAATGGTGAGAATCATATTAACCTAAAGTTTTAATCAGAAAAAGTACTGGGGAAAAGTTTGGAAAAGTACATTCTTGGCATGGTCTAACTGGATTTGACTTTTTCAGTGTACTGACTATGACCACAGCTTATACAGTTTATCAGCACAATGACAGTGGCATCTGTAGTGAGAAAATGAGTCTTAAAATGCTGAAAAATAAAATATTCCAGTTCTAAAAACTCAGAAGACCATAGTCCTAGTGGATTTATTCTGTAGATATAAAACAATTTGCCATTTCAAAGTCAGTTGGGCCAGCTCTATTGCCAGTGGAGAAAACGAGATGATTTCAGCAACTCCAGTGTGTGATTCATTTCAGACACCTACCTAGAGTGAACTGAGTAACTCAGAGCAGATGTCACAGATTATATCTGCTCCTCTGTATGTAACAAGGTCTGAGGGTGTAGTTCAGAAGGGGGTTGTTATTCACTTCAGAAATCAAATCTCAGTGTTAGAGGAATCTCACCCAAATTAGCCTTGTAAAAAAAGTCGCTGGTTTTAAATCATAATATAAACACTTTAAGTTAAATTGCTGATTTCTAAATTGGTTTTCTCTATTTTCATGCTGATTTTTTTTCCCCTGAGGGTTACTTGAAACTAAAGGGCTCTAAAACCAGAGACATTTAAAGACATTAAATGTTGCAGTATGAGCATTATTTAATGCTGCACTATTAATCACTTGAAGGACCTCTGACTTTCAGAAACAAATCTGTAAGTAGGTCACATTCTGCTCTGCAGCAATCTCCTCTTGATTGCAGAGCACTTGGTTTTGTTAATAGGTCACTATTTCAAATAACACTTTCCAAAGATTCCTTGGAAAGAAACTCAGTAGTCATCTCTCCAGAGCACTCGTGTATATAACACAGCTTCTTTCTATTTTAAAATATTTCCTATCAGTTCCTACTCTCACCAGAGCACTTAACAGCTATTTTAGTTTTCCTTCTGGCTGCCATGTGCACCACTTCCCATCACAGCACCACGTTCATCAAAGTGTAATTCCAAGAATTAATAACCTGAAAAATCCTGATCCAGTACAGAATTTTGGGTCCTTGTCTAAGATCATTTCTTGTTGAGATCCAAAGTCCACTACCTCTTACAATTTTATTGAATGCTATTGCTCAGATATTTGCACCTCCACCCTTACTTCCATTAACAACTTTCTGCACTGGCAAATGGAATCTGTCAGCCAATGTTAATCACATCATCATCTTTCTGCTGTGTCCTGGGATTTAGATTGCAATGCACCAAATACAATGCTCAGGAAAAGATGGATTGCATCCACCATATGGGTTTCACCCACCCACCCTGTAAGAACCCAAGATGCCACAGTTTTTGTCAGATGTGATTAATGTCTCAAACTCATGGTGCTTATTGCTCAGCAAGTTCATTTCCCCAAAATACTTATTTTTACAGTCCCCTGCTACTACATTCTAGCCTGCTGAAGTCAAGCTAAGTGGTCACTGATTTCCCAGGTGATCTTAAATATCTGCTGTGCTATTTCCATTCAAATAGCTTCTCGCTCATTTTCCAAGAGCATTTTTCTCCAACTGGTGCATTGCACTCTATATGGCATTTTTGAGAATTAGGATGCAATCACCATGTTTTCCTCAAAGACTTCAAAATTCAGGGGTTCCTTCGGGTGAGTCAGTGTTTTGCAGCCGTATCTCTATCAGAAAGTTATGGTAAATTATAGAAAGCAAGCTGGTGGTTCAACTAAAGACAGAGAGAACTGAAGCCATTTGCAAATGAAAAGTCTTGCCAGTTTTAGAAATCAACAGAAGAGATCAAAAAATCACAACACTGCAAACACACAGGGATCAGAGTTGGAGTGGTAGGCGAAAGAGATGAATTCAGACATTCAGACTAAAATAACCTTCATCCCAGGAAGACAGGGATTATAGCAGGGAGGCAGAGAGAAAAGAAAGAAGGCAGTGGAGGAGGAAGGTAGGAAAAAACTACATAATCATTAACAAATAATATTATTAACCAGAAGCCAGAAAACCAAATTAGATTATGTCAAGCCTTGAGCTGTGCTTCATCCTTCACAGCAGGCAGAGAATTTAAATTTGAGAATGGTGGATGCAGAAATGCATCAAAGGAGCTGGAAAAGGAGTTTTACTGTTCTTCTTGAACTTCACTGGAGAAAATTAGCCACTGAGGACAAGGCAGAAAAACGGGAAAGGTGGTAGTTGTGGCACAAAGGAAAACATGGATCTGAAAATTACCAGGACAAACTGCATGATTTGGAGAGGACATGGGTGTGAGTTAGCATTCTGCATTGCAGTCTCCTCTTATAGGAGTAAGGAATGTATGAATACACTCCAGCCTCATTTTCCAGAGTCAAATAATGGGATCCACCTGTCTGTCTGTATCCAGCCCCACAGGCTGAGCGCAATGTCCATGCCAGGTCACTTTGGGCTGTCCCTGGGGTGGCCCCATGTCTGAGGGGTCAAAGCAAAATACTGTCCCTCTTCCCCTTTCACAGCCATTCTTCCAAACAAATTAAGTCCATAAGTGTAGCAGTGGTTCAAGCCCAGAGAATGACATATCCCCTGAAGAATTTCTGGGGGCCTAGAAAGTGAGGCCTCTCTGAAGGTAGAGTTAAGTTTGGCCTTGGAAAGGGAGTCGAACTCCCCCCTCCTACCCCTCAGTTAACAATGGTATCTTGTGTCTCACTCTTTCCTCCCTTACTCCTTCTCGACTGGTCCCTGACCTTCTGATCCTTCCCCGTTTCCTCCCCTGTACCGTTATGAGATAAGTTGTAACCCTCCGAATAAAAGTCTGAAAGCTGGGCCGTCCAGGGTCTTCTTGCCCCTGAACCCAAGAAGAGCAGACTGGGCTGTCTTGTGTCTGATTTGGGGCTCCAGGCAAGGGAACACTCTCTCTCTCAGCAGCTCTCCGGTTTTTAGGACAGCAGCCACCATCCCAGGGAAGCCCGGCTCGCAGCAAGAGGAAAAGAAGTCCTCAGCTGAAGTTGACTTAACAAAAAGGAAACTTTCAGAACAAGCTGCCGAGCCGCCGGCCGTCCCTGTGGTCAGCTGTCCGGCCCTCGCCACCGGCTGCACATAAGTACGTAACAGGAAATAACATAGTCAAGGATGTTCCTGAATAGAAAGCTTTGCCAGTTCTAATTATATTTTTTTCTATAAACTTTTCCTTTATGGCTGGATCATGCTATTTTTGTTAAGGAGCTGCAGTGATTTGGGAGTCAGGGAGCCATTGGCACAGTGCAAAGGGGAAGGCTTTTGTTTCTCAAGCCTTGGCAAGCAGGTAAGCAGGGGAAGGAACAGATCCTTGCTTAAGGAGCAGGGTGAGAGCTGTGGTTGCAAACACATATCAGCAGGTAACAGAGATCTGTCATGTTTATATAGAAGCCCACAGTGACTTCCTGTACCCCTTACAGGTAAAACACCTCTTTTACAACCCCACAGTGGTGTCTGAATAGGGCATTGTGCTTCTCAGCTAAGGTGGATTTCTTAAATAAACCATGATTATCTCTAGACTCGTGGGATTTGTCTCTACCATTAGTTCCTGGGTGTAGCACTATAGCCCCGAGGAGCAGTGCTGACCCAGATCCTCTGGATCCCACACAACTCCTGTTCAATCAGTGCTCTCCTGGCACTGCTCAGCCCCATCAGCTCTGTGCTGCATCACCACTACACAAAGGATGCTCTCCTGGTCTGGGGTGAGCAGTTGTTCTCCTCAGGCTGGGTTCAGCAGCCAGCTGTGACCAGCAAGACTCCCAGGCAGCACTGTTCATGGACTGGGAATTAAACAGAGCTTTGGTCTGGGCAGGCACCACTGCTTGTGGCAACTTATCTCCATTTTTGTAGCCCATTACATCTCCAGTTCAGCTCTGAATCCTTCACTTCTGTTACCCACATCCCTACTAGAGGGAGAAGTTATTGACATTAGCTGTGTTTCTCTTCTTCATAAAAGTAAAACTTTACCATGTCAGTCCTGTGCAAGGAGAAATTAATTATATTTAAAGAAGACGCATGAAAAAGTTAAAACTAGCAAGAAATCATCCAGCTGAAAAAGCTTATTGGTTTTGGTTAGTGACTAATATTATACTAGCACTCCAAATGCAGAAATCAATTCCTTATTGAGGAGGATTCTGCATAACTTCTGCATTGGTTCTGCAGGGAATTAACAGGTAACCAAAAAGAAGGAGAATTGGATCTATCAATTTTTTGACCTGCTATCTCAATTTGTTCTGGTCTTTCTTTGTTTGTTTGCTTAATGTGAAAGCTAGAAAAATTTATTTTAATGACAAACAGCTTTTACATTACTTTCTTCCCAGTGGATCCATTTAAATACCCTCTCACCACTTTGGTGAGCAACAGGAAAGATATGAGTTGTTCTGCAGAAGTGCCCTCCAAACAGGAGTCCTTGACAGTTCAGTGAGCAGGCAAATTGACATTGTTGTATCTGCAGATCAGCAAAGGGAAGCTCAGCTCTGCTTCCCCAGGTGAGCTCAGCCAGGGACATCTGCAAAGGCCAGGGCAGTGCCACGACTTCTGTGAATTTCCTGGAAGGAACTAAAAGTGAATTAACCTTTTGCTGCCCTGGAGAGCTGCCCCTGCTGAAACTCTTTCTTTACCTCTCAACACCCAGTTGTTCAGTTTTCCTGAGCAACAGAATTCTCCTGCTCAGAGCTGAAGCCCAGAGTGAACAACTCCACTTCTCAAGGGGAGTGACAATATTGAACAGACAGGTAAAGCTCTTCTGCACAGCAGAGATTTGTCAGGGACAATGCAAGAGCTCAGGGTCATTTAAACCTATTCCAGGCTAAGGCACAAACTGCTATCCAAAGCATCTATCAGAATAGACACCATGAGAAATTCATCTCCAAACCCAAGCACTCTGCACACACAGCCTTCCCCACAGAGGAAATACAAGTTCAGGATTGGCAAATATTAGTCATATTCTTTGCAATAAGATCCATCAAAGAGCTGGATCAGCAGGTTTGAGGAGCTGAGAATACAATGCACAGGGAGCCCTTTTGCCCACCTCGAGCAGGTAGAGGGAAAGATAAAAAGGAGGGTGAAGCAAAGACTGCTGGAAACAGCTTTTATTAACCAGATATTTCAAAAAATAAACTACTTTCAGCCCAGGTCCATCCCCCCCAAAAATAATAATAAAATGAATTTTAATAAAAACAGCTAAAATATTTTATTAAATGTTTTGTAACAAAGAAAA
The DNA here is from genome assembly GCA_025920805.1 of Petroica traversi. Classification (NCBI taxonomy): domain Eukaryota; kingdom Metazoa; phylum Chordata; class Aves; order Passeriformes; family Petroicidae; genus Petroica; species Petroica traversi. The sequence continues at coordinate 12,111,443 of JAHLSL010000038.1, read as the reverse complement.
AAATGGTGTTTTTTTCTCCTTCCAGAAGCACTAAAGAGCCTCTAGTTTCTCCAAAGTGCTGATGGTCAGAATGTTTTCTGTGTCTCCTCTGGTTCCAGGCTGCTCCTCCTCAAGAGGGAATTACAGACTACCATGAAGCGGGATAACAGGGACCACAGCTGCTTGCATGTGGGGGCAATAGCAGCTTGGTCAGTGCAGTCAGAACATTGATCACATACTCCTGTGGGCCCCTCTTCTCCTGAAGCACTCTGTCTGTAAGCTTGAGGTGTGAAGAATCATTTTTAGATATGGATGCTATGGCAGGAGCCCTCCTGATCATCTACCAAAGGTCTGTGCTGACTGAAAATTAGCCAGGTTCAAGAGTGGTGTGAGGGAAGACCCAGAAAACCACAGGCTTGTTAGTTTAACTTCCAGTTAGAAAAATTATGGTGAAAAACATTCTGGGGACTGCTGAAAGGAATTTAAAGAATAATTCTATCATCAGGAGCAGACAACAAAGAGAAAAGCCAAACTAACTAATCTGATATTGATGATAAGATCATCTGCCCAGGGGATGAAGGGAAGGTCTTTGATGCACTTTGCAGAGAGGGTGCTCCAAGATTGGAACAGACTTCCTAGAGAGGCGGTTGATGCCCCAAGCCTGCCAGTGTTTGAGAGGTATTTGGACAATGCCCTTCATAATCTGCTTTAACTTTTGGCCAGCCCTGAAGTGGTCAGGCAGCTGAACTGGGTGACCATGTAGGTCCCTCCCAACTGCAATTGTCTGTTCTGTTTTGTACAGGTCAGCAGAACTAATTTTGAAGAGGCTGCTTTTTATGCCTCCTGTACCTCCTCTCCTCTCAGCAATCGTCTCTCCTTCATGCAGGCTTCCCCATTTCCCTGGGATAAAAAGTATGTGCTGCCTTATGCTGGCAGTGCTTTGCATTTTTGTAGCATTTGCTGACAGGGACTTCAAGGGCTTTGAAAGACTTCAGACTGAAAAATGCTTGTAGGAGCTTGACAAAGGTAAGGAAATGGAAGCCCAGAGCAGGCAGTTGAATACCTAAAGATGGGAAATAACCATGGGGGAGTAGCTACACCTGTGCTTTTGGATCATCATCAAGTAATATGTGCACATCAGTCTTTTAGTTGCCAGTGCAGCTGAGTTCACAGCAGAGCTGGAGTTAGCAAGTGCTTAAATGAAATCACTCTGAATGGATCCTCCATGAGACCTTAGCTCACTCTGGTTACACCCAGAGCAGGAGAAAGCATTATAATCCAGCTGTAGTGAAACCTAAATATGGATTGTGCTATTGCTGGGTACCACAATATTAATGCAGTGATTGTCAAAGGTGCCCAAAAGTCCATCTCAGCTTTCAGCTGGGAAGAGCTCTGCAGCTTTGAGGGGTTTTAGTACTGGCAAAGGGAAAATAAATATTAAGCAAAGCACAAACAGCTACCAGCAAGGCAATCAGAGAGGAAATAAATGGACAAACACCAGCTACAAGTCAGGCATTATTATGAAAGAAACAGCATATTCAGCTAAAGGTCTTGATTTCAACCTTTCCGAAAGGCAGGGGCATCTCTGTTAACAGCCTGAGAAGATTGTATCTCACTTCAAATGCAGATGCTGTTTTGTCTTCAATATCACTCCTTGACCGTGTTTTCTGAGAAATGTAGCAGAAAAGTGAATTATGTAGCAATTCTAAGGATGGTACTTTACATTTTAAACATGCAGGCAGAAAAATAATGTCTTTTGTTTATATCACGCTCCTTAAACTTGAAGGGCATTCACATTTCAGAGAGAATATCACTTGGAAAAAGAAAAATCTTCGTAGCCTATATGCTCATTGAAAGGTTAGCACTTCTCTAATATGGTTCCTAATAGCAGCCTCATTAACTTGAGTCTGTAGAATGTTAGTGCAAAGCATCTTTTGCTAGCAGAGCTCATAGGTAGGTTGGTTCTGTATTTCTACAATGCCATATGCTGTGCAAAAAGCAGTTTATTTGCATTTTTATATGGTACTTCTGTTTTGTTATTGCCATTGCTAGTAATGTTCTTTTCCACATTCCCTCCACTGACACTTAGTAAGCATCTGGTGTTTCTCCAAAACAAATTTATCCTTAATACTTAATAATAGTAGCCTGCATTTGACCTTCAGATGCTACAGATTTTTGTCTCAAAAAATGAAAAAAACTGCTCTTTATATCATTCCCTACCTCCTGTCCCTCTCATTTTCATTGGCCTATGGTATACAGATCCTTAAAATAACCACAGTTATTTTTAGATTTCGTCTCTTCTTTAATTTCTTATGTAATTGCCTTATTTTCAGAGCTAAATGTCATTGATAAACATTTAATAGTCCTATTGTGGCCACTTTTTTTTCACCAGTAATTCTTCTGATTACTTTTTTGAGCCTATCATAGAATCACAAAATGGTTTGGGTTGGAAAGGACATTAAGGTTCATCTACTTTCCACTTGCCTGCCATGGGCAGGGGTGCCACCCACTTGATCAGAGGGTCCAGGGCCCAAACCAACCTGTCCTTGAACATTTCCAGGGGTGGGCAACCACACCTTACAGGTCTATAAATCACAAGTGTAGGTAGATAGTCAGATAATCTTCAGTTTTCACAGTGTCTCACAGTTACAAGTCCCACACTTACCCACCCTGAAGTAAAGCCTTATCCAGATGGACCATGAGGATAAGGAAAAATGCTCTGGTTGCTGTATTTAAATGGGGAAGGTATTTCTATAAGTAAGAGAACCTCAGTACCTGCTATTTCTATGCTATCCTAAGGTTTTTTTCCAAAATTGTTTAAAGAAAACCTAGTAGACACTTAAAAAATCCACAAAAGCCCAGTTGGATTCTAGCAGGTCAGATAGAGTGGAGGTGCTGGGTTTTGTCTTGCTAAAATTTCAGCCTGGATGGATCAAATCTGCAGAGAATTTTTCAGTGCAGATGATTCTGTTGCACAAAGATCAGTCTGCAGCATCTACCATAATTCAATTTATCCACAGATCTGTTGGGTAAGACCAGTAGCACAGGCTGACATGAAGGCATTTTTGAAACTGTGTGGGTTAATCATGTGAAAGACCTAGCTGCTTCTATTTGGAATTGATTTCATGTATTTAGGTGCCTTCGAAACTTATTCAGAACTTGTCCACAGAGTCACAGAAATTTGTACTGCCACACTTACAACAGGGTATCACATCTCATCCTAGAAAGGACAATGACTTCAAATCAGAAGGGTATATCTGGACTGTCAGAAAATGTGGATGTATCTGTGCACCACTACACCTTCCCATGGGAGCAGCATGCACAAGACATGCCCAAAATTTCAGAAATAATTTCTATATTCATATTTCTAAGCACTAATAATACTGATATAATGGCCAGTATGTCTGAGAAAACTAACCATTGTGTTTGATATGTTACAGACAGCAACTAAGCTACCATAGCTTCAGGAATTTTCCAATTCCTAATGAGCAGAGAAATGTTTTGTAGCCCTATTAACTACTGTTAATGGAGAAGTGACAAAAGCAAGGCAACAGTTTTTAATATCATTTAACACTGAGGATGTTTGTATTAAACCCATTATGAGGGCAGACTGTGGGTCCCAGGTTACATTCCTACATTCCATGCTGTAGTGAGGAGCTGTCAGCTCAGGTGTGCCTGTGACAGGGTCTAGCCCAGGTACAAATCCTTGCGCATCCCTGCCTACAGTGTTAGAACTGATTCCATTACCTAAAAGATCATGGAATCACAGACACCCTCAACCTTCTGCAATACTTACCCTAATGCAGCCCAAGATACTTTTAGCCCTCTTTTACACCAGGATATGCTGCTGGCTCATGTTCAACTTGGTGTCCAACAGGACCCTCAGGACCTTTTCTGCAAACATGCTTTCCAGGAATAAATGTTATGGTGGTGTCTGAGGGCAAAAATATTTATTGAGGGCAAGAATTAAACATGGATCAAAAAAATTTGTGAATGTTCACAATTTTATTATCTTAAATCATTACTGAGTGGTGACGCTGAACATTTTGTAAGGGATTTTTCTTTCTTCATGCCTTAAGCTTCCCTGTATTTGTTTGGTGGGAGTGGAGATTGTTCAACATGTGGCTGCTGGAAGAAGGAAGATGGTTAAACATCAGTCTGTGTCATTTGATGCTTCCCAGTGTCAGTGGTGGAAACCAATCCAAGTAAACTTCAGGCCTGATTTGGTACAGCAGTTCTAAGCGTGGAACAGCTCCAAGACTAAAATCTTTCATGGCATTTCTCACCCTAACCAAAAGTGAAAAGTAACAATTTTTCAAAGCTATACAAGGTGAAACTCTGCTCTGATTAACTGCTCATCATCTTCTGAGGCACACAGGGCACTCCAGTCCCTCTGGGTGGCTGAGATTTAGCCTGACATCCAAAGACTGATATGTTCCACCCAGCACAATGTAGCTTCTGTTAACTGATTTATATGTCATTACAGGGGAGATAAACAAAGGACAACAGCACCCATGTCCTGAATGCCAGATTTCACACTGAATGGTTCCTTGATTATCTGGTGGAGATTAGTTTTGCAAATTACTGTCGAGAGACAATATATGAACTCAAAATCTTTTTATTTCTTTGGTTGAAACACTTCCAGAATTTCTTACAGTGTTTTTGTCTCAGATAGTCTTTTATGACTTTATTCAAATTTTTCCTTCCCCCTGCTGACCCATCAAAGTGGTTTCCTCACTAAAATTGTCATCCTGCACAAATGGTGTAGTCATGCTTCGTAAATCACACAGACCTCAAAGCAGCTGTTCCTTCACAGCTACAGAAAGAGTAGGAGATGGGCAAACAGGAATCTTTGGGCACTTCCCAGACGCACAGGTGCAATGAAAATCCATGAGCCTGGTAACTGATTACTCTACAAGCTCACTGAACCAGAGCTGTGCAAAACTATCCTCTTGTGTAAATAGACAAGAAAAATGAGACAGTTGGCTTGGCAAAGTGGCGATGCAAAAATTATCTATGCAAGTAAATATGCATGGCTCAGGTCACACAGTCAGTAAACATGTACTGGGCCAGAAAGAGCATTTGTTCCAGAGTCCTTCAGAACTAAAGGCAAGAGCAGAGTTCAAAAATAAATGTCATTACTGCTGAGTAGCTGATTCATTAGACGCTGCGCCCTGACTTGCCACACACAAAGGATGGCACCCTCAGTGGAGCAAGGATATTTGGGAACAGATGCACTACAGGAATTCTAAAGTCCATGACACTTTAGCCCATTGTCAGCAGGAATATTTAAGCCACAGATCATCACCGCTCTGGTTATACCCATTCCAATAAGTCATACAGTGCCCACATTTGTTCTTAGAGCCACCCTGGGGCAAAGAGCTGTCCAGTCATAGCCAGGTTATCAGACTCTACTCCCATCCATTCTAGGATGGGAGTAGAGTCATAAAAAATGGTCTCTGGTCTCTGCTAATACCCGAAGTGAAACCAAAAATCTTTCAGCAGCTGCTAAGCCAACCATGCTAAAGGCATGCCAGGAACCATGCAAACAGTGTGGCAACACAGAGGGTTAAGTTTCAGTGCTTAGGAAATCACCAAGCACTGTTTGATTTACTAGTGTTGATTGTCTTAATTATCCAAAACAACTCTTCTTTGGCAGCACAACATTCTCTACCTCAAAAGATAGAAGGTGACCATGTCCCATAGCTCCTAACAGCTGGAGAGAGGTGACTGAAAACATTATTTTTTACTTCTTTTGTTTGGTCTTTGGGGTTTTTAACTTATTTTTTCTTTTTGTTTACAGGAAACAGGTATCAGACATCCACACTCATTTCTGAGTTTCACTACTCACTGTAAAAAAAACCCCACACCATTAAAAATTTGTTCTGTATTGATGTCCTACAAGTTTCAAGGAATACTCTGCTCATCACAGAGAACTTTCATAAATAAGAGCCCTGCATTGAATTTTTCCACCACCTCTATGAATTTATAAGTTTTGGGTTTTCACTGCTCTTCTTTTTTAAACCCCATGACGTTCTTCTTGAGATGTAGAGACCTCAAGTCCCAAGAAAGTGGATGCATGGAAGTTTAATGTAGCAGCAAAAGGACATCCTATTCCATTCCTCACTGCCTTTCCTGATGGTTCATCTGTTCCTGTTGGCTTCTTGCTTTTCACTGCACATAAAGGCAGTGATTTCAGAGCCCTCCAGCAGTGATGGCAAAGTGTCTCTGGTGAACTGGTTGTAAGCGTCGAGGAGACATGATTTACATCACTTTCCACAGATTACTTATTGTGCATTTATCTTCCTCTGCCATGCTCTTTACCTTTCACTCAGTTTTGTTAGATCCTTCAGGAGTTCCTCCCCATCAATGAGACATTTGTCAAAGATAGTGAAGATAATCTTTATTATCTGGAAATCTGGAGTTTTAACAGCTTGTTCACTTCAAGATAACAGATCAATGTCAAATAAAACTAAGAGTGTCCACATTTCTGGCTGTAGAGCTGGAAACTCTTTCATTAGTAGACAAGCCCTAAAGGCCATGCCTGTCACTGAGAAGGGAAAAAATCTCACTAATCCATACAAACCAAAAGACATCACTTACCTGCTAACATCAGTGTAAGCTAAGAATGCTGTGAACACAAACTGTGACTGTGCCAGTTTCCCCAGCTCTTGTAGGGTTAGATTGCCAATCATGTAATTGCCACGCTCACTGTTACAGAAGGAGCAAGGTGACACAAGGACACACATGATCACAGGCAGCATGAATAACTAAATACAAAGTTTTGCATTCAAGTTTTTCTGTCTGGACTGACAGAGTTGGAATAGTGCAGCAGGCGTGGCTGTCACAGCAGGAGCAGCAGGTGGATGGAGAAAAAAAAGAAAACTTGAGGTTTGACACCGGTGTCCTGGTTTAGGGCAAATATTTAGGAGGAAACCTCTGGGGGGGGATCTCCTCTAGGAAGAGCCGATTCCAAACTACCCCTTCCCCTAAAGGTCTTGGAAGAATTTCCTTAGAGAAAAGTGGAAAAAACTATTTATTTAACAAATAGAATATTCACAAGCATAGGAAAAATTTGGATAATATGAAAACAATGAAACCTCTCCTTCCTCTGAAGAGATGGTAGATTCAGAGTCCATCTGAGTCCGGTTCAGTTCTCCAGTGGGGGGGGCCGATTGCCGGGCCTGGCTGTAGAAGTTGGGGGGAGGGGGCCTCCGGGGATTCCCTGGTGTCTTGGGCCCATGTGATGCCAGCCAGTCCCAGGAGGAGGAAAAAAGGAAAAAATACCCAGCAAAAGAAACAAAGTCTCTCCCTTCAAAAAAAAGCCAAGAAAGATCCGAGAAAACCCTCCGCTGTGTGCTGTTCCAGCACACACCAGAGAGAATGAATAAGATAAGGCTGTCCCACTGGAATGTAGCCTCTCCGCTCTCTCAAGGCCTTTCTTCGTAGGAGTAAATGTATCCTGAAGACAAACGGCGAGTGGTTTTTTTTCCCCACTTTCGCTCTCTCTGTCTCTCTGGGCCTAACTTAAAGCTGTAGAGCTTAATGTCCAGCATAAGCAAGAGGACAACTGGGGATACAAACAGGTCATATGGCCAACCCAGGACAACTGGCTGAACTATTTTGCCGACAGAAGTTGGAATAAGTCAGGCTTTGTCCTTCAGCAGAGGAATAAAGACAGTGCAAGAACAGCATGGACTGACAGACTGATACATGAAACTAAGAGAGTAAACATGGCATTATTAAATTCTTTTTGTAGGTTCACTTATTCTAGGTATTTTTCACACTCCCCCTCTAGCAGTATAAGATGACTTCATTTTTTGCAGTGAAACACAGAATTCCCTCATCACTTTACAGAAGGGGTTCAGCAGGAGGCATCCATGATTTTGAAGTCTGTACAAACCAAACAAAAAGCTCCCACTGTCCTAGCTCTGTGTGCCACCTGTGATGAGAACTACCACAACCGAAGATGTCTTATTTCCCTTTTCCATGTAAGTTTCCCTTAGGGCATCTTTTAGCAGATATCTGTCTGTCTATCTAGTCTTCTTCTCAAGCCTTGGTTCACCTAATGTAAAAGACAAATCAATAATGTGTGGGCTAAAATCCTCATAAAACCTAAAGAAGAAAATGCAAAACAATTCCCACAAGTTCTGCAGCAAATTAAGTTGATGCAAATGGCGGATTCTCCTCCCTGCATCCCAGAGTGTGTATAGTCTCTGCTCCTGGCTTCAGGGACTGGGAACACTAAAGATCCATGAGTAATCAAATAGTTTTAGACTAGAAATCTAGGGTCTTCCTCTTTCTACATCCTTCTTGGCTAAAAAAAGCCAAAACTGAAACCAAAGCAAAACCAAAAACCACATAAGAAAAGAAACAAAACAAACAACAATAACAAACCCCCTCACACACACAACGCCCCAAAAAAACCCAAAAAAGCAAGCAAACAAACAAATAAACAAACAAACAAACACAAAAAAAAATAAAGAAAAAAAAGAAAAGAAAAAGGAAAAGCTCCCCTACAACCTGAATTCAAAACCATACGGGTTTGGATATTTTGTTTGGTTTCTCCTTTCTTTCAGGCCTTTAGGGATGGCTCAGGTGGCTACCATACATGTTCCATTTCTTATTATGATTTATTTTCCTAATGCCAGCATAAGCTTTGTCAGTGCCTTACTAAATATGGAAGCAGTTAAACCATAATGAGGTTTTAATATGGTAGCATTAAAGGGTAAGGCCCAACTCCTGGAAAAAAAGAGATTAAACTGATATAGAAACACACACAGGTGCAAACATTCATGCTAGTAAGGGAGGCTAACATGATAGAGCCTTCAAGCTCAGCCAAGCCCTCAGCTTCAAAGTTCGTGGAGGTCTGTGCCCAGTAAATCTATCATTTCTGACACATGAATGACAGAAATGGAGTTTCTGCAGTTGAACCACTTGCTGCTTGTCAGCTTCATCGAGGTAAAGGCCTCACTCTGTTAACTGAGAGAAAACATCACCTGACACCACCAGGGAGCTTTGGGTGGTAACTGAAGTACCTGAGGGTGATGGATCCCATTCTTTTGGGTCAAATAAAAGTTATCTTTCATGTAAGAAAGGGCATCATGATTCCATGGCGATCTCAAAGGAATCTAAGCTATCCTAAGGCTCCCCCCAAGTGCAAAGTGATTATCACCACAACTTCCCAGTGAAAGGGCAATGAATTTTAACAGATTTTGTAGCAAGCAAAGTCCAAGGAGACCAGCAGCCAAGCCTCTCTGCTCCACTACTTGTTGTCAAGCATCTTTCAGGCTCCTTATAAACCACCCTAAAGGACCTAATCACACAGATATTATAAACCACCCTAAAGGACCTGTTCACACAGATATTACACCCCCAGAAAAAAAAAAAGTTGTGGCCCACAGGCAGAAATCAGATGAGGTCACAAAGGGATTTAAGATCAAAGTACATGTATTGGCAGAGGACTGGTGATATGAAGAACCAAAAAAAGCCCCATAAAATAAGAGGAAAATGTGTCCCCAGCAATGAATCCACATCTCATCAAAAGAGCTGCTAGCAAGGATAAAGCTAAAATATCCCCAAAATTAAGAACTCCTTGCACATCTGGGAAAAGATGTCAGTGATCCCAAAGTGACACTTTGCTGTCTCAAAATTCATTGCTTAGGAGAATTCTGGGACAAGGTCTACTGATGGGAAGGAAGTCAGGGACACACTGGAGAGATGCTTTGGATTGAACTGTGGGCCTGGCTGCTTTCCTGGGCTGCAGCACCTCACCAGTATCATATCCATGAATACCATGGGCTGGTATTCATGGATGCGATCTCCCAGACTCAATCCCCAGTTCCACTTGGACTCTTTCAAGGATAAAGGATTTGGAGCCTTCTGAGGGTAATTACAAGATACCCAGGAGTAATAGTATTTTCCTGGAGGAGAGGTTTGCCATGTGAAGACAGACAAGAACATCCTAATTAATTTCATCCAGCTTTTCTTATTGCCCTCCATGGATGTTAGAGTGCTATTATTTTAGCAATTGTGCTGGTACAACATGGTATAGCTGCTGAGAGAGCTCCCAAAAGCAGCAGTTGCCATTATATAGGTGTCAGCATGTACAATTTACACTTTATACACTCATTTTTATTACTGTTAAAGTAATTACTCCTGAAAGATTGTCCATCACTTCTGCTTAATAATTTAACCATCGATTCGATCCTCAGCAGAACTGGCATCCAGCATCAGGCACATTATTGCCATCAAAATATTAAAAGCCCCCAAACACTTGTTTACTGAGCTACTATATTGAAGAATTGGGTTTTGTCCAATTGCATAGTGATCCAAAAATAACATTTGTTAATATGCAATAAACCTTTTGGCAAAATTCCCACTTCTATTTAATTTTTTTCTACTACGTTAGGCAGAAACAAATATTTGGGCTTTCCATTTGGAAATTGAAAGTAGTCACTTTAGCAACTATCCGTGTCTAATTAATACTCTGTTTTACTTTGCTTGCAAATTACTTATTCCTTTCCTTGCTGGGGAGCAGAAAACAAAGGGTCTTGGAATCAGTGGTCCTCCTCCAGTCTTGCCTCCAAAAATACATTTTCTCTTCCTTTCCCACCACCATAATAACTGAAAATCCATATCCCAGAAGTCTAATGTTTGTGCCTGTTCTTAATGAGCAGTAGCTCCAGATCAAAACAAGCTGAGGAAATTCTCTCTATGAAATGGAGAATTGCAGAATTCAATAAGGGAACCGAGGGAGAAAAAAATTAGAGGGTGAGAACCAGAATTGTTTGCATCTGCTCCTCTGAGCTCTCCATACAGTGCAGGGGCAGCGTTCAAGATCTTCCCTCCCAACCCTGTGTGGGATATTTTGCCAAGAGGTTCCCATTACTGCTGACTCAAACCATACATTTAATTCCCCTGTACAACACATGGGAGCTCAGATACACCCACAAGAGTTTCTCTAGCACTAAGAGAAATTAAAAATCCAAAAGAGAAAGAAATCATACACTTCAGTTTCTTTGACTTACATATTATTAGCTGAGCCAAACACGCTAATACTGACATGGGGCTTTCAAGATAATGAAGAAGGAGGTCAGATCTTGACTGTCAGGGACAAGTAGGCACCTCCTCTGTCCTAGAATGGCAGATTCAGCAAGGAAAGAGAAAACCATTCATTATGGAAATGTCAGACTGGTACTGCTCAGTCTCCTCACAGCTTTTCTACAGGTTCTGGTCCTTTTTAGGGCTGCGAGGAAAGGACTGGATCTCTCCTTAAGTGCCAGGCTGAGGATAAGTTGTCTGAATAGGACATGGGAACCAGAGGCAAGATCAATGTGCAAAGCTGAGGAAAGTCACAGCACCTTGAGGAATGGCTGAGTTCCCATTTCACAAACTTCCCATTTGCCAGCCAAGGGAAAGAAGTGGCCAAACTTAGCAGATAATTGAAGGGGACTTTTGGGAGATAAAGTCTTGCAAGGCCAGAATGCCCAGGGCACCTGTCAGTAACACCAGCAGCATTATATACAGTATCAGCAGGCAACAGTTTTGAGAATACCAGGCTTTGATATTGATGTAGCAAACGGGGGCTATTGGGGGAAAAAGTTGATTACAGATGGTTTGTTGATATGGAATAAGATCAGGTCAGAGAAAAGGAGGTAGAAGAACTCTGAGCAGAAGAATCCATAAACATCAAAGTTGAACAAGTCTCAAATTAAACCCTTAAGAAACCTTTAAAACTTCAAAATTATTCTGCTCTTTAGAAGACTCAGACAGTTTCTGTATTTTCACATCCCATATTCAGCCCACATTTGTAATTCTGGGCATCTGAAGATCACAGCATCTTAAAGGTCTTTCCATCCTGGGAAAAGATGTCTTTCTTAAACATACTTTGCACTATCTCAGCTTTTCCTGACTGAAAAAGTCTGGACCAAAATGGACTTTTTCAATTTTAAATAACCAGTTTCCTAGATATTAAACAGTCAGAACAAAATGCACAGGTAATGAAGTACATGTGGATGAGTCTGTAGGAAAAAAGGCAGTAAAGAAAGATGTCCTGATTTAAAACAAAGACTTCAATATATTAGAAGCTGGCTGTGTGCAATTACTTTGGGTGAAAGTTTCTAAGTTGTCTAAAGGGATTGTGTTGCTGTTAAAAAATCTATTCAAGCCAGGTTTTCCTGCTTGCTGATATATAAACACAGCCCACAGAGCAGTCACTGCCTGGTATTTCCTGTGGGATCAAGCTATAACCTTGCAATACTGTACATTTAAGCTTTGAATCCTGACACATAATAAAAATAAAAAGCAAGCAAACAGAAACAACCCTCAGACACATAGAAAGAATTTTAAAAGAGAAGGAGATTAAGCTCATAGAGCGCAATCACTCCTTGCAGAGCATTTTGTCAGTTTGTTTTGTTGCTGTCTCACAGGATCCACTCCACCATGTCCTTCAGACTGGCAGTTCCTTTCTCTTTCACTCTCCCAATCTCTGCATGGATCCATGGTTTTCACATTTTATTCATCCCCACCTTGAAATTTGATTGATGTCCATAATTTCCAACTTCTCTCACCCTTTCTTTGCCTAATGTACTGAAAAAACCAGGACACTGGAGCAGGGACTGTGCAGTTTGATACCTATGCCATCACTTTGCTGGACTCTTTCAATTGTCCTTTGGATGCAACTTGGCTGTAAAACCCAGTTTTCTACATAACTTTATAACATCTGCTGAAGCAGAGCCTTTATCCTTTTATCAACAAGGTAACATTACATATTAAATAATATTAAAAGGCATAATTTTACCTGTCACTTTGGACAAATCGTTGCCTGCTCACCAGCACTGCCCCAGGGCTGCATATTCTGGGCACTATTTTATCTCCATGTGCAGCACAAATAAGTGCTGATCTTTCCCCAAAGTTTCTCAGTAATATTATGGAATGATTCCACCAAACTGAAGCCATTTAGAGGTCAGAAAGTGGAATTTTCAATGGATCTTAGTGCACTACTCCCTCTGATCTTTCTCTTTTAAAACCTCCAATCTTATTTTCTGAGAAAAATCCTCCAGCTTTGAGCTTTCCATGTTTCTGAAAGCAATTATGACTCAAACACTGGATTTGCCATGATGCTATAGAATAGCAGTGATCTGCTGACATTCCTGTCATATTTTAAAATGAAAAGGGCATGTTTTTGTAATTTTTTCTGCAGTCTGGGACAAGACTCCTTTTGCTTCTCGCACAGCTCCCTTAATATCTGTTTTCCAATTAAATCTGATTGCATCCTGTCCATCCAATGCTGACCAGCATAAAGCTGCCCTTCACATCCAATTCCCACAGATTTAAATAAAATCAAATGATACAAGATGATGGTGTCTTGGTTTGTGAGTCCTAAATTGGGGGATTAAATGACAAAAAGGTTATTCCCTGTATGGATCATCAGGGCTACAGCTAAAGGGTTTATTTATGACTGGAACGAAGTCTGGCAGACAGAAATAGCAATCTCCAGATAGTCTGTAAGAAGTTTAGGAGAAAATAATGATCTTTGGGAAATTCCCTCTTGTTGTACACAGTTTTTTGTAAATTGTACCTTATAAATGCATTTGCAAAGACAGAAGCCACAAAAAGTCTATCTTTTTAATCAAAATGGAGAGGGAAGGGAACACTTTCTCAGCACTGCAAAGCATATAATCATTCTCTTGTCATCCTTCACTGCCAAAGAATTTCCCCTACAGAATCATTCCAGAATGTCTTTTATTAAAAAGTAGTATTTACAGAAAAACAGCAAACATAATTTTTTATCTGACTCTTTTCCACCTGCTTTTTACCCAACATTTTCTCTCTTTGCAACAGGGTTAACACAATGTGAGTGCCACAGTGAGTGACTTCTATCAACATACATCTTATAATCAGGCCATTTCTGCCCGAAAACTGACAGACTCACAGTAGTGGCCAAAGCACTGGGACACCAGACATAACATCCAGCAAGGCACCACAGATAACTCCAAGCCAGGCTTTGTATCATCCATCAGAACTGGATCTGCCCATCCTCTGACACTCTGTAAAGGACCAGGTGGGTTTGAAAACTCAATGAGACTGCAGGGTGAAATCCTTTTCCTCAAGCTGTTTCATATGCATCTCACTTCCAAGCTTCTTTAACATTACATTCTTGTGGTATGTGGCAGATGTCTTATAGAGGTATATTTATTTATTGTGTACACAGGGCTGTGTGGTGCAGTGTAAGCTCTATCAGAGAATTTCTAGTCTAAAAAAAAAATCTATATTTTTATTGCTGCCTGAAACAATCACTATCTTCCACCAGTATCCCCAGCATCATCAGCCATTCCATCAGCAGGTTTTTTATGCAAGACACAAATTCCATATCAGTAATATTTTCAGATATATGTGTGGACTGTTGGTGACGATATAAGAAAATGGCAAGTCACAGCTCAAAGTTTCTCTTCCTTGAAGATGAAATTACTTGTACACAGAGGAAAAGCATTAGGCCCAACACACCACTGACTTTTTACATAGATTTTTTGCTGGTCTTCACATAAGAGCTGGTCCCACATGTGTTCTTCAGTCACCCCCTCTCTGTGGCCTGTGTTTTCCTAGCTGCTCTATAAGGGAACAGTGCAAAATTCAGGTTTCATCTGCCAATGAAACTCTCCATCTTTCTGAATATTTTTAAGTATTCCCACACAGACCTAACATAACCTGAAAAGCCCAAAAATATTTGAAAGGTCCACATTTGAAAGGACTGTTTGTTTAGTTGTTTCTCTGATTGCAGTTGTTTGGCTCAGAGTACTCATTAAGAGGTGTTTAATAGGATGTTTGGGAGTTATCATTTCTGGACATGCTGATTTAAAACAAATAAACAAAGAAAAAGAAAAGAAAAGGAAACAAAAAAGAGCTGGTTTTGACCATATGAAGAGATTTCAATGGATTTTTAGTTTTTTTCCTAAAGAGATCTGCTAACTTTTCAGTATGTGTTCTGCATACCCATGCACAGGGATTTATCCCTTGTGGTACCCATGCATTCAGCAGCAACAATGGGATCTGAGCCCTCCAATTAAGTGCTAATACATTCAAATTACCAATGGGAGCCCAGACTTGGAGGTTACATCTCTATTAGCCTGTTCTCTAGCCCTGAGACCAAGCGACAAAGTCTGCCCACGTGCCTATTGTTACACCCCTTTAGCCTCCAGAGCAGGGTAACACATCCAAACTGCCTCTGGGGAATAAATACAATTATAGGAAAACAAGGGATTGACAGGAAATGTAAATTACCTATGAAAAACTGTTCTACCTTGAGAGCAATTAATTGCTGATAGAGGAGACCAGAAAGGCTGTGAACAGCTCATCCTTGGAGATGTTCAGATCCTGACTGGGCACAGTTTCTGAACATATTGCACTGGATGTTTTTCAAACATGGGGTTAAGACCAGGTGATTTCCAGAATTGGCTTAATTTGTTGTAGAAATAAATTAAATTTATTCTAGGAATGTTCCTTGGCCTTTGCTAACTTCTAGACAGTGTTTGGGAAGTGTGTGAGAGCCTGTATTTGGTCCAGACAAAACCATGCTGAGTACTTTGCTGAAAATTTAACAGGAGAGAGGATCAAATTCCAGTGCTCAGGGATATTTTCTGGTTAAAGAGATGTAAGCAGAGAAGTTGGTACTCCCAGCCATACAGAAAATCTGCAGCAGAGGAGGAACTTCAGTGCTCACCTTCCGATCTGAGGCTTGCTCTGCATCACTGGCATTCCTCTTCTCATTTGTTGGAGCATCCAGCTTAGACTGTGGTGGAACCTTGGCATGGCTTTTAACTGTGATGTGGTTCTTGTTGGAATATTTTCACATATGTCTGTTCCTTTCTGACACTAATCTCCAATCAAGGACAGGTCACTTATTTTATAAGTGAGATTAAGAGACTTTAAACACAACCTGTGTCAGGAGGTGTTGTGACAAAGTGGTTCTCATGTACTTTTCAGAACCTGGACCTTGGTGAAAGGCTTGAAGTCACAAAAGACTGAGAACATCACAGACCCTTAGAATAAATGCATTGGAACTAAAACTGGTACCTCACTGTATGTTTTTAAATATGACACACCCCCCAAAATCTGCACCCAGATTTATTTCTCTGTGTACTGGCCAATGTGTGCATGTGTTCAGCTTTTGTTTTCAGGCAGGTGAACATTTTCTTTGCCTTCCTTTTAGGATGACTGGATGCTGGCAAACTCTGATTTTAAAGCATTAGGATTAAAATCAACCTAACCACATGATGAGCACAGTTCTGCCTGCTCCTGGATCAGCATGTGTTAACATCAGAAAAACCCTGCAGATAAACTATGCTTCACCTTTCATGGTTACTTTGGAAGCCATAATCAGGAGCAAAACTGGCCTTCATTTGAGAATTTGCAGTGGTTATTGCTTTGATGTTTATATGTAAGAACTCCTTTGCCATGATTTCACATAGCAAGGTGAAATGATCCACCTGAGGCCATGCAATTTGCCAGTGGCAGACCTAGGATAGCTTGATCTGCCAAGTTCCAGCAACAAGCAGCATGACTTCCACTTCTTCTCATTTGAATTTCCTATTTCCTCATTTACTAACAAACCCCTTTTCTACTGTAGCTGATCTTTCCCACTCACTGAGCAATATCAGTTGATTAATGATGGATTTTTTTTACAAAGGCAAGGACAATGTCAAGGGGGATGGCTTTAAAAGGAAAGAGAATAGGTTTAGGTTGGATATTAGGGAGAAATTATTTACAGTGAGGGTGGTGAGGCGCTGGCACAGGTTGCCCAAAGCTGTGAATGCTCCATACCTGGAAGTGTTCAAGGCCAGGTTGGATGGAACTTTGAGCAACCTGGTCTAGTGAAAGGTGTCCCTGTCCATGGCAGGGGGTTGGAACTGGGTGATCTTTAAAGTCCCTTCCAACTCCAACCTGATTCCATGATTTGGCATTCAGTCTCTGTCCCTTAACATCACTGATAAATGGCCATACCGGTGGTCTCTCTGTAAGTGGAAATGTAATATCACTGTTCCCTCAGCCCACTGGAGCAAAGGATATTTATTATCCACCTTGAATTTGTTTCCTTTGCAGGATACTTTGCACCTTTCAAGAGGAATCCCTGGATGCCATTGATAAAGGAGCAGCTGGATGCTGGCTTAGAGTCATCCAATAGATCAGCAGTGTATGAAACAGCAAGGACATCTAAACAAGCCGGGTAATCTTTCTGCACTAAAAATAAACAGTGAATAAACATTTACATTTAAATAAGCATATTCAGCATGTTCACATATTATATTCTAATTACTTAATAGCCTGGACTTTGTTAAATGGTGCATTTTATAGCATGCATTCAATCTTTCTCACATTGCACTGATGATGCTGACAGCAGCAAGTAATTGATCTGGGTGGTGCTTCAGGTACTCAAGTAAATCTTGATGTTTCTCTCTTCCTCGCACATTCATTCAATTAATTTGTCCCTAACTTTAATTGACATTCCTCTTTTTCTCAAGGGTTCCCAAACTTTATTTCCCCAAAGATGCTTTGTCATTGAACTTGTTTCCTAAACCACTTCCAATTTGCACTTTGGTTTTCCTCTTCTGGCTGCAGATTTGTCTTCCCTAAATTGTCCTTTCCCTCAAGTCCCAAACATCCTTTCTATTTCCAGTCGTCTCAATTATTTTGCATTTTTAAGGGGTCAGAATTAGGTACTCAGTTGCTATTGCTGGTGGAGTAAGAGAGCCCTACAGAATACATAGGTTGGAAGATTGCTGCAGTTAGGCAGGATAAACACTACTAAAAAGCTCCTATTTGCATGAGAATAGCAGAGAATGTATTTGTTTAGAAAGACCTTGGGAAAACAATGCTGGTGCATTAACAAAAACTAAATAAGTGCCTCTCCCTACTGTTTGCCTACCTTGCCCCAGAGTCTGTGAATGCCAGGCTCTATCCAGACCGTGTGTTCAGTTTCTTCCTTCTCTCACAGTAGAAGATGTATATCTTGTACTGCTCAAAAAACAATAGAAGAATAGTTACTTGTGGAATTCTCCCCTCTTAAAAAAAAAAATTCACTAAGAGTAAGGAATAAAAAACATTACAGCAAATTTATGCCTCAGGGAGGTGGTAAAGTCATCCTAGGGGTTGTTTTAGTCCATTTGTTCCCTAAAGACAAATGTCTTTAGTTGCAGAGAGAGTTGCAGAAAATAATATGCCGTCCTTGCCTCTTTGCAGGCACAAAACCCCTAAAGCTCAAGGTATAATTTGAACCCTTTCTCTGACATTCCTTATGACTGCAATAAGTATTTAAATGTTATGAACATCTACTCTGGATTCTTCTTATGTCTTTAAAAAGGCGGTGATTCATTGCTTCAAGCTACACTTCTGAAATCATCTTATTCTGGGTTTTATGAAAAGTGTTTTTATCATTGGATAAAAAATAATATGCAGAATTATGTTTCCAGCTGTTATAAAAGCTTCCAAGTGATTCTTCTACTCCTCCCCCCCCAAAAAAAGGAAGTTAAAAATCAAAGCAGAAAAATTTTATATAAGTTTGGACTCATAAAGTTTCTCTCATATTAAATCCTTCTCTTAACTGGGCTGCTGGAATAGCTGTGCAGGGAAAGAGCCCTCCAGATCCACAGGAACCAAGCTAAGCAGGCAACTCTGTGCTATAAAACCACCATGGGAAAAGATGGATTGTGGCTTTAGCTTTGCTGGAATGTATCTCGCAGTGTTTATGTACTTTCACAGGAGCTGATCTTGCTGTAAAATGACCAGGAGCCTCTCAAAGTGTGATTGGTGCAACAGAGCCTCCAGCTCAGCGTCAGCCAAAACCAGCCCTTATAGCAGTGCCACCTGCCAGCTGTTAATGAGAATTGTGCACTTCAGAGCTGGAGTTTGCTCATTTTATAGTGAATTCCTCATCTATTGTGTGCCATTTGTGCAAGTTTCTGATAAGGCTGAAATAACTCCACTGCAAACACTGAGCTTTCAGTTCTGCTTTGATTAAATATACATAACAAAGGGCAATCTAAGTATTTTATCAGAAGGCATCGTTAATACCTCCTCTATAACAATTTAGGATGATAGCATAAACATTCACTGAAAAAATGCTATAAATGTTCTCATTTCAGCAGCACCTCAAGCCCTGAACAGAGATGAGTTTGCTGGGCTAAATGTTAGAGAAATCAGGAAAGCACAAAGGACTTTTAAATAAAAAAAGTCTTCTTTTATTAAAAGCTGTTTATTTTAATAGGAATTTTTTTAATGTAAATCATGTTTCCAAAGAATAAATATAACAGAGATTAAGAACAGAAGCAAAGAAAAACAAGGGGACTAGCTTGTGCAGTTTTAGCAGTTCATATTCCAGGCATGCTTAGATCTTAACTCTTATCTGAATCAAAAATCATATATATTTGAGACAACTTAACCCCATAAACATGCTTACAACTAGTAAAACTACATTTAATTTCTTTTTTGGAGGCAATATAGGAGAAAAGGTTTCTGATCTGTTTAGAACAGAAGGAGAGTAAGAATAGTTTATCTGGATGCGATCTACTGCCATTATCTTGACCAACCACCCAACCACAGCAGACCTGACCAAAAGTTAGAGCATTTTGTCAAGGGCTTTGTGCTAATGCCTCTTAAACACTGGGGCATCCACCAAATCGCTAGGAATCATGTTCCAGTGCTGGAACACCCTCTTGGTAAAGAAATGCTTCCTAATGTCCAGTCTGAATCTCCCCTGGTGCAGTGCTGAGACTTTCAAATTAATCCCAGCTCTGGATACCCAGGAAAGGAGCTCAGTTCCTCCCTGTCCCATTCCCCACCTCAGGAACCTGCAGAGCAATGAGACTGAACCTCACCCTCCTTTTCCCTAAAACAGAAAACCCACTTAGCCACCCCTTGTACAACTTGCCTTCCTACCCTTTCCCCAGCAAAAAAATATGAATATCAAGCTTCATTTTGGGAAAAGCTTCACCCAGAGACTGTGGGTGGTATTCTTGTGGTGCTGCCTTTATCCACAGCTAAAGAGAGCTCCCAGCTGCCTGTAAGACCATGAGCGCACACAGGACAGGGCTTTGTGGGCATCCTTAACTTTGGGCCAAGCATCACTGTGATGTGCCCATCATCTTCCATCTTTCATGCAAGAAGAACAATTTTAAAATGGAAAAAATTGCAATATTAATAAATATAAGTCTCCAGTTTCAGTCACAGTGCCCCACAATTAAATTGCAGGAGGCATCTCCCTGTGTTAGAGGAGCTTTGCTCAGCATTATTGATGTTGTTTGAACAGACATGCCGTGAATTCCATTTTGCCACAATGCATTGGATAATTTGGGAACAATAAATACTTCCCTTTCATTATCTCCTATGAGTTATACTGACATGAAGTTTTCGTTCATATAACAGAACAACTAGAAATGCAGAATTGCGAAGAACCTTCTCCAGAAGTAAAAGTTCAAGTGTATATTTTGGCTGTTTTTTTAATAAACTCTGACTATGTCTCTGACTTTCATTCATTTAGACATCTCAGAACTCAGACAGCTGAACATAAACAACATATTAGGAAATGGTTTTTAAAGCCTGTTCCTTCTTCCAAGTTTATTTTTCAAATAATACTCAAGATATAAAGGCTCATTTTAGGCTCCCTTCTCAAATGTTTTGTTTCAAACATATATTCTCTGAAGAAAAAATACACTCCAGGAACAACAACAGGGCACAAAGCATTTTGTTCTTGCTTTGGGAAATGTTCAGCTATCAAGCCTGGAATGCATAATACTTTTAGAGAAAGAAAATATATACTTTTTTAGTAGAAATTTCTACATTTTCCAAGGTCTGACCTTCATTTCCAATGAATACTGTGACAAGACAGCCACAAAACTAAGCAGAAATTATGAAAACATATAAAACATTGTACAATAATAAAGAGTATTGTGACTTTTGTATGGTCAGAATGAGTGGAGGCATTTAGAGTTTATTTCTTTTGAGAAAAATAAAAGGGAATATAGTTGGGGAAAAGGCAAAATATTCAGTAAGCAAAATGGTGCAGTAAATTGAGCATCCATGGGCCCAGTTCCAGTTTCCTACTGTGAAACATGACATTCCCTTTTATGTGCACTCCCTATGTATTACCACCTATTGTTCTTGCTTTTCCCCTTTGAGACAGACTATTCTCCATCTTCTGTTGTCAGTGTCATCAGATCCTTTTGTGGACAGAACAAGTTGGGCATTTGCTGAAACCTTGAAATCATATTTACAAGGTAAATAGGCAATGTGTATGAACACTTTAATAACCAACTCGGGTTTTGTCCAGCTGAGCAAGAATTTGAGAATGTGGTGGAAAAAAACCCTTATTCTACAGTTTCCAGAAGCATCAATCAGGTTGGGGCAATTTTCATTTCATCTGTTGTCTGATATTATGGGAAGAGCAGAGATCACTTCCCTAATGGACAAAACTGCTCTGGCACAGGGCTTGGACAACAAGAAGCCACAGAACAGAAGTTTGGTCTGGCAAACAGCAAAGTTTCATTGCATCTGCTCAGCAATGCCAGCTTCTGCCTCCAGCTTTGCTTCCTCTCCTCTTCCAATCTGTCTAGCAAGTGAAGGAACCTCATTAACAATTAATCAACTTTTCTGGGACTCAGATTCCTGTGTGTGTTATGGAAGGTTTCTAATTATGGATGGCTTTATTTAAGAATGCATTAAATGCTCCATAGATTTGAAAGGATTTCATCACAGTGTAATTAGGCTGATAGCTCTTTGGTCATCAAGTGTCCTCCTATTTCCCTCCCAATGGTGGGTTAGATAACAGCACTGAAAAATGTAATAGCTGGCTCTAATGAGTGACCCCAGACACTAAGCTTTGCTTAGAATAAATTTCTTGAAGTCACAGCTTTTACTCACCACTAACAATTTCTGTCCTCGCACAAAGCTGCCAATCAAATATATTTGTGACTTGTGAGCAACATTCAGGATCCTCCAGTGGGAGAGTGCAGTGGAACAGTACCCAGATCAGGAAGCCCTGCAGAGGAAGGGGACAGAGAGTCAGTGTCTGATCCCTGCTGGTGACAAGGTGTAGCTCAATCCCCATCCTTTACATTCCTGTCTTCAGACTATGGGTTGGACTCTGGGCTAGGCCAAGGCATTACAGAACAATAACAAGAGAGAGCTCAATCAAAATAACCCATATCTGTAGAGACATCATTTATTGCATTTCCAAGGTAGGGACAGCTTCATGGTTCTTTTGGAAAACTGAGCTACATTTCACATCAATGGTCAGTTCCCAAAAGTGAGAGGAAAGGAGAAAGAAAGGGACTATTGGTTCAGTCAAAGACAATTATTCTTTTCAAACAAAGGAAAAAAAAACAAACAACAAGAAAACTCCTCCAAATAATCAATTTTACATCAGACTAAAACCTGTTCATTTCATTTTCCATTATTTATGTCCTTTGATTTTTTTCAACTTAGCCAATTTTGACATGAGCTGCTGTTTCTAACTAAAAAAAATTCCATATTTTCATTTAGGTCAAAACAAGTTTTTCAACATTTAAGCCATTTCTCTCATTTTTGGGTAAAGCTGCTTGTTTCACAACAAGCTTCATTTCCCCTGCAACCCATTTTCAAGCAAATTCAATAAACGTACACAGAACCTGCCTGCTTGACTTCCCCAGAAAAGGAATTTCAAGTCAGGATTCTCTGTCCTGCTGCTAAAAACAGCCTGTTTCCATAGCTGTCACCTCCCCTGCAGTGAAGGAGCCTGAAACATCCCTAATGCTTCCCCACATCGATTAAGGCTCTCCTGGCTGGCTGGCAGGAGGCAGGAGCAGCCTGTCTGCTGCAGTTCTGACTCACTTCCTTGGCCCAGCCTCAATCAGATGGGGGATTCCCTGGAGGATGGATGTGTTGGCATCACAGCTCCCTTGGCCGTGTTTAAAGGTTAGAGGAGCCCAGAGAAAACTGGGAGAATCTTCCTGCAGCCACCTCCAAGGAAGCTATGGAAGCCTCTCTAGATGCCAGCGCAAAGGGCGCTGGAGAAGGATTCTTCTGCCAGCAGACTGGACAAGCCATTCAGGTTGTTTCAACCCATTTTTGTCTGTATTTTTGTCCCCAGAGGATAAAATATTACTTTGAAATCCAAACTAGGTGGCAATAAGAATTTTACCCACCAGACCCTGCTTTAGGGCTGCTAGAAGTGCCCTAAAGGCAACCTGAGGTGGTGGAGAGCAGCAGAGCATCCCCTGGGGTCTAGCAAAAATGGGTCCAAGTCCCACCATTTGTAATCCTGCAAATAGCAAGGTATGAGGGTAGACTGAGAGAGAACCCCTAACCTCAGAAATCTGTTCCTTTTCACCATCTATCAGTTCCAAGGATATAAAGCCTTTTGGGAATGAAAACCTCCTTTCTATCATCAACGACAAAGCTTTGTCCAGACTGGAGTTGGGCAGCAGATTTTAGGCCATTTCTCATCCAGATATGGAAATAAGGGCTCGCAGTTTTGTCTTGACTGCATTATGCTGCTTTTCTGACTGGAAAAAAAAAAAAAGAAATTAACTATTTCATTCCCACATTTTCTTAGTAAAACATTTCAGTGTTAAAATCAAAATGAAATAACTGTGGCAATAAAGTTAAATTTCAACATCTAAGAGTACCTAACAGTGCAGTTACTTTCACTTGTACATGGTTCTTTCTACAGTCCAAAACCTGATGTTTAGAACTGTTTTGGTTTGAGTTTTGATCCTTTTCTTTTGTTTTTTAAAGAATCCTTTGAAACCACAGCACATCAGAGTGTTTTGTGCAGTTTTACCTTAGTGGACACTGGTTTAGACAACTGAAAAGATTTCACTACTGTGAATTAGAAAGGAGCTGATCCTAAGCCTGCAGTCACTGGTAGTACCGCATAAACTTCCACCTCCACTTACTGCGAAGTCTGGGAAAATGGTGACCAAGGTTTGTCCAGTTGGACTCCCAAAGTCAAAGGCTTATTTTGGTCACAGTGTCCATGTCCTTGGGCCACGTTACAGGAGCTCACTGTGGCCCATATGCACTGTTATTCATGCACTGGAATCATGGCTTTTATTCTTTACAAAGAACACAAACTGTTCCCAAAGGAAATTTCTATTCCTGAAGGTTATTCCTGCTCCTTTGGGGACTGCAAAGGATGTGGTACCTAAAGGGGGCTTATGAGAAGGCTGGAGAGGGACTTTTAACAGCAGCATGGAGTGAAAGGATGAAGGGAAATGCCTTTAAACTGAAGGAGGGTGGATTTAGATTCGATATTAGGAATAAATTATTTTCTGGGAGAGTGGTGAGACACTGGCAAAAGGTGCCCAGGGTGTTCAAAGCCAGGTTGGATGGGGCTCTGAGCCTGGTCCTATGGAAGGTGTCTGTGTCCATGGCAGAAAAGCTGGAACTGGATGGTCTTTAAGGTCCCTTCCAACCCAAACCATTCTGGGATTCGAATGATCATGACCTCCAGGAAACCCTCTCTGTGGTGACTCTCTCTCTCTCTTTCTCTCTGGGCAAAATACTGGAGACAAACAATCATGGCTGGCCTGGAGGCTGCAGAATTAAAAGACAAAGAATAGTAGTTTCTTCTCACCTGAAGAAACCACATCAGGCAACAATGCAAGATGGACTTGCTCAATTCCCACCTACTTTGGGAATTATAATTTCAGAACTCTGTTATGTTTCAGGGTGGGGGTCTGAGGTTTATGCCCCGTGAAAAAAGCTGCAGAATGTACAGCCACCCTGAAAAAAGCCCACAGGTTAATTCATACCCATGAGTCAGTTAGGAATGAATGAAACAGTTGATGGAAAAGAAGGACCAGGCTAAACAAATATCACATCCAACCTACACAAAATCCAGACTTGAAACAGTTGAAATCTATTTGTTAAGCAGTTATTTTGACCTTTGTCTCAGCATCATCTGTCTCTGAGGATTAAAGACAGGAAGATGATGTCTGGAATAAGTATATGGAGCATCTATTGATTCCATTTGAATGAAATAGACCATTGGATACCCAAGGCATTAATAATTCATTGTATGGACAGCCTAAAAGCAAAATGATACTGATTCATGTAATTTAAGTGAAAAGCAAATTGCCCTGCTCTGGTACTGGTACTTTGATAGATTTACCTATTTGGTTGCAGATTACAAGGAGGGGAATGGAATAAAAAGCAAGGAGAGTCCTGCAGGCTCTGAGCTACCTTTCACAGTAGGGGCCAGAATACATCTGCAGCTTCAGGAAATGCAAATGTTGGGTTTTCACTCTCTGGAGCTATGAGGAGGAAGATGGTCATTAAATCCATGCAGAGATGTGGCAATTCTGTATCCCATGGAAGAAAGGAAATGTGCACACTGTTGGGACAACAGGACAGCAAGCCTATAGACTTGCAACAGGGGAAAGAGGATGCAAGGAATGATTTGGGGATATTATGAATTAGTCAGAAAGTTTTGCAATGAGAGTGTTAGATGATTTCTGAATTCATCATATGGTTCAATATAAATATTGCAGAGATAGAATATATTTTTATCTATTTTTCATCATTAGTTTTGTTGTTGTTGTTATCAAGACAGTGTTGTCATATTGGCACCATATGCATCCATGCATTCAGGGATGGGGGAGTCAGGCTTGTTTTATCCTCTAGTTTGGCAATATTCCATTACACTGACAGATTTTTTTTCTAGAGCGACATTTAAGTGAATTGATTTTGAATCTTTGACATTGTAATCGATACATGTAAAAGAAAATATTAACTCACAACTGCCAGTTTCTGCTGTGACCACGATTTTCTTCCTTAGCACCAGATAAGATCAGTAACTATCTAAATGAAAAGTGCTGGGTAAACACATTTTACCTAAAAGCAAAGCCCAACCAAAACAAACAAGGACAGAAAGATCAGAGACCTTGAGTCTTTCCAGTCCTATGATGTCCCAGACAGCAGAGCCCTCTCACCTCCTCTGCACCCTGGGCTCTCCTGAGCTCCTGCCCACTCCATTGGATTAATAAAGGACTGGTCATGGGTCATGTGAAGCACGAAGAGACTGATCTTCCTCTTCTGGTTGTAAACAAAACTGTGCAAGATGTATTTGCCTCTCCACCCTCAGCAATTTTATTCCCCCTCTTCCTCAAAGTGCATCATTACACTGATGCATTGCTTCCCAGCACTGATTGCTGCACATACATCTGCAGTCACAAATGGAATGTAACACTGGGTGGTTTTTGTGGAGACTGGCCAGAATTAAAGCAGCTTTTGTATTGCCAAGGCTCTTACGGGTTATTATGTGTCCCTAATTAGTCAAATAACAGATGTAACTCCTGCAGAATGAAGAGCTGTTGTTGTTTTCTCTTGCTTTTCAATTACTGCCCTGTGAGCTGGGACAAAGTGTGGGAAATATGAGGTTGTTGTTTTGTATATTTAGTGTCCCTTTAGTGAAAAGAGATGAGTTGGGCTCTGCTCTCAGAATTCAAAGGGAGCACAAGCAAACAGACTTTGAGCCCGTGGCTGTAACAGCAAATTTAGAATTATCAAAGTGGTGGAAATCAATCTCCTCCACTGCTGCCTTGCTAGAATAGCTCTGCATCACTCTTTTCTCCTGGCCATCAGTCCCTTTGGAAGCACAGGCCAGGGAGCACTGCACGTGTCCCTCCTGCCGTGGCACTGAGACCCCTGGCAGAGTCCCCTGCTGCCTCCTCTGTGCAAGGTGATCTCAGAGCTGCTGAGTGGACACTGCTGCAGCATCTGCCACTGGACACCTTCCTACTTCTTCTTACAAAACTGTGCTGTACCCTGCACCTTTACAGGAGTTTCCAGCTTTTTCTGTCTTTCCGAGCTAAATCGCCACTTCACAGCCTTTTCTTATATTTATGCTGTTTGTTAGCTTCTAGTCTTAACTTCCTTGGTGGTCACTCACCCCTGCTCTCTTCTCCTCACCTGGTTTTCCAGTGTTCTCTGTCCTCCTGGATGTTGTTTTATCAGGATGAACAAACCAGTCTCAGCTAATCTGCCTCCTGTAATAGACTAATCCTCCCAGTCACTGCTGAGTCTGGAAGCAAAGCAGTGATAAGGATCAAGATCAACCCCCACTCCTGCTGTGGGAACAAGAGGTTTCATGGGCCTCACTGTCCAGAGAGCAAATCATGTTAATAAAGAAAGTAATTCCCTAGCATTAGATCTGAAAAACACCTCTAGTTAGTTCAGAATATCTTATTCTTGCATTGACGTGACTTTACAGTTTTCTTTTGTTTGACATAATTTAAGAGAGATCTTTAAATATTTTCTCTGTAAGTAAATGGATAGGAATTCAACACATCATTTGGGTGGGACTTCCCTGTCAAGGAAGAAACTGCTGACTACCTTAGCAGCACATATTCTCTTTAAGTTTTCTTTTTTAGTAGCTACTTTATTTGTCACATTTTTCTTAAACCTTTTAGAAATCATTACTACAGAAAACTGGGCTTGTAAACAAACTATTGACTTCCTTTCACTGCAGTCCTCAGTTTCGTTGCATTCCATTACTTGTGGGAAATACTGTCTCTGTCTTTCCAAATTACAATTTTGATTGTGACATACAAAATTATAAAAAGTTCCCCAGCTCTCCTCAGCTGAGTATTTGCAGGCACATCCATATCTACATGTAATCACCCTCAAACATTTGCACCTAGATAATGAATATTTTAGTGTTCTTCATTATGGAAAGACAGAAGTCAAGAGTCACAAACGAAGCAGCTGTTGATTAAGACTGCTCTATTGAGAGCCCTAAACCTCTCCACAGTTCTCTAAGAGATAAACTAGGGAACAGCATTTGAGCTTCGTGATGTGTCACGTTGTAGTGCTGGAGAGGTTTTCTAGATAGCTGGGAACAAGCACTTATAGGAAGGGTCAGAAACCAGTCTACTGTCTTTATTTCAATGGATTGTGCAGGTAAAAGGTAGAATTTGGTTAAAAATAACCCAGAGTACATGCTCCTAACCTCTCTTTTCCAATGGAAAGGGATATTTTGCATTTGCAAAATCTCCAAGCGTGTTTAAGGGTGTTATTAGCATCCTAAGTGCTAATCTCACACCAGAAAATGAGGCTGTACTTAACACTTGGGTGCTAAATCACAGTTGTCTATATGCTGTTAAATTGTTAGAATGGTCTCTGGCCAAATGCAGTTCCCCCAGACAACTGTTGGATTGGGCTCAGAAATTAACATAATGCAGGAACTACTCCTAATCGGCAGTTTGGATGCTGTCACCTTGATTTGAAGGTTAAGATGGTTTAATACTATAGATGCAGGTCATTCTGTGCCAGTTGGCTTCAACTACTTAAATCTCTTCTCTCACCATTTAATTAGCTGCTGAAGATATAGCCAAGCCCACCAAAGTAATCTCTTTTACTCCTTTGACTTTAGTTATATGAAAAACTCTAAATATGAATACTTCAAACATCATGCTAGGTATGTAAATCAATTTACAGGGGTTAAAGGAGGAGTCTGACTGATGGGAGATACAAAGGAAATAGTTCACAATTGCAGAGGCAGCCTGTAGCAGAGGAACTTGGCTCTAGACTTCTCACAGCCTAGGTTAGGCAAATATGCATTGGTAGACCTACCCAGCCCATTTTTTCCCTTCACTGGGGACTCAAATAACCTTTTTCTAATTTCCTGGCTAAAGGTGGGGTTTTTTTCTTATTTTGCAATATTTTAGTCTAATGCTAAGGCTTTGTGTTGCTTATTCAGGAATTTTGAGTGTAAAAACAACCTTTTTCATATCTATTTGCTCAGAGTGTTTTCGTGTGCATGCAGTGAAGCAAGTCAGATGAGCAGGGAGACTCTTCTCACAATTTTCCGCTCTTTACCTCCCTGAATACACCAGAGACAACACCAGCTTTGTGTGTATTAGTTCATCCCAAATATTTAACCCCAGTGTGTGGAAGGGGCACTCAGAGATTCTGACAGCCGTATAATATTTTGTTTATTACAGTAAAGTAATTCAAGGTTCTTCACACCCACCAGTAACCAGTTCATGAGGAGGAGATAGCACAGATCAAGCTGTTGACATCAAGAGAGAGCTATGCACAACCTGAGGTGTTTTCTTCAGCTTCCTAAGCTGTGTCCAGTAATCCAGATATATTAAATGCCCATTTAAAATAAAATAATTTAAAATTGCAGTATTTTGCCAACTCTTTTTCATTCCCGTTGATCCAAATTATGCAATTTTCCCTGAATAATTATTGGGACGGGCATAATGTACTAATTCCAGCCCAGCTGCCCAATGGATACCACCAAGGATCGTTTGCTCATGAAGGATACGTACCTCTGCTCATTTGCAGACATATAAATGCGTGACGTTCTGCTCTGCTCCCAAGGGGGAAAGCAGTGCAGCATCTTCCATCAGAACTGCCACACTCTGGCCTCCTGTTACTGCTAATTCGGCTGGATGAGCTAAGGCTGCTGAGATTTAAAGGCTTGAGGAAATGCAGCCGTTCTGTTGTCAGTGGAGTTAAAAAGCCAAAGAACTCAGATGGTTGAATCCTGCGCTCCTTCCCTGGCTGGAACCAGTGGGAAAGGAGCCAAAGGAGCCTGTGGAAGTTTGATAATGCACGGCTAGCAGTCAGCCTGCCTGCACGTGTGCAGCCACCAAGAAACAAACATTGATTAATCTCTGCACTTATTGAGGAAGTTTAATGCTGGCCAGAGTGGTAGAGAGGAGATGATGTTGAGCAGCTTGAAAAAACCCAATCTGCAATGCTGTTTGTGGTCCTCAGACAGAAAAAGGTCCAGAGACAGAAAATCCTGCTCAACAGACAAGAAAACAGTAGATGAAATCACTCCAAAGAGAGATTCAAGGGAACTAAACAGTCAAGCAGGACAGTTTTTATGACATTTGAATGTCCAGTTTCATTGTTTTTAGAATTAAAACTTACCATTTTACCTTGTTGGAACCCTTTTTCATTTTTTATACACTAAGTAAAAATAGAGTGACCTATTTTGACTGAACTGAAACTACTCTTTCATACCTCAGAACTTCACTGAATTATTTAAATAGGAAGACAAATTTCAGAAAATATCTTAAAAACCCATGATTTCCCTTTCTTCCATTCATCCCATGAATGCATCCTACAGGGAGAATGGTGACATTCTCATCTGTAAACCAGAGGAACAGGCACGTGTTCTCTAAGGAAATAATTAGGGGCAGCTAGAGGCAGTGAGACTGAGAAGGGGATCACTCACCTTGTGCTCAGCACTGGTGAGGCCACTCCTCAAATCCTGGGTTCAATTTTGTGCCTCTCATGTCAAGAAAGACATTGAGGGGCTGGAGAGTGTCCAGAGAAGGGAACAGAGCTGGGAAAGGGTCTGGGGCACAACCCTGATGAGGGAGCTGGGGGGACTCAGCCTGGAGGAAAGGAGCTCAGGGGGAACCTTCTCACTCTCTGCAACTCCCTGACAGGTGGGTGCAACCATGTGGGGATCAGCCTTTTCCCCACAAAAAACGATAGGACAAGAGGAAATGGCCTCAGGTTGCATCAGGAGAGGTTTAGATTGGCAATCAGGAAAAATTTCTTCACAGAAAGGGATTGTCAAGCACTGTAACAAGGTGCCCAGGGAAGTGTGGAGTCACCATCCTTGAAGGAATTTAGAAGACAGGGAGATGTGACACTTGGGGACATGGTTTAGTGGTGGAATGGCAGTGCTGGGTTAATGGTTGGATTCAAAGATCTTGAAGGTCATTTTCAACCTAAATCATTCTCTAATTGCCAGGTCCTATGAAATATAACAAAGAAAATGCCAGGGAGCCATCAGTAAATCTTTATGTACATGGACCAGGTCCGCACAAGATGAGAGGAGATCTGTTTGACTCACTAAGGAATTTATATCATCCTCTTAAACGTATGCATGAGGCTATCAGGAATGCTGAAAATCATGGAGTCTGAAGTTCTCCTGGCTAATCTATGTAAAACACCAGCCAGCTACTCTAAACCACAAACAACTGGAGCTCAGAAGAGAATGTAGAAGGGATCAAACACCTATTTTCCTTCTCCCAGTGCACCATAGAAAATTCTGCCTGGAAGCATTTTTGTCAGGACTTTTTAAAAACATTTTTTTGGGAGAGGAAATGGAAATTTCCTGAGAAATTAAATTTCCAAGTGTCTTTTGACCATCTTCAGTGATGGTACATTACAGGACATTGTGCAACTTGAGACCTCTCATCACTGCTCGGTATTTTAACACTCTGGCGCAAACCCACGTGCATGATGTGACACAGACCAGTGGAGCCAAAGTACAGCATAAACCTGTTTTTCTCCAAAATACAACCTACAGTCATAGTCACCACCCCAACACTTTGAGTGACAACGTGATACTACCAGAATCAAACAGAAGTTTCTCCTGTTCAGCTGAATTAAATTGAGATTATTTTCCCAATTGACAATGGAAATCAGCATTTTTGACCTTGGCAATCTGTAGCATTACCATCTTCCAAGGATTCAATCAAGTACCATTTTGAAACAGACATTTTCACTTCTGGACTTTCCTTCTGGCATTTGTGAGCAGATGCTGCAGGGAGTTCTCTAATGCTTTTCCCAAAGCAAGAACAGAAGCCTTTGGCCTTGGCATAAGGACAGGAGAATGCTCCCATGCCTGCCCAAGGTATTTTGCAAAACCCCAGCCATCTGGGCAGATAAAACACTTCTTTGGAAAGGAGTGTATCCCCCAGCATGATCAAGCTCTAAAAAGGAGTTGGATTTTGAACACTAAACAATAAAAATATGCATCAGCACTTTCTCCACTTGAAAATAAGACAACTGAAGTCTGCAGCAATTCTTTCCCCCTCCTTGTTCCTGTAACTTCTGTTCTCTAAAGGGTGGAACTGGAGCCATGTTCCATCACTGCAGCAAAAGCAGAGCTGGTCAAATGCTGACCAGGTGTGTTCCTTCCCCATCTACTCCATAGCCTCATAATTTGTGGTAACTTCTTGTGGGAACTGCAAGCAGAGTCAAGGCAGACCTAAAGGACAGCAAGAATTATTCAGGTTTTTAGTTAAAAGAGTCTTTTATGCTGAAGATGTTTCATCTCCTCAAGACCATGGGATGAGCTGAGCTCCCTGTCCTTGTGGCAAGTCTGCATCAACCTCTTAGGTGGAATAGTGATAACTCATACCTGTCTAGGGATTCGTGCTAACAGTGCCTTGAAATCCCTCAAGAGAACCATGGAAGGTTATGAAAGAATGGAATCAGTCAGGAATTTCCCATCTTCCAGAACTAAGAAGGGCATGAAAGCACTATTTCCATGCCTTCTCATGCAATTTGCAGGGCAGGCACAAGGCCCTCCTTTCAGTAAGACCCACTAATGTCTCACCTCAGCTTGAATATATTTTCCTATACTGAATCATATCCCAGCTTCTGTGTTCTCCCTGTAGATGAGGCAGAGGGATGACCCTGAGAGAAGAATCAGAGAATGATAGAAAAATTTTTGTTGGAAGGGACCTCAAAACTCACGTCATTGCAATCCCTCTGCCATGGGCAGGGACACCAGACCAAGTGTCTCAGAGCCCCATCCAGCCTGGCCTGTAACACTTCCAGGGAAGAAACATGATTCCAAGTTCTCTAGAAGCCGAAAACTGATACCCCCAGCATATCTCCTGCTCAAGATCAGCTCATGTACCTTCTCTGCAGACCCCTCTTTTCCCCTTCTGGTTTCCTTCACCTTAAACCCTTCACATACGAATTTTCCCCCTAAGCAGGGGTTCACACAGAATTGTTTTCATCAATAAAAAAGGCCTCCTGTGTGACTAATTTCTCTGTTAGATGGAACAGGGTAGGTGTAATAATGACTACAATTGGGTATTCTGTGGCTGCAGGGCAAAAAAAAATATTAGAGAAATAAATTATTAGTATTTCAAACTCTATATGGAAGAAGTCTTAGAAAGTGCTTTAAGAAGCAATAATAACAGTTATAATTAATGAATGCACTGCCAAGTATTGACCAAAAGATTCTTACAAGTTCACCTTTCATTTCCTCAGTGCCTGAGTATTCAATTTGTTTTCTTATTAAAAACCAAGGGCTCTGTGAAAACGTCTTTGAAAACAATTCTCAGGATACAACTACTCCATGTAAAAAAACCCAAAACATCAAGAATCAACTTTTAAGCACCATTTTCCTGTTAGTACCTATGGTTTTAGAAGGTTTGCATGGTATTTTGAAACTCTGAATAAAATTACTGTCATATTTGCCTGTCAGATAAATTTCATATTTGAAGACATTTGTATAGACAATGGAATGACTCTGGGATCTGCAAAAGATTGGATTAACTCCAAATGCACAAAAGTAATTTGAAGAATTAGTAGAATGAGAGCCAACCAAGAGAAGAGGAGGTTAATGTGATCACTAATTTTAATTGCTGAAAAACAATTAAAAATTTGGGCCAAACTTTGTTGTCCGAAGGATAAGCCCAAAGAGCAATCTAACACAGAGGGAAAAAATATAGATTTGTAAATCAGAATTCTCAGGCTAAATTTAAATCATAATTTTCCTGACATATTTCACCCTTTGGTATTTCCACTAATAGTATTTTATGCAAGCAAACAAGACAATTTAAACCACTCAGATGTCACACAAAAAGATGCTGGGTGGGTCCTTCCCAATCCTTCCACAAATAATTCCAGAAGGATCATTTAGTGTCCTCTATCAGTGCTCCCATGGCACTGTATGCTTGGGTGAGCCATCAGTCACAAGGAGTGAAACTTTAAACTTGAGTTTAACACATTTAAATCACTGTTGCTTGAGCCAAACTCCCTCTTTCTAAGTGAAGACTGTCATGATCCAGGTGGTAAAGGGAGACAAATATATACCTGCAGTACAAATGTGGGACAGACAGCTTTGGGAAATGGGACATGAGGAATTCCTGCTTCCATGCAGAGCAAGGCCAGGGAATAGTTGTAAATTATGGAAACGTGGTGATGGATGCAATTAAATATACTAACAAGGCTGTCTTACCTGCTGATGTGTCAATACACAGAATTATTTGCATTGAGTTTTATCCCTGCAGGTGGGATCTATTCAGCAAAAGGAAATTGCACAAAATTACAAGTTTCCCTTCCTTTGTAGCAAAGGACAATGGCATCATACCATTTTTCAACAGGCATTTCCTCTGCTGTTGCAGTACCTACATTATCAAGGCCCTTTGCTGTAGATCCCTGGCATTTCCAGAGCCTTCATGTGGGGTTGTACTTTTTGGCTCTCAGATTGAGTACACAAAAAGTCATTGATGCAATTCCTGGTCTTTTAGCCATTGGTTTGTTAGCAATCTCCTGAAACTTTGCAACTCATGTTTTGTGACATGGATCCTTAGACTCAGCTGTCCACAACCCAGTCTGCCTGCAATTGGGAAACAAACAGATTTCAGTCTCCCACTGTCCTTTCCATCTCTGTATGCTCTAATGCCATGAGAAGTTACCTCATTGTATATTTATATGCCAGGTTGTCAAACAATGGCTGTTTCCCATTTCTGCCTCTGTGTCAGATGTGTTGGACCAAAAGGTTTCCCTTGCTAATGAGGATATAAAAAGCAGGGCTTGGCATGTGGGCTTTGCTTCCATGTGCAGATGCCAGATGGGAGAGAGCAGAGGATGTGACTGCAGCAGCAGGCAGGGCAAATACACAGCCTCCCTAAAAATAGAAGCACGCTCTGCAGGGAGGTATTACCCTTTCTCTACAAGTCACAGAGCCACAGAAACATTTAGTTTGAAAGAGGCCTCTAAGATAATCAAGTCCAACCCAGCACTGCCGAGTCCACCACTGAACTGTGTCCCTAAAAATGTATCTGGGATTCTGCAAAAGGGCAAACTGTGACAGAGGTCAGTTCTGTGATGGCCAGAGCGGCAGGAGGATCTGAGTCCATGAAGTGTACACTTTCTAGGTCCAAGCTTTTGTTTTCCGTTGCTGCCAGTTATAAGAGCTAAGGGGAGCTGTTTGTGAGTAAAGATGATCCAAGTTCTTGGGAAAACACTGCATTTCTGGAAGCTTCTTCCCAACATAGTAGAGCAGACAGCTCAAGTTGGCTCTGAGGCTGGATATTGTACAAAAATCCTCCCAAAGTGTGAGTCTTTCCTTCATAAGAGTCACTGCTGCTTGTATACAGCCATTCCAAAATACAATGCCCAATTCTGGTTTGGCTGCAACATCCTCTGAATGAAGGTTTGAGACCCTTTAGCTTCATCCCTTCCTCAAAATGATCCCTTCACCTTCATCAGTTTTGGGCAGGTGTTCACATTTCAACTCCTGAGATATGTTTGAAACAGGGCTTTCCTATCCTAACTGAATTCCCTAAGGCTTTAATATCATTCACTGACTTGCAGGTGAAACGTAGGCCAGACTTCCTGACTCCTTTGAGGTGACTATCTAAATAATCTTCCATCCCACTGAAACGCATAAACAGTTTTTTAAATTTGTTTGACCTTCCAAAGGTTACCAAATGAATGTGCTGGCAACTGAAAAGCTAATGGAGACTCAGTTCTGACTTTTTTTCCTACTATATGTATTTTCTTTGTCCTTTAACATTCAACTACAAAGTGAGTCATGATAGATGATTTTTCAATTTGAATCATGATCACTGTTAGATGTTAAAGGACAAAGGAAATAAATCATCTGAAAAGACATAAGGAGGTGGTGGTGTTTTCATTATTCAAAGCCCTTTCCAAGTTGTTGGCAAATAAAAGTCTTCTTTGACAATGGTAATTTCATGTTCTTTATCTCTCCTTGAGGAGGAAGTGCATTTGATTGCTTTGAATTTTTGTTATCAGCCTGGTGATTTTTCATGGCCAAAAGGGTCAAAACCTTGCATAACACTGAAAAGAAAGCTCTGAATAAGAAAGAAACAGTGCAGGTGAAGAGGAGTTTTATACCCCTTGGAATTTCTGTAACAGGGAAAAAGTCCCTAATCAAACCACGTTTTCCTTGCAAACTCAAGAAGAAAAAAATCAAACTCACTTCCAGTAGAGTAAGGCTTTGAAGATTTTGCCTCATTATAAATTCTAACAAATCATACAGGGCCACATCTCCACTTGTGACCATGTGTTGGAAAGCTGAAGGTGCTGGATGCAGTAGAGTTTTGGATAACTCAGTCATCATATCTGGATCTGTGCTTCAAAATCAGTGAAGCATTGATATTTGTGTCCTTCAACCACTATAAACTATGGTTAGGAATACGGTTTTGAATGCTGGAAGCTGTGCATTTACAGACTGTTCTGTTGCTCACCTCTTGAGCATTGCCACTGTCAGAACCATCTTTGATTCATATTTAGTGTCCAGAAATTCAAAGCATTTCATCTGAGTTTCCCTACAGAAGCTCAAAATAAAAACATTTTGGGCTTTAACACAGACTTCACTCACCCACCTGAAGTGTCTTTAGAGCAGAGTTCAGCACAAATTCTCCAGTTTTAGAGCTGTATTATCCAAAGCTCTGGTAACTTTAAATGTTTATACTCTGTCTCAAGGATCATGTAAAGTCAGCTGTGGTGTTACTGATGAAAATATTCCTTCCTGTGCTATCTGCAATGATCCACATTTACAGGAGGATTAAAATAAGAATCCTTGCATTCTCTTTAGTGCAGGTGGGGGATTTCTTACAATAATACTGGTTTACAGGAGTTCCTGCAGGATTGATATCTGGGAAACACATTTCCCTCTGACCTGGGTATTCTGACTAAATGACAGACTTGGTCCTCCAACAAGGCACTGGAAGGTGAAGATATTTAGAACTTTGCAGGGATATTTTTACCTTCTGAGAACTGTAGAGCAGCCTGTGGGTTGCATTGAGGTTCTAGAATAAACCAGAAAGAACATGTAATAAATACTGCTAATAAATTAGCACATCAATATAAAGTGAAGCCTTATGCCAGCATATTTCCAGAAATTTTGGAATCACCTTGTTGCCTTTTTGCTTGGATTTTGCATCACTTAGTGACACCTTACCAAAAAAGCCCTGGTTTTACAGTCAAAGGTATCACAGCATAAATCCCAAGCAAGAAAGTGAAATCTGTAGAGACAGTTTTGGTCATTAACTTTTACTGCAAACACATTTGATATAATTATCATATGCTGCAGGTAATGGACAGAGACAGATTTTACCACTGCAATATTTTTCATCCATCACCACAGATAAATCCTTAAGCTGAAACACAAACCAAAGTCCTGCACTGTGCCACAGGGGTGTCCTGGGCTGGCAGAGAACAATGAAGGCTGTTGGAGCTACATAACCACGCTGCTGGTAACTGGCCATGATAGATTCTGCTAAATAACATCAAAGGCTTCCTCTAGATTTTTAAAATGTAGTCAGGGAAGAGAGTTTTCCTTCTGAACTGGCACACTGGGGTGGGCCATCCAGGTCACTACATTAGCACAACTCCTTATTTAACACTCCTGAGGATCTGGAGCTAGAGGATATTTGTAAGAAGATGCAATTGAACTGTAGCTCTACTGTTCACATTTATTTAGTTGCTTTGCTGCCTAAGACACTACTGAAATACTAGAGATTTCTATCATCTGTATATCATAAGCATCTCAAAGCAACAAATTTAAGCAGTGTTATTGATAGTGAGTGCAATGCAATACTCACTATTCATCTGTTGCAGAATAGGCAGGTTTTGTAATAAGATGTTTCTTTTTCTGTGTCTCCTTTTCCTTCCAGCGTATTGCATATGTCTCATCAATGCATCACCTCTCCATCTCATTAACTATATGTGCTCAGAAGACCTCATTTTTTCCCTTGCCTCTGTTCATTAATATCCTTCTTCCTCTTCCCCACTGTTTCTCTCTGCCATGTAATTTTTTATGTCTCTAGATTCATATTAGGGAATGGCTGGGGGGAGAATGTTATTTGTGGTACAGATGATATAGTACACAAAAACCTATTTTTCTCATTTGAATAGAAGCCTGCAGCAGATCTGGCTTAATTTGTCAGCAGTCTATGTGTAACTATGGTTTAGAGGGGCATAGAAAAGATTTGGGACCAACCTGTTTAAGATCCAATTAGAGGGACATGGAGCTAGGTGCAGGTTCATGATGAAAGTCAAGGATAAAAAATATACAACTCTGTGGTGCTTAAGCTGAAACATTAATAAAGCCAGAAAAAAAAAAGGGAAGCCTAAGATAGCAGTCAGGTGAGACTGCACTTTTTGAACTTCAACTTTGTAGCTCAATGGCTTCTGTGTAAATTTTCCAGGGAAGGAAGGTCTTCAAAAGAGTCTCTTCCCTTCCTATATATTCTAATAGCAAAAAAAGTAAACCAGGTCTTCAGGCAGAGAAAATTGAAAAGAGTTGTTGAACAAAAAAATACCAGGATATCTTGTTATACAAATCAGCACCTTTCCACAGATACCAAAGGAGTAGTGGCAACTTCCACAAGCCAGATTTAGAGGTCTCAAAGAGAAACCAACATTTTGTTGGTGCAGTTTTGGAAAGACAATTCTGTCCATCTCTCTGAAGTGAAAATGGTTATTGTTAAACAAAGAGCCCCAGCAAAAAAAAAAATAAGAAGAAAAGAAAAAAAAAAAAAGACAAGTCTTTCACCTTGGTCCTTAGTCTGCACAAGCTGCAGAGCAGCTTTAGTAGGTAATAAATCAGGAATTCACTGCAAAGTGACCATTTCATCTGAGGACAGCATCACCCATGGCAGGATGATTTGGGTTTAAGTTTGTTGAGTGTTTTTTTGGAAGGAATAATGTAATTATAAATGGCAATTTGCCATTAGCCATATTAAAACTTAGTAGATTAATAAGGTCCCAGGTTTGACCATCTGGATAACATTAGTAAGATCATTAAATCCAGTTGCTCTCTGCACACAACCTTTTTTTTTTAATTAGTGCTTTCTGTGTGGACAGTCTAAAGGTACCACAGCGGCCTGACTCCAAAAGAAAACTTTCCCTTTCTTATGCCCCTTTTGATCACCTTTACCTGAAAAATTTCTCTATGATATATATTTTTATGATGCAGATCAAAAAAGGATTCAAGGTTTAGATGCAGCTCTGCCTTATATAGAGCAATGAAAATTACCCCAAGAATTTCTATACTTTTATTACTAACTGGTTATTTAACCATGTCTCTGGACATTACTGACCTTCAGCTGCAGTTCCTTGCAATCTCCTAATGCCACAGAGATAGCCAAGCAATGAAAGCTTTCTCCCTGTTAAATTTTAGTCCTTCCCAGAGCATTCTGAGCTGATATTAACCCAGCCAGACCAATGAAGCCTCTCCCTGCAGTGTTTCATAGCCATCATTTCTGCAGTGGAGGTGGCCCTCAGTGATTCCCAGGTGTGAGATACCAAAGCAGGCAGCAGACAGGAGCAGCAGATGTTTTACAGACACATCAGCAACAAGTGGGGATTGTCACCTCTGCCACAAGGAGTGACTTCTGTGCTGTGCTACAAGCCAGGCCCAGCAAGGAAGGCTGGCATGTGCTGCCTCAATAGAGCATCCTAAAATTGACAGGCTGTGGTGCTGCAGGCACCTGAGGTCAGGTGAGGGGACAGGCTGCACTCAGAAGTGATGCTGGTGGATGTGGGTCACATTGAAAATTATTTCCTCACAAGTGGCTTCTCCCACGCTCCTGGCAGGATCACTCATGCAGCGGAAGTGAAAAAAATGTTCCCATGGATCCCATCACCAGGGACACTCAGGTGTTTCTCCTCTGGGAAGAGTGAGGGCAGAATGATTTACTGTTCCCTGCCTCTCTCTGTGCCCGAGGCAGGGCATACAGACATGTCACAACGGGTGGGAAAGGTTATTTATGTGTTTTCCACTTCCCTGGTATCCTAAAATGTCCCCTCCTCCTGGCAAGTCATCTGTTACTTGTCAGCATCTCTGTTAGGATGGAGTGGGACTCCAAAACCATCACAAGAAATTCTATGATTCTGTGCCATGTGCAAAGAAAGACTTGAATTGGAAGGATTTTAGAAAATGTTAAACTTGCTGCTTGATTATCCTGAATATCCTGTGACTGGGTTTCCAGTCAATGGGATGTCACACATGGCACCTCAGAAGTTTGGGTGAGCATGTTCTCCTTTAACTCCTCCTCTTCTCAAAAAGCATCACATCTCTTTGTCTTCTTTTGCTCTCCACACAGACAGACACAAACACACGCTTTCCTGGCCTTCCTCTCATTTTTTCCCAAAATATTCTTAGTTATAAGAGCACAAACCCAGAAGTTAAAAAAGCCTTTACTTAAATAACCCCATTGAAAGCCTGTCTGAAAGGAAGACACTTAAAAATGAGGTGAGTGGTACTTTCAGACTGTCATAGGACTATTTTGAGCTCCCCTTCTTTTTGGTGTTTTTAGTTGGGATTTTTTTTTTTAGCTCAAATTCAGAGATGACAGCACAGTAGCTCTTCTGAGAAGTGAATAAGTGGATGACTTTGATAAATGAAACTATTCTTTCCTGTGATTAGCCTATAAGTATAAAGAAAGATAAATATGACTAAACTCTTCCACAGCAAAAATATAAACAGGAAGGGACAAACTCCTAACGGAGAGTTCATCTGACTGCTGTTTAATGGGGACTGAAGAGCAAAATCAAAATAACCTGCAAAGAGGGCTTACAGGGTTTATTTGTTGGTAGGAGTGATCTGCCCCATCCTAGAATTGTTCAAAGTCAGGCTGGATGAGGCTTGGAACAACCTGGAATAGTGGAAGGTGTCCCTGGCGCTGTCAAGGGAGTTGGAATGAGATGATCTTTAAGGTCCCTTCCAACCCAAAACATTCTGTGCTTCTCTGACCCCAATTACCAAGGAATGCAATTAACTCAGAAACTGCTACTTATAACCTCAAAAATGAAAAGTACTCTCCTCAGAAAACACAACATTCCCAACAGGACATTGTTTCTTTGGAATTATTAAGACAAAAGGTGGCACTGCTGGCGCCTTTGAGACTCTTGTTATTCAAGCTGTGTTATCTACCCTGACATTCTTAAAACTCTTACTGTATATGACATTTATTATAAACCTTCAGCTCCAAGAATGGTGACAGCATGGAAATCTCAAACCACCTCTGTTTTTCATGTGTTTTCCACATGCCTGGCAGAAGCTATTTCATAAGAAACAAATATTGCATATTACTTGGACCCAAAACATTCAGAAGTTTAAAAATCCTTAGGAGACCTTTTATTCTGTAAAGAAAATCAGAGTCTGTGATACTGTTTCATGACTTTGAAATGGTCTCTTTTGTGATTTTGATTATCAATACTAGGAACAGCTGCAGGGTTTAATTCTCAGTCTCAAGATAGGCCAAAATAAACCTTCTGAGAAGAGAAAACAAGTTGTTTGACTTGTTCAGCTCAATAAAAACAAAGTCATCAGCTTCACTGTTAATTTCTAGCAGATACATCCATCTGTGAACAATATGAGAAACAGTCAGGGGACAAAAAAAAGGCATAGATCTTTTTCATTTGGATCCCCAGACACAATCTCAGTTACTGTGCTGGGTTGCTAACACTTACACAATAAATAACAGTTCAAATTTATCCCAGGTGTAATTCAGTGGAGTTAGCACAGGAATGAATTGCTCTGTTCAGATGCGATTACCCCCATTTATTATAAACACTTTTGATAACTTGTTATA
Source organism: Petroica traversi (assembly GCA_025920805.1). NCBI lineage: Eukaryota > Metazoa > Chordata > Aves > Passeriformes > Petroicidae > Petroica > Petroica traversi. Next base: position 12,069,861 of record JAHLSL010000038.1, on the reverse strand, counting down.
AATCTGGAGTATTTCTGGCTTCCATGCCAGCAGCACTGGTGATATGCTCCACAGAAATGCAGCAGAGGTGGCAGTTTGGCTGACAGAGAAAGAGATATTTGGGCACAGATGCACTTTGCTGCTGTTAGAGGCAAGATAAAGGCTGCATTTGGAAAAAGAGGTCATTTTAGAGCAAGGAACTTCATAGTTTGAAGTATTTGTATAGCATGCAGTTGTTGGGAGGTCTCCAGAGGTCTCCAGATATGCCAAACTATTCTGGTTTTTTTCAGATTAATAAGCAAACAGAAAGTCTGGAGTGGAAAACAGGTCTTGATGTATGGGTGTGCTGTATGCATTTGTCCTCCTCCTCTCCCCCTGCAAAGCTGGAAAACTCCCAACAGCAGCTGCCACCATGAAGCATTCAATCCTGCCACATACTGTCATGCCCTCCACTTAAGCCCCTCCAGGAAAGGACCCACTCCTGTGCCTGGTGCAGGACAAGGGATCCTTCAGTCTCCAAGAGGTGACTCATTTCCCGGTTTCTTATCTTCACATACAGAACCCAAAGAGCAAAGAGACTGACAATGCAGCCAGGATTAGTTTGAATAAAAGTGTAGGAGAAGCCTGGAAATGTGTAATGAAGGAGGAGACACCTTGCAGTGAAAAGTGCAGCACCTGGGCTGTTACTGCCAGAAGTTTCTCTGTGTCATCACCACCCTGCCCAGGCTGGGACAAGTGTCCTCCCCTGGATGGAGACACAGCCCCTGCCCAGCAAGGGACAGCCAGGGGTGGTGACAGAGCCCCCAGGTGCTGTGTGTGACCTCACAGGGCATTTCACCCCAGCAGGTGCATGTGGAGCCCCCACACCACACCCCTAGTGTTACCCTAAGTCTATTATTGAGGTTGATCTGTTGAATTAAATGACATTGAACCTAAATGTACTATTCAGCAATTATCAGCTAATGGCGTGTCATTATCAGTGTATTTCCTTGAACATGATTTGGGTTTAAAGCGTATGAATTGACTCATTGCAAAGAAACAGCGGCATTGCTTTTCCATTCCACCAGTAAAACATGCCATCATATTTAATGGTGACTGAGACACTCAGCTCCACTAATCATTTGTTAGGTCTCCCAGGGAACATAAAATACAGTGTAATAGCTCTGCAGTGTAATAGCACCATCCTTACCCCTTGGGATCTAACAAAACTGTACTGCAACAATTCCAGTTTAAAACTCATAGCTCATTTATCCATTTACTAAAGTGCCTCAAAACCAATTTACAGTTAACCACCGGGTGGACTTATAGAAAACACAGACCTAATATGGCAAGCCATTGTATTGCAGCCATTATGCTTTCTTCTCCTCAGCAGTAACATCTTAGATTAAATGAAATCCAATGCTAAACCCAGCAGAATCTTGCCAGCTTCCTCTACATCCCCCTTAAGTACACTAATTTTGCAAATGGATATGGCAAAAACCAAATCCCTTGAACCTTCTTTCTTTTGGCTGGTAATTGATGAGTAACCCTGGGGTACCTGTACACATCACCTGGCTGGAGGCTGAGCTCAAACATTTGCTGTGTCCATAGGTAATGTCTTTCCTTTCTGAGATGCTCAAAAGCTGTTACCTCTTGAAGGATGTGAACATGAGACACAGGGTGAAAACTATTTAATCTTTACAGCAGAAACAGGTGACAGCCTGGTCAGAGATCTGACTTTCCATCTAACCATTCCTCTAGGAAGACCTGCATGTGTTTTCATCATTTATTTCATTGAACTACACTGTTAAAGAAAATGTTTAAAATCAGGATATGCTTTCCTGGTTATTGATTTTTATTCTTTTTCATGTTGTCTTTGGTAGCAGCCAGTTTTGCTGAAAGTTCTACTTCGTCTAAAATACACAAAATGAAGAAAATTTCCCCTTTTGAAGTGCTTTGTCAGTCAGTGCTTCCTAAACCAAATCTCAAATTATTTTGTATAGCTTTCTATGGACTTTTTCTCCCCTAAGAACTATGTAACTTCTTTTGGATAATTGTTGTTCTAGTGTGGTAGTCTATCCCGGGTCTGAAATGCCACCACGAAATGATCCTTGCTAGAGAGGGGATAACTATCATACAGCCCAATCTAATGCCCAATGCAAGTACCTGTTCAAGTCTGAAGTATCTCTGGATACAGTGTTTAACAGAGATTTCATTTTGCAGTGCTCCCATACTGGTCTGTTTTCTCAAGAGACAGAGTAAAGGTTTTTAGGCCCAGAGGATGAGGTAAGTCCTTACTCTAGCTACAGCTGAAGTCCTTCACGTGCTTCTGCAGCTTTTTGGACACTTGCCACTTGAATTTAAGAAAAGAACTGCGAAAGTCACCTTCCCTCAAGCACATGTTTTAGCAGATGTTGCATCAGCAGTAACTGATTCAACAGAAAATAGGACGTTTCAGGAACAAAGCAGATTCAAGAACACCATGAAGACACCAAGACACCTGATGGGAAGGTGGTTATCATTCATCCTCCCTCCACTGGAGCAGAGGACAGCAGAGGTGTGTCCCCATGGAGCCAGGAGGTGAGGGAAGGAATGCCTGCCATGAAGAGGTACACCGCACAGAGAAAAGCCACAACCATCTTTCTTCCCTTGGCAAGTGGAGACACACCATTAACTGCACAAGGACACAAAGAAATAAGGGACTGCAGGGGCCTGAACAGCAAAATTTTGCATCCTAAGTGACCTGCCTAAGACTGGGCATTTTTAGGTTTATGTGTGATAAATAGGCTGAGATCATTAGATAGACTCTCTGCTACCCTGTGTCATGAGCAAAGGGGGAGAGATGGAGCGTTCACAATGTCAGGACTTAGGATCTGTCTCCCATCTTCAATAGGAAGGATAAGGTGGCCCCTTTTATCAGTAATTCAGAGCGGCAGACTCCTGAGGGGATGAGATCCTCACATCTTGACTGTGTTCAATGGATTTTCTACTGTTTGTGCCTGTTGCTTTTGACCACACAGTGACCCTGGACTGACAGCAGTTTTAATTTGCCCATATACTGTCATCTACAAAGTAAATATCGATATTTGTTCTATTTGTCCAGGCTCTAAACTCAATGGAGGATCACTTTGAACTCAGTGTTCAAAGTGACTCATCCAGAGTCTTTTTATTTCCCTCTAGCAAAGACAGCTAAAATAGATAAAATTACCCATTGCTTTCCATCTTGCCGAAACAATGTCTAAGACTTTTCCAGATGCAGACATACACACTGCAGGCATAAAAAACTGGAAAGATGGAAACCTATTTCTGAATAAGTTGAGATGAATCCCATCAATAAGTCTGTGCTCAGTTAATTCAATATTCTGCCTCTGGCAGTAGTAAATTGCTAAAATGCAAAGAAAGACCCAATTCAGCTGGGCTAACTGTGATCAGTGCTGACTTTAGACACCTTTCCAATTGATGAGCCATTCACAAGAAGCTCTGACATTTCATCTAACATACATATGAATTTTAAATATCCACTAAATAGATTTCAGTAAAGATGATGTGATTTGCAAAATATCCATTTCAATTAACCCTCGTATGCACAGGATCACACAGTTATCTCTATCCCCTCATTCAGTCTTTTAAACAGTGCCCTAGTTTAAATCCTGGTGAAGATGCTGAAGAAAAGCCATTGATTTTTTATAGTTTTCACCTCTTGACTAAGGAGAATGTTGTAGTATGATTATCAGGGTAGAAACTTCCTAGTACTGATCATGTGAAAAATGTTATTCCAATAATCACTGATGTCTCCACAAATACCTGATTATCTTCTTAGGAGATGTCAGGCAACTGTGAAGGATGCTAAACTGACCACAGCAAAGCTTTTTCATGAAAACAATGTCAACCTCCTAACAAAGTGGTTCTATTGCTAAAAATATGCAATGCCTGCAAGTGCTGGATCAATCAGTAGTGCCACAGACAAAAAGGAGATTTCCTATATCCCCAGAGATTCCTTTGCCATGCTGGGAAACCCGAAATTTGTTCTCTCATCTTACTGTGTATAGTCATAATTTTAACACAAAATCTCATGTTTTAACTTACCTTTGGTTTCACAGTTTATTGGGATATGGACTAGTCTCAGTCCATCAGTTGCCAATTTATAAAGGTTATATTTCCTCTTCATGTCTCTCTGTGAAACCTCCTGTCAACACCTTTTCCCAACCTATGTCCCTTGACACAGCAACATTCCCTCCAAATATCAGCCCCAGATGATTGATAGGATGTGGTGCTGTCCATGAACTTGCTGACACTGCACTGCCCCATCATCTGGGTTATTAATAAAGATATTAATCAGTTTTTACCCCAGCCATTTAATGTCAGGGTTGGCACTAAAAACAGCTGCCATTTGTACCACTGATCATCTCTCCAAGCCCAGTGTTCCAGAAAATTTTTCACAATTTCTTCCCTTGTCTTCTCATCACAGAAGGTAATCAATTATTAAGCAGTTTTGGTTTGTTGGATTTTTTTTTTTTTTTTTTGTGGAGAGAAAATAGTGGGAATAGATGTCATAGAAATCTGTGCACCTAAATATCCCCTTGACATCAATCATAAGAAAACATTGAAATGTCAATGAAAGTGCAAGCAGCATTTTCTCTGGCCTGTTGACAACACTAAATATATCAAATGTATACAACCGTGGTAAGAAGAAAATTTTAGTCTCTGCCTTAGAGCTGAAAGAGACACCATGACTAACATGATTTTCTAGGACTCCAAATTTTGTGTTTCCAGCTTGAAACGATGAACAGGTTGCCCAATAAATGGGGAACCTGGGCTGAAGAGCTTAGCTAGCTCATGGACGGGGTGTGAGGTTTGCTTTTCATTTTCTTTTCAGTATTGTGACTAATTGAAAAGATCTTTATTCGGTGCTGAGCCTTCAGTATTAAATACTGGCTCTCTCTAACTTGAGAGAGAACAGAGATTTTTAGGTCTTGCAGCACCTCTGCAATGTGCTGAAATTAGATACTCTGTGAAACACGAACTTCTGTTTCATTTGCCATTTTTGATACCAGAAAATAAAGATAAAAAAAAGCCATTTTCTAGTTTTGGTCCAGACCAGCCAGTGGCTTCCCAAATGGTTGGTTCCCCAGCATGGCTTGGGAATCAGTTCAGACTGGGGACCTTCCCCATGGAGCTCTGGGGAGAAGGGAATGGCACAGCCTGGCCCCAAGGCTCCACAACGGCTCCCAGCACTGCATGATTTGCTGGTAGTGATGCAAGTGTAAATGTTTTCCCAACCAATTCAGAAGAAAATCCAGCATTCCTCCATGTTGTAACTCAAATCTTCCCTCTTCCCTCTGCAAGGATGTACAGGATTCCTCCACTGCCATTGAGAAGTTGGTATAATTTCCTCAGCATTTGGGTTCCTCAGTACCTGACCTTAAAATTTCCTCTCTGTGTCAGACAGAGGCTGCTGCTGCCTTTGAAGGAATTCAGCACTAATAGCACTGTCTGGCAGGGAGTGACAGGCTCAGAGGATCAAAGACAGGAACATAAATCTAACAAACTCCAGCCCAGGAACTATCTCCCCCCTCCCTACTGATAAGGATGCAAGATTGAGGAGAGGTGGGAGGATTTATTGGGAGCAGAAAATTGTATGAGGAATGAGGAGAGAGGTAACCACTTACTAATGAACTTATGAAAGCAGGGCATTTCCCTAGATATTAATATGCACAGATACCTTTTAAGTCCCTCTGAACCTTCTGGTTAGTTTTTCTGTGTTTTCTCATCCTGGGGCAGGGAAATCTCGTTGTTGAGACACTTGTCAGCTAAACAAGATCACCTTCTCCCTTTCCCATGGGGACATTCCAGCCAGGTTCTGACAGCTTGCCTGTTCCTGGCTTCTCTTAGGGATAGCACCTCCCTTGTGCCTGATTAGTGCAGTGTCAGAACACTCTGGATTCCCAAATTAAGGATTTGCTAAACTTACAGACATCTCCAGGAGCTACAGGGCCAAGGTAGATTGCTTGCTCACTCTCTCTGCTTTGAACCAAGACAGCCTGTCCTTTCCACGGCCTTCCTCAGTGGGAGCTGGACAGCCCTTGTTCAGGGAACAACAGGCTTTACAAGATCCCCCACACCAAAGCTCCTCTGTTGTTCTCAGTGTCAGAGAACCACGGAATTATTCGGGTTGGAAAAGACCTTTAAGATCATCATGTCCAGCTGTTAAGCCAGCACAGCCAAGTCCACCATTAAACAATGTTCTTCAGGTCCACATCTACACATCTCCTGAATACTCCCAGGCGTGGTGGCCCCATCACTTCCCTGGGCAGCCTGTCCCAGTGCTCGACCACAGTGAAGGAATTGTTCCTGATATCCAACCTGAACTTTCTCCAGCACCATTTCTGCTCAACCTTCAGTCTCTTCTTCTTGTCTTCTGCTCTCCAGGCCTGCTAGGATATGCTTTGGGGAGCATAACATTCATACCAGTGTTAATCAATGTATTGAGGTCTGTTAGATCAGTGCATCAAGGGCAGGAGAATTTGGAAAAGATACTTACACATAGCAAAGCACCTAAAAAGTTTACTGGAGCCCTACACTGTTTTCATTTCTTCACCCCAGGTGGCTCCACGCAACCTAATTTTTTTTTGTATAATGTTAATTGCATTGGAAATCCTTGCTCAAACAGACAATGATCCCAAATGCACTCTTTACCTGGACTAGTATAAATTAAAGCAAGAAAGTCTTTCCTACATTCAGAGACTTCTTTGTCCCAAAGGAGCTCAGCTCTTTCAGACCACAGAGGATGGCCCCCTGTTAATAACTATAACACCACTGACATTGACTCTCAAAAACTGAGTCCCTTCCATTTTGTAGGCAGTAGAACTGACTGAAGGAGAGTTTTGAGTTGTAGAAGGTGATTTGAACCAAAGATAAAGCAAATTCTGATCTCAGCCTCCACCTAATCACTGGCTCCCTGTCAGAGGGGAAAGGGGAAGACCAGACTACATGTCAGTGCTAAGCTCAAGGGACAGCTGAGGAACAGGCTGTGTCAGGAAATGCCTGGCTGGAAAGCTCCACAGTGTAGAAATCTGCATATCACTAAAATACACATAAGTTAATTTTCTTGGTATTGTGGGAAAAGTTATGGGCTGATTTGAAGCCCATAACAGAAGAATATGAACAGTCATGACAGTCAGCAATACCATTTTACAGACCTACAGGAAGACTGGGTCAGGACTGACAAAACAGGATTTTTAATATTGCCTTAGAAGTGCAATTGATTAACTTTCTTTCTAAGTGAAAAAGCAATTACCTCTTCCTCCCTGTCACCAAAGCTGCTCCTGCCTTTCTGCCTCCTATCTCCCATAATTAGAGCAGACACCCATAAAGTTTGATATTGACACTGAACACTGCTGAGGGGAGGGAAACCTCTGGGAAAAAGAGTAAGTATGAGTGGGTGCCTTGGAATTTTACAATATCCTGTGTTGCAGCCTCCTAAATCTGTCACAAAACCATAGATCACTTGTTTTACAGGTAAATGACTGCAAGATAAATAGGTGGCCCTATTTCACTGATGTCTTTGAACATGACAGCTATATTGAAAAAAATTGAGGGTTATTAAATGGAAAGAAGTAAGTGAAAATATCAATAGTGGTTACTGCAGAGCATCATTTGCTGCACTTTCCTTAAGAGGAAGAAAAATTGAGGTTTGTTTGATGGTACACAAAAATAACATATACATCAAAGTTTTACCCTACTAAGTTATAAACCTTTTTGTTGAAAATATTCTTTACAGATATAGAAAGAAAATCTTTCCTTTGGCTGATAAATTTGCATCAAGAAGCACAGCTACTAAAATAAAACCACTCAAAACTCCCCCAAACCGTTGCATGAATATAAATTGCTTTTTAAATGCAAATGAATCAGATTGAATGATGATGGAATCCACATATATGTGCTGAGCCACTGGTTTGTATTTTCTGTTGTTTTTGGTCTGAATTTCAAGTTTTAGCAGAACTTCCTTCATATTCATAGTTCATTGCAGTGCAGTCACAGTGGGGTTATATGGGTGTCTTCTGTTCTTCCTCAGTCACTGCTTCCATCACATGTCTGAATAGTAAATTGAGAATATTTAGGATGCTTGTTTTGTTTATTTCTTTAATTGCACCAGACTGGGCAGCTGCTCACTTTGCAAAAAGACCAAAACCAACACATTTTCTTTTATTCTTCTTTGGGTCAATACCAAGACTATGGTGTCTATGTATTTCTTCATTTTAATTATGGAGGAGGAGGAGGAATCAAATTTTTGTGTTTGGCATTAAAATACTTGAGGTTAATTTATGGTTTATGTGATTTTTTTTCAAGGATTGTGTCTGTTAAAAAACAGATTTTAGAACTCTAGTGAAAAACAACCAATTGAAGGTCTCTGTGGCCTCTCAGAAACAGTTTGAGTGCCAGAATGCCATGTTCCATGCTGCTGTCCAGCCAAGATGGAAATGTCACTGCAGATGTCGTTTTCAGGTCTGTCTGTAATCATTATACAACACTAGTAACAGAAAAGGCCCTTGACTATAAAATCTTGTATGCAGGAGTAATAATAGAAACTTCGTTATTTTAAATTTTTGTGCATTACATGAGTTAGGCAGTTTGTTTTTTACTAGTTAAAACCCCCAGACAAACAAACAAACAAACAAACTGAAAAATAAGCACACTTTGTGTTGGAATAAGAAACCAGGAATAACATTCAGATGTGGGCTGTTGTGGTCAAGGGTGGAAAGGGGAAGAACTGGCTCCAAAGAGATTGGAGTTTAAAGGAGAATGGGGATATGAACAACACAATCTAGTTCATGGCAGGGAGGTTGGAACTAAATGATCTTTGAGGTCCCTCCAAACCCAAACCCCTTGGTATTTCCATGATTCTTCATCCCTGATAGTTCCAGACAGAGATCTTCTGAAATGAGGGGTATTCCCCCAAGACCTGAAGTTACTACTGGTAATGTCCTAGTTAAGTCAGGATGGCTGAAAGGAATAAATAAATTGTATCTTACTCCTCTGAGGAAACTCTCCAATATGTTCCTTGTGTACTAAACTTCCAGTTTAAGATTTACCTGTGTTCCTCCTTTTTCCAGCACAACAGTTACAAGAATTCAGCAGCATTCCCTGCATCCTGAAACTTGTTTTTAGATGTTTTCTTCAATTTTTACAATAATTTGCCTACAACTGACTGGCTGGGTCACCCTCCATCCAAAATGCCATTTGTCCTAGGTCTTTCTATTTCCACGCCTGCACAGTTCAGTGACATTTTGTTCCATCTGTCCATCTGGTTAACACACCTGCCTTCCCTTCCTCCAGGTACGGAAGCTGATGACTATGACAAATAAAAGTTTAGGCTGAAAAACAATGCAGTCTTGTTCCTTCATTACACATGCTATTTTTAAAGGTAAACGTCAATGAAGTCCCAACTCACTTTTTATTTCAGCAGTAATGGTCCCCTGAAGATTTGCAGGGAGTGAAAGTCAAAAGCAAGATTCAGGGAAGCAAATCTGTTTTTTGACCAGTCTGAAGCATCACAGCCTGCAAAAGAATTGGATTTGTTCTTTCATTTTTAGGTCACATTGCCCATATATTACCAGCTGTTCCAAAATATCTTTGTTCAGTACAAATTTTACTGATAGCTAATGGGCTCCAATATTTTTTCAGCATAAAGCAAGCATTCAGTTTTGACTGAAAAAGAAGACAAAAATGTAAAAAAACTATATCATAAGTTATTCAGTTTGTCATTTAACATAAAGAGGAAAGGCATAGCTCCCAGACTACACTGCAAGAGGATTCACAATATATATTCCTTATGATATGAAGGCGATATGAAAATGAATTTTTGCATGTCTGAGAGTGAGAGAGAACAGAGAAAGAAAAATTTGTTTAATTTGTGTTTTTCCTTAGCAGCATTTCACAGTAAATTATTTTATTAGTCTATAGCCTCATAACTGATGATACTTTACTTTCCCAAACTGTACTTAGTAGAGGTGACAGATGTGATTCTCCCGGTGTCAGTACTTTACCTCAGCAAGCCTGAAGTAAGGGAAAACATCAACATGCACAGAGGAAATGGTAATAAGTGTCTCACACTCAAAGGGATCTATGACATGAGGCCACCCCATCATTATTCAGCTCTTTGATTACTGACAGTTATTTTTCATTTGAGTTAAAGCAGTTCAGGAAAAAAAGTGCCTGCAGGACACTCCCGCAATTCCAGCGGAGTTCAGCCAACTGGTCAGTGACTGATCACTCTCTCTGCAGTGAATAAGGGATCTGATTCAGAGTTTCAGACCAGGAGGGAGCAACATCAAGTGATTCAAATAGTTCTCACTTGCCCAGAGCAGTGCCAGAGTAGGGATGGCTGCAGAGATGTTTTATCATTTTGGATAAACCTTTAAAAACCTGGATAGAAAAAGTATTAAATCTGACCTTACTACAGAATGGTTTTGGACTTGCCTGTGAGTAAAAGTTTGCTTCAAGTTTCCCTCAGTAAATGAGCCTGAGGTTCAGGAGGTGTGGATTCCTCTGACCTCATTTGGGTACCAAAGCTCTGCCTGTCTACATGGAGGATTTAGACCCTGCTGCTCTTGATGAAAATGAAGGAGCAGAGGGTAATTTCTCTTACCCTGAAATGCATGTTTACAAGATTAATTGCTCTCTGATGCTCAGCATGCCAATCTTTCTGCAGGATCTCCAGTGAGATGTTGCACCTGCCTAAGCAGCTGGTGCCAAGGGATGTCAGACAGGATTTCCCTCTAGAAGCCTTCAAAGGCAGCTCATGCAAGACAGCGGTGACTCAATAAATGGGGAGTTCTACTTCCAGCAGAACTGTTTCACTATTAGTCTAAAATTTAGGTTCAGCCTGACAGCTTCAGTTCCCAGGAGAATTTCTGGCCAATTTTCAGTCCTTTTCTTCAGGAATCAAATGAGGAACCCAACACAAGACAATTAACAAGATTTATGGTTCTTTTGTAGTTGGAAGAGAAGGAGTCTTTCATAGCAACACACAGGAGGGAATGGCAAACAGGTGGAGACATCTACAAACCCTCTGTGACAGAGTTATTTTTAAATGAAATTGATTTTTGAAAGCTCATAAACAAGACAGTCCCTCACAGGTATTCACTCTAGGACAGGGTACATCACAGGAAGCAGGTCAGGAATGTTCCTGACAATGTCTCACATCTAGAGTGGGAACACAAAAAACCAAACCTGATTGCAGCAGGTGTGTGGCAGACAAATTAAAGGAAGCACCTTGGCACTTACTGCAGTTGGTTTATAGGGAGCCCTGAGTGATGGGCTGCAGCTCACAGAACTGTCTGTAAGACCTGTACTGTCTGAGGGAGAAAGAAAGAAAAGGACAGGCAAGAAAAAAACATTGCCATATTTTCAGGTCAGCTCTGGTGCTTTGGGGGTCCCTCTGCTCAGCACCCTGGGATTCCCACCCTCATCTGCCCTGAGTGCAGCCTCTGCAAGTCTGAGCAGTGAATCAGGGTTTGCTGCTCTCTGCAGGAGCCAGCTTGTCCCTGGAGCCAAACTCTGCTCACGCATAAGTCAGCCATAAAGTTCAGCCACAGCACCCTGGGAGCACGATCAGGCCTTTCCTGTTATGTACTGAATGCTTCCCCAGTTGGTGCTGAGGAAAGAGGGTGGTTTGCTCTACCAAGAGAGCACTTCATCAAAAGTGAAAAACAGCACCAAGGGAAAGCAAAAAGTCATTGAATTGAGCAACTCATTGTCCCAAAGCTGTAAAATTCATCTATAAGGTCATATTTGGCAATTGTTTTGCAATCACTGCAAGCTCTTAGGAGACAAATCTTTGTCCTTAGCTTTTGTCATCCCAAAAGAGTCACAGAAGCTTAGAAATGTAAGCTGGGAAATATCTGAATAGGTGATATAACACATCACTCAGAGTCTTTGTTATTCAAACAAATAAAGAATGATTTCTCTACAGTTATTCTACCACAATTATAGTTTAAAACAAAATTAAAAAAGAAAAAAAAAGAAAAGTAAAGCTTTTTACCAGCATGGCAGTAACTAAAAAAATCAAAGGCTATGTTATTTCTGAGTTCTCTAAGATTTACAGCAAAATACATCCCCATCTTCATTTTGCACCATGAAATACAGAGAAATTGTTACAACACATCGCAGTAAATCTAAGAGAGCTTTCCCATAAATCAGGAGAGAACCTTCCCTGCTCTACCTTGGCTCTGTTTAGGTGTGGAGCTGGTGGGGGTGCAGTGCAGACAATATCAATGAGTGTTACCACTGTTCTCTTCACAGTCAGAAAAAGGCAGAATAATAGATTGAAGTCACAGAATCATAGAATTATAAAGACTGGAAAACGTCTCTAAGGTCTTCAAGTCCAGCCTTTGACCAAATACCACCATGGCCACTAAACCACACCACAAAGTGCCACATTCACTCATTTTTTGAATACTTCCAGGGATGATGACTCCACCACTTCCCTGGAAAAGCTGTTCCAATGCTTTAACAATTCTTTCAGTGAAGAAATGTTTCCTGATATCCAACCTACACCTCCCCTGGCACAACTTGAGGCCGTAACCATCATAACCCAGACCATTAGTCTGGGCAGGAGGTGGTGCAGCTCTTCTCTAACAGCAACCAAGGTGTGTCTGTATGATCACACGAGTTCCCATGAGAAAGCCAGAAATGGTCAGAGATATTCTTTTTAATGCTGGTTCTCTCCTCATGCTGCCAAATTTGACTTGTAGAGAGGCAGGCAGCAGCCACTGAGACTGGCTCAGCTGGTCAGAGCATGGTACTGATAACACCAAGGTCAAGGGGTTTTTCCCTGTGTGGGCCACTCACTTAAGAGCTGGCCTTGATGATCCTTGTGAGTCCCTTTCAATTCAGAATATTCTACATGAAAATGAGAATGTAAAGTTTTGTCTGTGACACGGGTCTATACATCCCTCCACCTTTAGACAGACAGCAAAGGAAAAAAAACTTTACAAGTACCCCAGAGCAACACAAAAGCTGCAGCAAAGACCACTGAGTGGATTTTTTAGTTATGGGGTGGAGGCTTTTTTGCGGTTAATTTTTTTTACAACTTAAACCAAATCATCACTTTCATGGCTGCATGATGCCTTGTTCCTTTCACCAGGTCACCTCTGAGGGAGTCACTGCAGTCAGGTTTTATCTGACACCATCAGAGCAGATGAGCCAGATTACTGAACATCCAGTAAAGGAAAGCTGCTAATAAAGATGTCTGACCTTGGGACAAAGTGGCTGAGATCCTCACTGGAGGGTGAAATGACACTGACAGTGAAGGTCCATTGCATGATAAGCTAAATGTGACAGCAAACTAACAGAAAAATTAATTAGCAGCAGCTGAAGTCTTTTAAGTGACCCAGTTTCACGAAAAAGATTGGTTTTTTTAAGCAGCTTTCATCATCATCACCTTCCTTGACACTTTGGGATCTTTTGTGGAAAATGAGATGCCAGATGCAGGGGATGGTAACGTGCCCCCAGTTCTCTGTCACTTTTCAAACCACTGCGGGATACACCCCAAAGCCCTGTATTTTATAAGCACTAGAAAATCTGCATTTGCTGGTGGAAAGGTCATTTTTAATAGCAATGTGATAAATATGAGCAGGAGCTGTGCTGGAAAATTATCCACAGAGGGCTTCCATAATGCCAGGCTTCATTTATCAGGGGTCTCCTGCTCCACTGTACAGCCCAGCCCACCAAAGTGCACCTCCAGATCATCAAATCAAGGTGAGAAAATATCAGACATGGTTCATTTCAGAACTTTTGCAACTCATCAATTGTTTCACACTAAAATGGGAAACAGATTTCAGAAGTGCAAGACCTATAAATGAAACCCAGTTCTTTACACTGTTCACATTTAATTATGTCCAAAGAGCAAATCTTGAATTTTGTGCCAAATTGAGTGCTTCATATCATTCTTGGAATTGGAGACTTGTTAAATGCTGAAACTAGACCTAAAATACATCAGCATGTCTTGCCTATTTGCTATTTCTTTGCATAAACAAGTGAATTTCAGTGAAAAGGAAAGATTCCAGACCTTTTAGCTCTAGAAGCTGAAATGTCCTACAGATCTAGAGGTGAAATAAACCTGGGGGAAATAAATGTGATTGTGAAACTTTCATTCAAGGCTGATAAAGCCTTTATATGCTGCGGTTTCCATAACACAAGAATAATTTTCTAAGCTCTTATTTATTTGCTAAAAGACCTGTAGCACTTCTATCATTCTTATATTAACAGCTTCATCCAATTTTAAGGCAATAAAACACTTCCTTTAAAAATGCTTAGTAAAATAAATATATAAAACAACTGAAATTGGCAAATAACAAGAGGATGTCGATGATTTGTTGCTGGGAAGCTTTTTCTTGTATCCTGTGGAATCAGGTTGGAAGTCTGGGTCTGCATAATAGCAGAGCCAAGCAGGGAAGAAAAACTATTGATTCTCCAGTGTTTGGATTAATTTTGCAGCAGACAAAAGAGAGGCTTTTTGCAGAATTTCATGAGGAAAAGGAGATATTTGCACTTGCAGAAATGCCAGTTCAATGTTTCTGTCACAAAATATTCACAGGCTCACACTCCTTGCAACAATACCTGGTCAGAAATGGGGAGTTCAGGTTAGTTTTCCTTTGACATTGAAAGGCCCCAAGAAAGTTACAAGCTTTGTTTCTTAATTCTTATCTAAAGATACCTATCATTTAAGAGAAACCTTTCCAAGGTTTGAAGTTTTTGCCAAGCTGGGAGCAATACTGCACATACTTACTAAATATTGATAGCAACTTCAATAACAAAACTCTTGATAAAAATAAATAAATAACTGTTATCCAGCTCAGTATGCTATAATCAACAGTTTAATTTCCCAGAGGATTTCTGTGCAGTGGTGCTTCCATCTCTACAGTGCTTTGCAGTACCTTGGTACAGACACAAAATTCACCTCAGTGCTAGGAGGGTGCTCTCCTTCTCCCACAGTGTGTGAAACCCAGCCAGAGCAGCTTTCACTGCTCATTTACCTCCACCCCTTCCAGCTTTCCCAGCTGAATTGTTTCACCAGATCCAGACACAGGCATCTGAATCATGGGACCCCCATTTGCCTCTGCAGCTGAGAGCTCAGCAGGTTCGTGCTGTGCTGTTTCTCAGCTCTTCAGGCAGTGATTGTGTTCAGAGTTGCCAGTGAGCAGGACTGGGCTGCTTCACCCTGTGAAGTTTGTCTTTTAATGTCCCTATAAAAACCAATGCTGGAAGAGGCTGGAGTGAACTGTTTGGGGCTTTTAGCCTGAAGAGGATGTTCTGATCTGGTGTGTGGCATCCCTGTCCATGGCATGGGGTAGGAAGCAGATGATCTTTAAGGTCCCCTCTAACCCAAACCTTCCTGCGATTCTATGAAAAAGGGCTCTTGGTGCTTTCTTCCACCACAGAAAGGGTGCTCAGCTCTCCTCATAACCAAAAGGTGCGAGGGAAAAATGTAGCAGACTAAGTAGCATCAGGGGAATTTCTGGCTTTATAAGAGGAGAATAAATTCTGAGTGATTAAGCACCAGGACAAGGTCCCATAGAGATCATGAATTGTTGGCCTTTGGAGACATTCAAAACTCGAAAGGAAGCAAATCCTTGAGCAAGTTAAATTCAAAGTTAGACCAGCTCTGACCAGAGGGTTGAACTGGAGATCTGCAAATCTCCCTTCCAGAGCAAGATATTCTGTGAATCTATTCATTATTTTCTTCTGTTTCCCAGAATTTAGTGACAACCCTGAACAGTTGCCCTGCTCAGGGAGAGGAGCATTTAGCTTCCAGCCAAGGTCATAAAGAAGTAAACAGGCATAGGAGGCTGCTTGCATCCTGCAGCTTCAAACAGAGAAGGTCTTTATGCTCTCTTAACCCACATCCTCTCCCCTCTTTGCTGTGAAGGACAGCACAGGCCAAAACAGCAAGATCAAACACAATTGTCATCCTCATGTGCATGAAATATAAGCATCTTATTACTCTTAACTTACACCAATACTGCAATTCACACATATCAGGCTATCCAAGGAAAGTGTAACATATTTTCATATATTTTAATATTTCACTGATACATCCTCCCAGAACTTAACCATTTATAACTGAGGCTAATTCCTAAGTCAAATAATTTTTATTTAATTTTTTCAATAGAATAATTTTTGATTAGCTGTCTGGACTTTTTTTTTTTTTAGCTAATGGACATTTTACTATCCACAGCATCTTGTGTTAAATTCTCCAGTGAAAGACTCCAAATAAATAAAACATAGAATAACACATCACATCACAGAAATAGGTCTTGATTTTGTTGAGCACTGCAGAGAAAGAATTCCCATCCCCAGCAAGCACAACAGCTCCATCAATACTTAAAAGCACTTAGACTTTTGATCAACTCACACAATTTTTTAAAGTTCAGTTGAAAAAAAAACTAAAAAAGCCAATTAATTTCATTTCACCCAGAAGAAAGTGAAATATAACCCATGGAAATTAACACTGTAATATAACTGCTCCAGTTTTCTAACCCCTCTGGCACAACTGTGTCTGTCTGAAAAATGCCAGTGGTCCAGGAGAAGTGCTCAGCTTGTCTCATTCCACATGACTGCACAGTAGGTTTCATAACAGAGGCTTAAAATCTTGAACACAACCCAGAAAAAAAGTAGATCTGGAAGCCACAGAACAAGTAGCGCTGACCATTTTTTAACCCCAGCCCTTATTGTCTGCTATTTTCTGCCGATTTCCTATTATTATTTTTAATTACTATCTTTTTTTTTAATTTCCAACTCAGGTTTTCAGATCACTTTGAAGGGACACTGATAGCCCATAGGTCCCATGAGGCCCTGAGCTGTGCAGGTGCACCACTCCTGCAGCACCTTGAGGGCTGAGGGGGAAGCCCCAAGCAGAAACACAATGATTAACATTGATTTGTAATTAATATCATTCCTTGAAAGGTGAGTGCCTCAGAAAATCTGGCTCTGGGAGGCATCCAGGCAGTGAATGGGATGCAGAATGGAGTCTATTCTTTATATCAAGCCTGTGTTTGATAATGCAGGACACCCTTGCTCCTCTCAGGGCACCAGCCAGGAGCTCCCTGGAAGTCCATTTATGGGCCCTTGCCTGAAACAGGAAGAAGTGTTTGTCCTAAAATGTCTTTTGCACTATCCAACTCTTCCAGCACTTCACTTCCAGTTTCGTCATTACCTCCAATAGTTTCTGTAACTACTGCCAGCATCTCCTACATTTCAAATCCTGTGTCCAGCTCTGGGCCCCCAGTTCAGGAAGGACATTGAGGGCTGGGGTGAGTCCAGAGAAGGGAACGGAGCTGGGGAAGGGGCTGGAGCACAAATCTGATGAGGAGCAGCTGAGGAGGCTGGGGAGGCTCAGCCTGGAGAAAAGGAGGCTCAGGAGGGACCTTGTGGCCCTGCACAGCTCCTGACAGGAGGGGACAGCCAGGTAGGTTGGTCTGTTTTCCCGGGGAAAAGTGACAGAGGAAATGGACTCAAGTTATGCCAGAGCAGGTTTAGAGCAGATCACAGGGAAAATATTCTTCACTGAAGGGGTTGTCAAGCAATAGAACAATCTGCCCAGGGAAGTGGTGGAATCACCATCTCTGGGAGGGTCCCAAAAAAAGGATGAACGTGGCACTCGAGGGTGGGGTTTAGTGGAGAACACAGTGCTGGGTTAACAGCTGGGCTCAGTGACCTCAGAGGTCCTTTCCAACCCAAAGGAATCTGGGATTCTGTGTTCTGTGCCTCGCTCTGCTCTGCTAGCACATTTGTCAGTGCTGTGGGTGCCATTCCAGCCCAGGGCCATCCCCTGGCACAGCCAGCCTGGCTTTGCTGGCTTGGCTGTCTGGTGCACTTTGGTGATTGCCAAAGCCCCATCACCTTCATACACACATTGCTGCTATTAAAGGCAAATAATGCTGGGTACCAGCCTGGCCAAAGGCTTTTGTGGGTTAAACAAGGCAAATTAATCACTGAGTCAGTTGTTGCTGTTGGTCCAGCACATCTTCTCTCCCTCATCAGCAATAGCATTTACTGATTTTGGCTCAGATTTCATCCTGAATATTATTAAATATTTCTGAGACTTGTTCCTTATTAGAACTCAGCTGCTGGTACAGTATCTTTTGAAATTTTATTTACTTTGTAAGTTTTCTATTATATTTCAAGGATTTCATCTCATTTCTAATGGATTTCCTTTCTTATCAATGTGTAGTTCTGATTGATTTACTAAGTCAGACATTGGAAACCATCAAAACTGAGGACTCTTTAAGATAAAATAATGAGATCATATTGATCAGAAATATTCAAAGCCAGAAAAGGCTGAGCTGTTAAAAAATTGAGTGTAACAAAACTGTCAAGTAAAAATATGTTTCTACCAAATTAAAATTAATTACAAAACTGCAGATTCTCTTTGGAAACTGCCAGTCATTTTCACAATGTGAACAGCACACAGGCACTTTCCAAAAAATAAGCATTTTTTCCTTCACAGTTCTGTTAGTCAGAAATGGATTTCATATATTGTTCAGGTGCAATTTGATAAATGTGCTATTGCAGCAGTGAGCTGCTGAAGCAGTAGGAGCAGTGAGGCATAATGGGCAATATTCTATATGTATTTACATCTAATATTTTTCAAAGGATTTCTGGCTAAACACAGACATTTGCAAAGCATTAGCATATAATTAATCCTGCTGAAATCCACAAAACATATTTTTTGCAAAATAAAGCAAGGATTGTGAAGCAATTGCACAAGAGGAAATTATTATTATTTCAGTTTGGTGGGTGTTTTCAAAAAGCAGAACAAATACATTAAAAAATTCACTCTGGAAATGGTTGTGTTTTTCCATGCACATGGGTCATTTCATCCACCCTACACTGTTATTTGCGGATTAGTAAAACAGCAAAGTGTCCAAACATGATCCTTCAGGGAGCTTGGGAACCTGAGATTAAGTGTGGGTTGCAGGACACGTGAGTAAAGTAATAATGAAGAGGAATTATCTCCTACAATTGAAAGATAAAGTATGAATGAGCCTGGATTGAATAAGTGTGAATGGGGCTTTTTTATCTCACTAGAGTCACCCTCTTTTCCAGCCATGAGGTGGAATGGCTACACTGAGGCAAACATGCACACAGGAAATAGGGTATTTCAAGCACAGCTCAGACCTGATTGATAATTAATGAATTTTCATTTTTAATTAGAATGGAAAAATGCTGATGCTTTTGAAGATGCTGGCAGCAAGGCAAAGCCAGAGGCATCCCTCTACATTAAATGGAGGTTTTCCTCCTGGAAGCAGGAATTGATGAAGACAAAAGCATCATGAAACAGATGAGGCTGGAAGCATCACACTCTTCAGTTGTAAAGCTCCAGCTTCAAGGAGAGCTGAGTCTCCCAGCACCTTTTGGAGCTCCCCCCATGTTTGCTTGGAGGGTCCCAAGCATGCAGGGGCTGAAAGAGAGAAACGTGTGCACTTGTTTATGCTTCTGGCAAAAAGAAAGTGCTCCAGGAGCACTTCAGGCAGGTGCTGGTCTCATTCTCAGTGCGCGGTGGCCGACCTTGGGTGGCTGTGAGGGGCAGCCACTGCTGTCCCTCAGGATAAAGGGTGTCCTAAAAGCCACAAGCACAGGTACACCCGAGCAAGGCTGTCATCTCTGCAGGTAACCCTCATATCCATGCCTGCTTTTGTTCTCAAATAATTTTATTTCAAATGTGTGTGATGTTTGTGGTACTGACAGTCACCTGTTTGCTCTTGCCAGCCAGCACAGGTCTCTCCCCTGCCACTGAGGCTTCTACTGATTTCACTCTACTGCTCTCAGTTTGTTCTGTTATGTGAACTCATGTAAAACCAGGATTCTAAAGAAAGTCACGGGAGGTGTGGAGCCTGGTATCTTTATGTACCAACTTTCTTAAGGAAGCAATACACTCACCTCTCATTGTTTCCCTGTAACGTTTCCTTGAGAGCCAAAATTAATGAGGTTCTGAAGCCTCAGGGTGTCATCTTTTCTGATTGTTAGGAGCAACAGTGTTTTTGAGGGTGAGAGGATTGTTTGATAGAGAGTTGCTCACCTGTGTTATCTGGTTTAGAATTAGAGAAAAAAATCAATTTTATGCAAGGGGTAGTTATGAGGCAGAACTCATCAGCTCTTCTGCAAACCCAGACCCACCAGCCACTCAAACTTGGTGCTTTGGGTAGATTTTAAGTAACCAGGAAAGATGCTTCTGCATTCTCTCAGGAAAACACCTGATGTATTATGGCCATTGCTAATAAGAGAATTTAAGTACTCATATCAAGAATTTTCATTGTTTGATATCTCTAAGGACAGTGTTTATTATGATACTTAATTAGTTATATTATTATGTCCTTCACTCTCTGAGATTCAGAAGAATTAAAGACCTCAGCACAGGTTTATTGGGCTGTAGCCAAGGATGATGTGGGGAAAGGGAGCAATGGGTGCAAAACTGCACTGCCCCTAAACACCCCTGGCAGAAATGGCCCAGAAGAGAGAGATTTCTGTTAATATCAGTGGCTACCAAAGGTAGTTGGGCAGGATGGGGATGTTAGACTTCTGTGAGTGAGCTGTCCCAGTTTTACTCCACCATCTTGGAGAAATCTCTCTTTGGAATCCCTCCATCATCAATGGAGAGACACACAAAACTTCTTACTTTGAAGATCTGTGACACAGAGAAAGTATTTTGTGGTAGAAAAAGTCTTTTATGACTGTAAAGTCTTCATGCCCCTCTGGAATGCCCAGAATTTAGGCATTTATTTTTCAGAACCTAGGAAAAATCTTTTCTTTACTCTCTTGTGTTCCTTGCTCCCCTGCTCCTCTCTGAAATGTCAATAATAGCTCTCCAAAAACTCCCCAACAGTAACAT
Organism: Petroica traversi; assembly: GCA_025920805.1. NCBI lineage: Eukaryota > Metazoa > Chordata > Aves > Passeriformes > Petroicidae > Petroica > Petroica traversi. The sequence goes on along the minus strand of JAHLSL010000038.1, from coordinate 12,049,010 downwards.
CATGAGAGCAAATGCAGGTTTTGTACAGGGGATGAGGCCCTGACTCACATCCCTGCATTGCAACTCAGAGGTTTTAATCTGAACTGAGAGAACATAGCCCAGTACACCCTGAACCCAAGAAAATTGCTCTTGAATAATTCATTTTTTCATAAGGAAAGTTTTTGAGATGTTTTTAGTTTTCTGGTATGCCCTGACATTTCTACTGATATATGTTGTGCTTTTTCATAAAGAAATTAATACTTTGAGCATCAAAAAAAATTGATAATTTAATCCCTCGGATTTATACAAAATTTTCAATGAGAGCCAGTGAAAAGATATCACATGTACACATTCACAGTGTCTATTTTTAATTGGGTTCACAAATATAAAAAAAGAGGCAATAGCAAACCCTTCATTCAGGCACATGTGGAGAGAATAGAAACTATTTTAATTCATTGTCATCTATATTTGATATGGTCTACAGTAAAACTAATCCAGAGTGTAAAATTAAACATTGATCCCTGGTCATTCATCCCTCAGACACTCCTGCTCTGAATGAAAATCATGCTTCTGAGAAAACCTATGCTGAAAACTTAATAATTTTAGCATCCTTTTCAACCTCCATGGGGAAGAAGAAAGAATCAATGTCCATGAAAGAGGATTTTTTTTTATTTATTTTACATTTAAAGAAGATTTTTAATGGAAACTCTCAGGAAAAAAACAAAAAGTTGTCAGTGTGTTCCCCCAGAATGAAACGGGTGCAAAGGGAAGAGGGGCATCAGTTTGCTGTTCTGTTTTTGCATGAAAAAAATGTATGTGAGTGTATTCAATATTCTACACTCTTTGGGAAAGTTCATTTATCCTTCAGCTTTGACAGGAAAATCAATTGATTATCAGATATGCACATTTTACTATTTCTTTGAAAAGCACCCACTTTTTTACTAAATGTTGGAAACTGCAAAGCCTTTTCACTGTTAATTCTTTACAAAGGTTGACAGGAGCCCAGCACAAAAATTATAGGTCCAGTTCACTTGCACAGAGCATGGTCAGCCTGAGCAGCATCGAGGTGGCTTTGAACTTCTTGTTGGGGGGATCAGGATGGGACTGGCTCAAAGGAATTGTGCTGACTTGTATTTAACTAATGAAACCGAACATCGATCTGTCTCCATCATTACTTATTTTTCATCTTCTGCCCTAAATAAGGAGAGGATCATATCAGCTTACACCACAGTCCAAATCCCTAGAAAGGGATGCTCAAGCTGTAAACAAAGCAAATCAAGTCCCTGTGTAACCAAATAAAATGTTCCCATGGAATTATGGACCCTTTCTACTCATGGCCACACAGAGATGCAAATTAAAATTTCATTTAAAATCATAACTTTGACATTTTTGAAATCTTGGTATTCCTTCGACACAGTTGCACGTGCATGAAGTTGCTCACATTTAATTTCCAGTCCTGAGTATTTAATATTGCAGGGTGCAAGGGCAGTGTCTGGAAACCAGGGTTTTATTGTCATCAGTTGATTTTCTCCATGGAAAAGAAGTAGTGAATGTTGATTATTCTTGTCTTTCAGGTGCTGCATTAATTCTGTGCTGAAAATAATGGGAAGAGAAGGGAAGGGAAGGGAAGGGAAGGGAAGGGAAGGGAAGGGAAGGGAAGGGAAGGGAAGGGAAGGGAAGGGAAGGGAAGGGAAGGGCATTATCCATCACCCAGTAGAACCAATGTGGAGCTCTATTCACCAGAACTCAGGCATGGCTTAATTCAAGTGTGTCAGGGAAACCTCACATCTGTAGCCTGGGCTGAGCACACATTTCATGAAGGGATTGCTCAATTAATTTCCTTTTTTCTTCTCAGAAATTATTAAGGAGGAAAAATAAATCCCCTCCATTTTTTTTTTCTTTGTCCAAAGATTATTGTGTTTGACAGAGTGGCTAACAGTATCCAAAATACACATGACATTTTTAAGAGGAGAGAGGAGAAGTGAGTGGTTGCATTGGAAAGGACAAGGGTCTGTCCTTGGGTGACTTCAGTGAAATCACCTGCTTGCTCTGCACCTCAGTTTTCTTTGTTATTGGAAAGGATAATCCAGATATTGAACTTTTTTGAAATACTGTTGCAGTTCAGTCTCTTCTTCCCTCATCATTCAGCAAGCCAAGATTTCTCATATTTCAAGAGAGAAAGTCTGAGAAGACTTCGAAGGAAGTTTCTCTACCCACGAAATCTAAGTTTTCCCATAAGAAAATCATGAGCTCATAAGAAAACTGTACTTCAGTGCTTTAAACTCTTTCCTCAGAATGGGCAGAGAAAACTTCAAGGCCATGGGAGTGCACAACAGTCCTCATCACTTTTATTTATGGACATTAAAAGTTCAGGTCATAAAGGGTGATGGTGGAAGACTGTTATTATTTCCCTTTTATTCCTCAGAACAAACCAATCTGTGCCCAGAGGCACGCAGTGACACTGGGAAGATGTCATGTACTGGGAAGATGCCATCAAAAGATGATGAACACGTGTAATTAACTGCAGAGTGCACACCCAGGATTATGTAAATCTACAGATAGAGGCATCAGGGAGCTCAGGTTCCAATCTCCTCTTCTGCCTGGCCTCACCCCCTGCTATTCCAATGGCATAAGGTTCCTAATGTGGTCATAACATAAATAAGAAAAAGACCTGTCTTTAGAGTATAATGTTATTTCTTACAGTTAAGAGCCTGCATCTGCAATTCCCATCTTTTCAGAAAATTGGCTTGGTACTTAACTTTACCCACATGCTTATGACCTAATGAATAGTTCATACCTATATATTTTGTCAGATGGCACCCAAGAGAAGGCTGGTCTTGGAGGACAAGTAGAACTCTTCAAAACATCCCCACTCTGAGAGAGAAATTTCTATTCTTTTCACATTACAGTGAGTGTCTAAACCCAACAATGTGCCTCCCTCATCTGTGGCACATCCATCCAACTGACAAATGACAAAATTATAAACAGATGAACCCTCTGCCAAATGCAGCAGTGAGAGAGACCTGCAGTGTTCAATCAGCCCCCTGTGTCCCCAGCCTGAGGAAAATTGTGCTTTGCAAGGTCCTTGCCACCATTTTTTCCAGTCTGGTTTTCTTTAGAACAGGCTAACTTTAGTCTTTCTAAGATGATGTTTGCTAATCTGAAATCAATAGAACATCCTACCAAAGACTGATGGCAATTCTGCACCAGTGTCACCCTTGTAGTTTTTCTAAAGCATGAGAAAAATGAGATGTCCACAACCCAAATATGGAGAAATGGAGACACATTTCAAGCCATGAACACAAGTCAGGAAAAAGCTACTGGGAGCTTTGGGTGTAAATCACAGTTTTGGTGCTGAGTTAGAGAGAGGTGGGAGTTCTGCCAGGCTACTTCAGAACTGTCCTTTTGATTCAGGACCACCTGAACAGGACAATCTTTTCTCCGAAGAATTAATTGATTCACTTGTCCTTGCTTTTATTTATCCAGGAATTAAAAATGACACCAAGGTGATTCAACAATACTCGTGGGGGTAAAGTCTGTGCTGTAAAAAGCTTATAATTAATTTGACAACGTATTAAGGGGCATGGAAAAGGAATGTGCACCTAGCACCTAAGGGACACATATCAGATGTTGCCAGTGATAATATTGTTTGCAGCATCCCTGTCACAGCTATGACAATAAGCAGTGACGTCCAAATCAGGTTTATCATTTCATTTTCTCATCAAGGAAAGAGACAGAGCTATGAAAAAATTCATCTGTAATTCAGAAATCGCTGCAGTAGTAACAAGAAACACAGGAAAAGAGAGCACATGAACACTTCTGGTGACATAAATGTTCGCCTTTACAACTGAACAGCACCAATAACTGCACACTGGAGCCTGCACTCAAAATTTGTCCAGGTTTAGCTACTACTGTGGATATAACTCAATAAACCTCCCAAGCTTGCCCTGAGGGTTAATTTGGGCAAATGACCATTCCCCATGTGCAGCTCTATTCCTAATTCAGAAGGTAAAGACTTTATTAGTACCAACATGGGTAGACTGGTCTAAGCTTAGACAACAGAGTCCATGGCACTGCCATCTTTTGAAAATGTATTCTGAGTGCAGTGGACAAGTGTCTCAGAGTGAGCTGTGCTCCTGAAACTCTTGGCCATGGATCTGGCATTGCAGCAGAAAAGAACACATTTTGTTTTCTTTTGTTTCTTCTCCTTCTGCTAGGGGTTAACATGAGAGTCTTTTACAACTGTGCAGTAAATGACACTTCATTCAGGAAAGTATTTGGAGTATTAGAAAACCCAGAACCTTATGGCTGCCTTCCAGTACCTAAAGGGCTCCTAAAAAAAGATAGAGAGAGACTTTTGGCAAGGGGAGGTGGCTTCAAACTGAAAGAGGGCAGGTTTAAATAAGATAACAGAAGAAATTCTTTACTGGGAGGCCATGAGACACTGGCACAGGTTTCTCAGAGAAGCTGTGGATGCCTCATCCCTGGAAATGTTCAAGGCCAGGTTGGATGGGGCTTGGAACAACCTGATCTAGTGGAAGGTGCCTGCCCATGGCAGAGGTTTGGAAAGACCTTTAAAGAGGGTTGGACCTTTAAAGTCCCTTCCAACCCAAACCATTCTGTGACCGATTTGGTAAATCCATCAAGAACAATCTTCTTCCTATCTCCAAACTTTTCCTTCTGCTGCCCACTCTCTCTGCAAGTTTCACACAGTTTTGTAGCAAACTGGAAGTCTGAGTTATGAAAATATTCCAGCAAGGTGAAGGTGAGGAAGAAGACCTCTTCTCTGGTACCTGTTCCGAATGAAATGTCCAGCCCTGACTAACAGACCTGACACAAACCTTCCTGTGCATCATTCACTGAGGCTGTTTAAGCCTCTGCCATGGTGCTTTCTGTGAATTCAGCTAGCATTGACACAGGAGGTGCCTGCTCCAGTTTGTTGTGCTGCAATGTCATTGTTAACTAGTAGGGGAAAATACAGCCCAAAAAACTCTCAATTTTAATGAGCAGTGAGTTACAAAGATATTTTTCATGGTCTAGAAAGACAAGCATAAGGTTGGTGAGCCAGGAGTAACTGCATTAGCCATGAAGCAACTCAGGTGAGAGTTAGGAGCCTGATTTTTGCTTCTAAACGACTTTTTAAAATAATTTGCAGTGGTAATAGGTTCACATCCCGGTTACTTCACTAAGAGAGTGCTCTGAAAAGAGAAAATAAATTTTTGCTCATGATAATTAAGTTTTCTGATAATCACTAGGCTTTCTGATTATAATTAAGTTTTCTGATTATAATTAAGCCTTATGAATATATTTGTATATGGAAATAAATATTTGCATAAACAAAGAAAGTGAAGTTGTTCTACACCTTATCAGTACCTACTTGTCATTCTTTATAGGAATCAGAAGAAATATTACATTGATGTGTTTACTTTGAAAACACCAGCCCATCTTTTCTTTTTCTTTGCATGCCCTGGTGTCGTTTATATCATTAAGTCACTCCTTAATAAATCTTTTATAAGCACTGCTACCTTGTGCTAAACTTTCTCCTCGGTAATGCAGATTTATGTATCCAGGGTGAATAAGAATGCCTGAAAATGGAGGTGTGCCCTCCAAAAAAGATATATTGTACTTTTACCCTGTAATTCAGGGATCAATACATTATTAACTAGTTTACTACTGAAGATTTGTGGCATTCATTTATTTTTTATCAGGACTAGACAAATTTACAGTATCCCCCAGGTGCTAATTTTGCCCTACTCATAAAGAGAAAAAAGTGCCAACAGACAAAGTTTTTGCATGAGAATCTTTCTATTTCCTTTTACAAGATGAAAAATTTTTTATAATCTTTAAATATTGTCTTGGTGGGGCTCACAGAGATTGTGAGGATATGATTCTCCACCAGCTTTTCACCACTGTGCCTAATCCACTGATGTGCTGGATCACGTTGGGAGTGGCATGTGATGAGGGAGAATTTTCTGATGTTCTTTCTTCAAAAAAAAAAATGCATAGGAGGTCCCTGAGCTTAAAGCAATGCAAATTCAGATAATATACTCAAAAAGCTCCTTTGTTTTCCCTGCTGTTATCCTGGGGTGAAGGCCCAGCCCAGGGTAGGAATGGCCAGATCCCAGAGGGATTTGCCTTCCCATTGGCAGCAAAAAGGGGACAACCATGTCCCTACTCTACAGCTGATCAACATAAAGTAATTCTTATATGAAGAAACAAAGCTATTACTGCTTGGGGCTGGGATGCTTTCACAGGAGCAAAGCTGAAGAGATCAGCAAGGACGAGTTGCTTTGCTGTTCTCTGCTTCCCTGAGATCCCTGGGAGCCAGCAAAGCTGGAGTGTGATTTACAGCTTTCCTGGAGAAATGGCTGCTGGGTTCACAGGGCTGGTGCTCTGGAAGATCCTGTGAGCCTGCCTGGCTGCCTGCTGTTTATCTGGGCTGTCACAAGGATGTGGCTTTTGGAGAAAGGTGAAACTTGCTCCTGTGACATGGACACATCGCAGGCAACAGGTGAGGCAGGTGCACTGTGAGATTAAAAGAAAAGCAGATCCTTTCATCTCTGATGCTCTGTTCTAGTTTCAAAACACAGCCAGAGTGTGTGTATTTTTATTTTCCTATTCTTCCTTTGAGGTGTCTCCTTTCTTCTTTTTTTCTGGTTCACTTTTATTGAAAATGCAATGCAAATAGGTCTGCAAATATGACAGAATTGTTTCATAATCAACACAAAGTCCAGATGCTCATGCTGTTAAAAACTGGTGCAGCAAGATATGTCTGTGCCCATTTGATTATATTTACCAAACCTCAGAAATTACCCATCTGAGGGATAAAGCCAAGGCAAAAGGTTTGAATGCAAATCCTCCAAGTACCCAGCTTAGAAATTTTTGCTCAGCTTCCAGTGCAAATCAAAATTCTTCTATTTAACTGTCAATCACAGTGAGGAAACACAGCAAAATTGGCTTTATTCTAGAATTTACAAGAAATAAAACACCCAGAAATGCATCAGTGTATTATTTTCCTTTCCTATTCAAAGCAACTTAAGAAACAACTTTTTTTGGCATTTAGCAAGCTGCTGGCACACCTGCTGCAATTAGACCATTGCTAAAATTTAGGAACTCAAAGAAAAGTCTCTTGCCACTCGGCATGTCTGAATGAAGTTTCCACTCCAAGTCAAGGGGATATTTTTTGTGTCTCCTTCTCCTGTAGGGCCAGTGGAAAAGATAAACCTGTGCCCAAATAGCACATGAGAAAATAAAAAAGTATTTAAAATCTGTGCTCACATACCTTGAGAACACTAATTTATAAAAGTGATCTGAGACCAGAAGTAGTCACAGTGACTCAGCTAATGGGTGCCCACAAATTCAAGTTCCAAAATTCTTCTTTTCACCCTTTTTCTGCCATTCAGGTATTCATAAGCCCTAACCTAATGAAATCTGGCACAGTCATCCTTGTGAAACCTGCAGCATTCTGGGCCATAGTCAAGGCTCTCTGAAAAAAGGAAATCCCTTTAAATGGATAAACAGAAGCCCAGTGTTCATTTAATACAAGGGACAAGAAGGATTTTGGAGTGGTCCTGCTTGTGATGCCAACACCAGTGGAAGGATAACACCCCCCAGGCTGTAACAGGGTGAATGCAGAGTGTGACCAGAGGTGCCAACTCTGGAGCCCAGGGCAGCATCCTGGGGACCTGGTTCTGACCTGCACTCTGCTGCTGGACTGACCTTACGAGGTGTTTTCTCTCTCTGGATTTTATTTTGGATTCGTCCAAAAGAAGCCCCTTGGCTCAGGTGAGCATCTTTCCCTTACCAGAGCACAGTGGGTGTGGGCATCTTCAACATTTCTAAATTCTCTGCTGGTTTTCTCCCACTCAGTACAAATTCTACACTTTTGTCTTCACTTGTTACTATAGACAACTTCTCCATCAATACAAATAAACTCCCTTATGTTGTGTTCTTCAAACCCCATTGCAGCAAACATTGTTCTAGAATGAAAGTGGTTAGGAAAAAAGAAAAAGAAACAAATTTCTTTGGCCTGCTCCAGTCTGGGTGGATGCTCCCCTTATCCCAGTCTCAGAAAATGGATGCAAAAACCATTCCAGAGACCTCTGTGCCTGTTTTCTGCAATGATAACTCAACATGTGTCCTGTTTTGCCCAGTCTGGACTGTGAGCCTTGTGGTAGGTGGGCACAGAGCTCACACTGTGACCAGGAAAAGCCAGAGGCAGGACAGCTGCTGGTGGCCAAAGCTGTAGCTCATCCACCCTTCCTCAAGCACAGTGTGTGCACAGGCTCCTGCCCTCTGTAAAGCTCTCAGGTTTGGCTTAGATCCACCCCTGGTGACAAGGCTGGGTGTCCTGTGAGTGACAGGAGAGGAGAGACTTGGAGAGATGCACTTCACTGGCAGTGACAGATGGTCCTCAAAACACAGTACCTGTCCCAAGCAACACTTTTCACTTTTTCTTTCCCTTCATGGGCTGTCTTCACCTGGGGGAATATTGCTGACAAGGACAGTTTGTTTGCATTGCTGACTCCTGATCTGTAGCAGAAAGTGTTTGTTCACTTCCAGGCTCGCCAGGCACAGCTTGGAGCTGAGAGCAGCCTCCAGTGGGTAAACAAACCCGCAAGTGCAAACGGAGGGCAGGCAGAAAACTTTGTATTTACATCCTTAAATACACCACTTAACAAATTCCCACTAGACCATGGTGTGGAAGGACGGGGCTGGGGAATGATGTCCCTCAGACTCCAGTGGGGATTCAGCAGAGAAGTTACAATTGATGTTTGGCCACTGACCTACTGCTTGAAACTGGGTGATTGTGTCTGTTTATGTAGAGTTTGTGGGTTTCATCAATCTTCAGTATGAATGCTCATCAAATCCAATCCCAGATGCTAAAAAATGAATAATTAAAAAAAAAAAAAGTCTGAAAACTGTTTTCAAAGCACAAGTCTGAGAATTGGAAGGAATCTGTGCTTGCCTTTTCCTTCCAAAAGTGTGTCAGGTGCTGAAGGGTACAGGGACATTTCGAAATGTCCACCACAGTGCCCACTGATCTCTTGGAAGTCATCAGGCAAGAAGAATGAAGCATCTGTTTCCAAAAAGCAGTAAACCACAAGGTGCTTGGTCCTTGGACATCAGGGGGAACTTTTACATGAGTCTTCACATGCATTCCATGAAGAGCAGCACACCATGACTATTGGCAACTACAGGTACAAATCTAACAATTTTTAAATAAGAAGCAGTGACTTCCTTTTGGAGGGGAATTGAAAGTCCATTTCAAACCCATATCTTTATTTCTAAACAGTCATTGAAATACAGCTAAAAATGCAAAACTCACCTTGCCTGAAGTTGCAGCAAAGGCTCCTACAGTGGCTCTTATGAAAGGCAGGTATTTGATGCCATCTAAAATACTCAGCACACTTCACAGGAAACACTGTGAATGATTTCTAGATTAATAAGGCCAGTCTGATTCAAAGCTTGACAGATTAGATAACAAACTTGCATGGAATAAACCTCAAGTAATAATTCTTTTCCTGCTCTGCTGAACAAAACAAGGGAGAAACAGAATATTTCAGCTCACATCAGGACAGGCTGAGCAGGTTTTTGCTTTTTAGCTCCAGACTTTTGAAGAAGAGAAAGTGATTTATTATCTCAAGCAACCAATTGATCCCCTTTATCAAAATGTATTATTTGCCTGTCACTAAAGGGTGTTTCCCATCCACAGTGATTGGAGACTCTGTCAGTGTGCATACACTCTTCTCAGTATGTATGTATATATATATTTTTTTTTTTTTTAACCACTTTGCCAGAAAGTGAAAGGAAATTCGGAGCTCCCATGGTAGAATCCAAAGGCTCAGTGAATTCTTTGAATTCAATGTGTATCACTGAGGAGTCTGCAGAATACCCCCGTTTTGAAGCCCATGGTGCAAACACCATGGGTCTTCCCGTATCCATGTATCCAGATTAAACTTGAAGAGAATGTATCATCTTAAAAAATGCATAATGGAAGCATTTCTTCCAGTCACAGATACTGGATCTCAGTTAGTGGAGCACTTTAGCCAGGAACTGCTGCTCCTTAGCAAATTGTTTTCTTCAGCAGACAAAGGGCATTATAATTTATTAGATTCCTGTGAGAGAATGGCAGGGGAGCATTTTGCAATGATTCAGCAGTGAAAAATTAACTCTGATTATATTGCTGTTTTAGTGACAATCCCAGGGTTGTCAAAACTACTTTTGATTCCTCTGACACGAGGTGACACCAGCTACTCATTATGTAAGACTCATATCCAAACCCTGAGCCTGAAATTGAATGAGGACTTATAAATAATGTATCAATAAGGTAAATTATGCAAGAAATCATTCCAGAAAGTGTCTGAACTCATCAACAAATTAGATAACAAGGAGGTCTTTTTTCTACTAACTTAAATAAGCAAATTGAAATGGGATTTCTTCAAGAGCCTCCTCAGCACTTTCTTGGGAGTTACATGGGGTTTCTGAGTAATTTCTTTAAAGCCATGATTTGCAAAGACTGTCACCATTGACTCACCCAGCAAATCCCCATTTTGTTTTCTCTCCTGCAATGCACTTTAATGCTTTTTTTTCCCTGTTGGTCGCTGGACCAGCTGATATTGTGGGGGAATCAATGTTTGTTCCCTTCTCCCCTTCTGCCTCAGGGGATTGCACAGGAGATGTGGGAACACCTCTAGAGCAGCTCAGGGTGCCCAGGACAGGGCTGGAGGTTTGAGCATCTCTGGGGTGGTGACAAGAGTGAAGGCTGCAGCTCTGAGGGAGCTCGTCAGTGACCTTCTACTTCGAGTGCCATTCCTTGACTATCACGCAGGATCTCATCTGTAAGAGCCTTTTTAGAGGGATTTAAGCATCCTGTAGGTTCATAACCTTATCTCCCTTTTGCATTTAGAGAGAATGATCATTCCTGCTGCCCTTTCTTAGAGAAGAAATTCAGTGCCCATCTCTGCAAACCATTCTGCACAGTGAGCTTGGACTCCTTTTCAAGCAAGGCAGCTAAAAATACTCAGTAAAGATTATTTCCAGGTCTCAATTAATATATTTAGTTTAAACATTCAAATTACTTTAGTTAAACAAATACAGCTACTGTAGTTACAGTCCCAAATGGAGGTTGGAAGTTCAGGTGTGTTTCTGCTTAGTCTACTGACAGAAATACTCCAGCTGACTGTTGACACTGAAAGGTATTTCTCCTAAATTAGCAGTAGGTACCCAAATCCCTCTGCAGTTCGGTGGAGCAGCATTCCACATGCTGATGATCCCAGGGATTTGCGTGAAGGATGCTCTGCAACGCCAGGAGGGAGCAGTGCCTCCATTTCTGACTGCTCTTCCCATGGGAACTGAAGTTCCACGTCTTCCCAGCCTCCCTGAGGTCACTTTGCTAGGCAGGCAGTAAGAGAAAGGAGTGAAGTTAATTGATTAGAGTACAAACTACTACCACTATTATTGTTACTATTAATAATAATAATAGTAATTAGGGTAAGATGAGCAAATTCACCGAGTTACTTGTTAACAAATGGACCTCTATGTCCTCCCAGGTAACTATTTTAGGATGAGAAAAAGTCGTCCTCTGGAAATACATATTTCTCTGTGCCAACTCTGCAGGTAATCCAAGGTGAGTAGCTCAGATTTGGACAGTGAAATTTTAGGTGAAGAAAACAGGTGAGGGATCCAAAAGGAGAGAACAATTGTTCATGTGACAAGCAACTGACTAATGATGATGACAAAAATTGAAATTTGGTCCAACATCTGATTTCAGTGGTAGCCTTTTCCTTAATATTTAAGCAGAAAGGTGTTGTCAGAGGTTTTGCATGATGAATGTGTGGCTGAGCTGTGCTGGTCACGTATAACCATATTTCTTACATGACATGCAGTGCTCTCAGCTGCACACACTGACATTTTTGAAGCTACTGGAATAATGGATGGCAACAGGGGAAACATTTGTGCTAAATGGCCTGTAGTAATTGTGGCACTGAATTGAGCTAATAATCATCACACTGTGCTGCAGTGTCTTGGAAGAACATCTTCCCGGCTTATCTAATACTGTAAAAATGAGATTCTTGGGCTTTGTGAAGGCAGATTTCTCCTCATCTGTGAATTTTATTTGGGTGGGATTGATGTCCTGTTCCACTCTTTCCATCTCATTGCTGTCAGCTTGCTGGTCTAGGGAGCAGTGAAGCACAACCGAAGTCCATCCACAGCCTTCTAGAAAAGCATCTGCACCATTACAGAGGTAATGTCAAACCAAATGTAGATTTCAGATCTCTTCTCAAACTTAGTTCCTGTAATATAACTTTGGTTCAGTCCCACCAGATCCATGACAGCAGAAACAAGTAGAGAAACAGACATGATACAAAAAGATTTTAGCTGGAAATCCATAGTTTCACAAGACTGAGCATGGTCTTAATTTCTCAATTCCCTTTAGACCTCAGCTGAGGGGGCTCAATAGCTTGGTCCAGAATTATACTTTGTAAAATTCCTCCACTGGGATTTTCCAGATTTTCTCTGTAGCAGCTGTTTGAAAAGTGCTGTGTCCATTGGCTGAATGCAAGGGGTCTGTTCAGAAAAATATCGCACTGATTTGTAAAAATGTACAGTTTGTTTTAGTGAGAGAGTGTTGCCCTTATAAGCAAATTTCTGATGAAGACTTCTCTTGTGTAAGAAAATTTGGAACCAAGATATTAAAATAGCTTCCAGGGTAGGAACTCCACAGTTTTGAATATCAGTTTGTTTTGCAATGGAAAAACTGCCAGACTGACAATAGAGTGCTTTTTAATAACAGTTTCTTTCTCCAGAAAATTTAAATGGAAATGCTAATTGTTTTCCTGATTCAGTAGCCTCATTTAGCCTTGGTCTAAGGAGAAGAAGATCTAACTTTTAGCTCAGCTTCCTTTCTTCAGCGTGTGCAGAGACCAAATACAGAGATCTGAGGCAGCTCAAATGGCTTAAGAGCAGAGCAAACCCACAGGGATCTGATTCCTCCACATTTTCCCCTCAGTGTATAACTATCATAGTATTTAGTTTTCTCATTAGCCTCCTTTTCTCATTCTTGCTTCTTTTCTCTGCTGCAAGAAAAACAGATATCTTTGCTCCTGGAAGCAAACAAATTAAGTTATTGCAGCTGTATTTTCAAACTCTAAGCCCAGCACAATCAGCTCCTGTGGGAGTTGGTGTCCACCATAAATATTACTTGATTAAAAGAAGTGTGAGTGGCTGAAATAAAAGCATTTTGTAATTGTTTCTCTGTTTCTGTTGTTGATGTCATTAAAATCAACTCTTCACAAGTTTTTAAAATAAAACTCTTATGACTATAAGAAATTACCAAATGAAAGATATTTCCCAGGAAAAACAAACAGTCTTAAAACAGGTTAACTGACAAAGAAACAGTCTCAAAACAGTTTAACTGGAAAAAAACAAAACAAAACAAAACAAAAAATAATCCCACAACATTTCTTTTTGTATTGCAAGCAAAAAAGGCCTTTCCAGGGTTTCAGCTATTTCCTAAGCTTGATATCTGGGCAGTGGGAATGGAAGCATTTGTTCCAGCTGAACAGCAGGTAACAAGCTGAATGTATCAGCAAAGGAGAAGCATGAATTTAGCTCCACATTAAATTTGCTTTCCTTGATGTCAAGAAGCTACATGGTTTATTGCCAGTGGCCTCCAGGCCAGAGAGTGGGTCCTCACTTATTAATAGCAGAAAAATGTGGCTCTGTTTTCTGAGAACTGCTTTTTTTTTTTTTTTCTCCCCTCCACATCAGGCACCTCTGTGTGATTTTTTCTCGTGTTTCCACTTTGGATCACACCAGGCATCAGCTGCCTCCTCCCAGCACCCCTGACTGGCTCTGTAACTCTAACTCTTCTTGTGTGCAGGAACAAAGCTTCAGGTTGCTTTAGGTAGCTTTTTTTTAATGATGAAACAGCACAGAGTTGGTGTAAAGGGCAAAGGATCTGTCTCCAAACCTCTGCTTTCTATAGGTTGTGTTCCCTTCAGAAATTAAAGTAAAAAGATACAAAAGAAGAAGAAGAGAAACAATGCAGCATCACTACAGTCCCAAAACAAACAATGGCTCTTGTCACAAGAAGAACTTACAGACATAGTTCTGCTGCTAAAGCAAATAAATCAATAAAATAAATAAATAAAACAAAAATAAAACAAAATCGCTGACCTTGCCCACTGGCACACTGCATAGCTCTGTGCTCCCTGAGGTGACCTGAAGATACATTTATTGTTATTTGCTCTGCTTATTCCAGCTCCAAATCGAGGGCCTTTGCATCTCATGGGGCTGTTGTTTTGGTAGCAGGAAAATCAGGGCAGGTGCTGTGGGTTGTGACATGGGCTTGAGGATTTGAGTGGGACATTCCAGGAGACAAAGAACCCAGGTACAGCTTTGGAGGATGGTATAGACAGGCAGGACCCAAATGCAGTTTGATGTTGAATACAGAGCCCAACAGGCTTTTTATTCCCTGATGTGTGAGTTCCCTCAGCCTTGCCTAGGCTTTGTCTGGTCAGTGGCACTTTGAGAGGGGATAAAACTCTCCTAGGCCTACGCGAGCAATTCTGTAGCATGAAAAATCAGTGGTATGTGGCCCTAGTTCATACCTTGGCCTGATTTTCTGAGCAGTGGAGTTCTTTCCACAGAGAAGCAAAAAGATCTGAAATAAAAATCCCCACATGAAGAGCACAAAAGAAAACAATTTGGACATGGGTGAAACAAGACACAGCTGAAGCAGTGAGCTCCAACTGGGTGAGGTTAACATTTCTCCTCATCTCCTGAAAATAAGGAGATACAAAACATGCAAGAGAATAAAAGGAATTGTGTTACACAAAAAAGAGAAGCATTGGGTGAGATGAAGACAATGGCATAATGGAAGCCAAGGAAAGCAAAATATTTTGGCCAAAGAGTGAGTAAATTTAGGTAGAAAGCAGAAAAAAGAAAAGGGGGGGACCGAGATCATAATTTCTATTCCAAATCACCCATTTTCTTAATTTTACTTAGAGAAAGCACTGTGCTTACTTTTTCTTCCTTCCACCCTGCTCATATCCATCAGTCACACTATCTTCCTTTCCATCCCCTTTGGTTGGGAAATTGAAGAAGTCATCGATGTGATGGCCTCTCTTTTCCTGTGAGTAGAAGACTGTACAACACCTCTTGTTCAGCCATGCTTTCTCTGACACATCCTGTGCTCAAGGATTTCATTAGTACACGATGCAGCTAGCACAGGGTGAAGTAACTACACAGGAGGAATGCTCCATAGTTATGAAGTTACAGATGTACCTGGTAAATTCCCCATCTGGTCCAGTAATGTTGTTCAGTACTTTTTTTTTTTCCCTTTTTCTTCTAGTAACTGAGAAATCAAATTGTCAATAAGCTGGATTTCCTGTATTTTAGATGCTGTACATCAATCCATTGAAAATTACAAGCTGAGGATGTAGAGAGGAGGCAGACACCACAATAATGCATTTGTCAAATGATGCACCTGCTTCCTGGCATATTGTCAAACCCAGAGGGTGCAAGAGTAAACAAATCTGAACAATAACTTCTTTCCCCCACATATGTGTGCTGGTGCTGAGAAAGATCCTAAGTGCTGCACTAGCAGGGGAAAAGTTTGCTAGGAAAAGGCAGACATGAGACAATTGAGGTCACAAGGATTTGGATGAGGGTTTTGTGATGGTGAGGGGTCATATCCTCCCTTTCCAAAGGCCATCTCTAACCTGAGGGTGTAGAAAACTATGAAATATACAAATATTTCAGAGGTGGGTGTCAAGAGGAGGGTCCCAGACTCTTTCAGTGGTGTCCAGCAAGAGGCTGAGAAGTCATGACCCTATCCTGAAATGCAAGTTCTGCCTCAATGTGAGGAAGAACTTCTTTACATTGAGGGTGGCAGAACACTGGAACAGCTGCCCAGGGAGGGCCTGGAGTCTCCCTCCCTGGAGACATCCCAAACCCACCTGGACACATTCCTGTGTCACCTACTCCAGGTGACCCTGCCTTGGCAGGGGGTTGGACTGGATGATCCAGAGGTCCTTCCCAACCCAATAATTCTGTGATTCTCTGATCAGGGTGCACAATTTCTTCCAGGCCTAGTTTTATCCTTAAAGAATTTGCAACCCACACACTCACCTCAGCCACTTCTCAGCATCCACAGCAGATGTTTGCTGTCCCCAGTGACCTGCGTGCTACACTAGCCATGGGAGAGGATCCAAATCTGTTACCCATGGAAATAGTTTAAGCAGAGGGACGTCTGTGTACTTCACTCACACAAATGTCAGAAGGACATATTCCAAATTCATCCTGAGCACTGCCTCTTAAAATGCTTGAGGCATCCAAGACTGATATTCCAGTGTTTAACCACGCTCTGGGTGAAGAAATTCCTTCTATTGTCCAGTGTAAACTTCCCCTGGCACAGCTTTGAACCATTCCTGCAGATTCCATCACATCCTATCCCTGCCCCCCTGGGAGAAACAATGAAGGAGGTGACTCAAATTGGAGCCACTGGGGAACAAATGCTGATGGAGTTGATAGAAGGTTTTTCACAGGACATGTACAGGGAAAGCCAGTGCCTTCTGATGCTTGAGAAGGCACAAATGTGCAAACAGCCATTTCACTAAATGTAGTTCTGGTTCAAGGCCTAAAATCAATGAAGAGATTTTCAGTGTTCTCTACAGGGCTTTTAGCACCTGCTGTGTTTGAGATAATTACACCATTTTGAAAGACTGTACATAACAGGAAAGTGTATTTCTTTTGAAACTCCTCAGACTCAGCAGAAACTGCTTGGATATATGGGACTGAAACAAAGAGTTATCTTTCATTCATGAAACCATCAATACAGCTGACACTTCATAACAGTCTGTGAGAGTCTGTGAAAATGGCTATACATGTGCAAAAGTGACTAAGTACTCACTATACCGGGGCTCCTGCACAGGAGTACAGCAACCTGTAAGTTCTCAGGCACCTTTCATCATCTCCAAGAAAAGGACATCTATTTCATGGGCCTTGAGGGAAAATAAAGGGCAGGAGTGTGGCAGGTACTCACACCTTTTGTTACCAAGGCAGTCACATTATCTGCAAGGTCATTTCCTCTTTTATTTTTGCATCTTTTATGTGTACAGGAATGTTTGACTTGTGATAAAAGGCTGCTCAGAAGAATGAGAATGCATTTCATTTATAAAAGATAAAATCCTATTTTTTCTTTCTTCACCTAGTCCCTCCAAGGACAAAAAAGAACCCCAAACCAAAAAACCCAAACAAACAAACAAACAAACAGTCCAAGCGGCCCCCCCCCCCCCCCCCCCCCAAAAAAAAAAAAAAAGAAAACAAACAAAAAACCCCAGAACATGCAGAAAGCAAGGGTCTTGAGACCATGATATTCACCTGGGAACTAGGCAAATCCTAACACAAATCCTAACTGGGAGACTTAAGAAGGTGGATTTGAACCAGCTTGTATGTGGCCAGTTCTCAGCCACCAACAAGGTACAGTTATCATTCACTAAGCAAATAAAAATCTCACTGTCTTGAAGCTACAACCAGGCAAATTACTTGCTTAAGTAAGTATCTGCCCCTGTTCAGTTTCATAATGCAAACCAGGTAGAATCCATACCTTCATCACCTCTTAACCAGGGACATGTTTCCTGAGCTGTGGAACCATTGCTGATCCCATCTCCCAAACCAGGCAGGGCAGAAGATCTCACTGTGCTGTGCCATGTGAGTAGGCTCCATCCACAGCTGTCCCATCCATGTCCTGGTGAGCTTGGAGAGCAATCCAGAATGGCAGACACTTCATCTGTGGCAATTAGGATTTGTGAATGTGGCTGGTCTGCCCTGCATCAGCTGCTCCTGAGGATGATGCACATGGAGCAGATGGAAGCTGGAGCAGAGCAGCCAATTCAGTCAATATCTCCCTCGTCAGGCTTCCTCCTGCTCTACACATTGGTCACACCAGTGACTGCTCTGCCACTCAGCCCTGCCTGTTGGCACAGGGGTGAGACTATTCTTTTGGTGAGATGCCAATTGTTTTATAATTTGACCATTCAAAAAAAAAAAAAAACAAAACTAAAACATTCAAACAAAAAAATAAAAAGCTTGGCTCACCACTGCCTTGCACCCTCAGCCAGGTTCTGACAGCTACACAAAGCAGATGTGAAGTGGCACTGCTTGGGAGACAGGGGATGGGGAGGATCACAGCCATGTCCTGTGATGGAGGTTGGCATTTTTCCGCTGAAATCAATAGGAAGCTTCAATGACTGAGTCAGTGACAGCTTCTATAAGCTGAGGGTCTGCTGGCAGCTTTCTGTGCAAATTCATTGCCATGTGCCATCCATTCTTCTAGGCTTTCTGGAAATGGAACAGACAGCTTTGGATGTCTTTGGTGGTCTTGATCCCCCATACAGTTCATGCACACTTCTCAAGCTCATCCCTGTTCTTACCCTGAGCTGTGCTGTGCTTATTTCCAGAAGCCAGAATGAGTACATTTGTCCCAGAGAAAAATGTTGCCTTATCTCTGTCCGGCCCCTTCTCCAGCCACATCCTGCTCTTTCTCACAGTGTGTTATCACAAACAATCCTTGGTTGGCTCCACAGCTATCCCTCTACCCATGTTTGAGGCACACACGTTATCCCCCTTTTCTACAAGGCTTCTACAGGAGTCCTTGACACACTGAATCTACCCAAGCATTCACCACCCTGGAGCTGGAGGTGGTAATTTTAGCAGAACTTTAATCTCTCACCAAAGCCTGAAACAGCAAGGTCCTCACCAAGCTATAGTGTGAGTTACACTTCCTACATGCACAGCAGCCAGGCCAGGATCCTTCTGGGCTGCTAAATTCTTCATGAAACCCAACGGAAAAGACAAATTTCTCCATATCTCCATCTCCAGCACCAGTGGTTATCCCAGAGCGTAACCACCTGAGCACCAGGGAGCTGCCCACAGTCACATAGAGTTTCTAAACAAGAAACTCAATTAATCTTCCCTGGGAGTTGGACTTCCTGATGGCTCAAGCCAAGAGTGGCTTTTGGAGTTCACTGAATCCTAATAATGCAGGGAAAAGAAATGGAATATCTTTATCAGGAACTAAAATACTCTATGCAAGGAAAAGATAAACTGATATGTAGAGAGCTTTTCAATATCACTGATGAAGGGCTAATCAAATCCAATAGATGTATCTCAGCCCTAGGGAATTTCAAAATGCGAACACAAGTGTGTTTTTATAGTTGAGAGAATTAGGGAGGCTTAACAGGCAAATGTAATGACCTTTCTCCTTGTTACAGTCCTTAAGTTGGGTTCAATTCTGGAATCTCAGCTCACAGCAACCACAGCATCCTCGAGTTTATAGTCACTTATGCTTGTTAATCATCCAGCCTTGCATGTCTTACTTAAAAGCTGTGCTCTAAGCCCATAACCTGTTGGATTCAGCACAGGAGTTCCTGGATGAAATTCTACAGTCTGTGATGTCAGGCTGTATAAATTTTTCTGGCCTTAAATTATTTGTAGAGCAATTAGTAAATCTGAGTAGGTTTACTAAAGTCACTGGAATTATTTGGATTTACATCAGCTGAGAACATTCTCCATTTTTTATTTCTTCAGTGGTTTGAACCAGCATGGCAAAACTGGTATAAGCAGAGAGAGAGATGGCCCATTTGTATCCTGGGAGACAACTGAGGAGCAGCCCTTTCTGATCCAGATGGTAACTCAGCCCATTTTAGAAGCAGAGGATTTTTCCTCTCTCACTTTGATTCAGAATTTGTCAGTCCTTGTGGGGAGGACGAGGCTGGGAGGCAGGTGCATAGAGAACAGCATTAAATTGTACACAGCAGAAAATCTGCAAAATGTACTTCAAAAGCTGGAAACTCACCGTGTGTGACTGACAATTGCAGAGAGGCAGAATCCTAATTTCCAGATTAACTATTTCATCAATTAAAGCTGCATTTGAAATCCTTTCTCATTTGTCTGCCAATCTGTGACTGCTGCTAATACAAAGCCATCACCATAATAGAAACCAAAGTGCATATTTGATGCCATATGCTTATGGCAACCTACATTTTTTCCAAGCACAGTAGTTCCAGCTAATTAGTTTTGTAATGTATTTGCATTAGTTTGTACAATTCTATGGTTCCTATTAAATAGAGACAGGTAATCGAATGAGAAAATTAAGCAAGTCCTGCTATATGCTGAGTGTTTACAAAAATTGAGAGGGCAAGATTTATGGTTAAGATAATGTGGTAGCTGCTTATACAAGAACAAAACACCTCCAACTGATCCACTCAATTCTCAACATATTTTGCAAATGTAGTTCAACCCCCAAACCCTTCATGAGTTCCAACTCCCTCCTAAGGGTGCCTTCCAGCTTCTTAAGATCCAACCCTTGTTGTTGCTGTGTGAGGTTCTGGTATATTTTGCTTAAAATCCAAGTTAAAATTTCAGGGACTCTAAATGAGAAGCTGTGAGAAGGTCCAGTGGCATCTCCTTTGCTGAAAGGAGATAATGAATGGCTGTGTTATTATCAAAAAACAGGTCTGCAAAAGAAGTAGAACTGAAAGCCAATGGCACAAACATTCACCCTTGAAAAACACGTCCAGCCCTGCTTTGCTCTCTGCATCCAAATTCAGTGACTTTAATATTTCTGCATGCATTTAGAGTCATGCACTGAATTTGTACCCAGAACTGCATCATCCCCCCAGGACTGAGCACTTTCTGCACCTCACCCTTGCTCCAGCCCCTTGCCAAGTGATGGGGCCAGGCTTCACCTTGCTCCAGGTACACCTGCAGTATTTCCTTCCTGAGCAGTCCATGGAGTCAGGGTTAGGGAAGACTTCCAGTATTCATATGCAATCAGTTTATGGCCCATTCAAGCCTCCCAGCAGGCACAGAGGTGTAAATCCCAGCTTGTGAAGTCTCCCAGATGCCCGCCAAGCCAGGTACCATCCAGCAGAAAGAGCAGCTCTGACAGTAAATCCTGTCAGCCCAGGTAAGGCTTTAATCCAGGCTTTGGAGCCAGACCAGGGCTGATCCCCATCCCTTCCCAGCCTCCCAGCCAGAGGAGGTGAGAAGCATCTCCCAGGGATCAGGGTTCCACCACCAGTCTGCAGATCAATCCTGAGATGGCAGGAGCACCAAGGGCGAGTTCAGCCAACATCTGCTGGGAGTTGAGCTTAGCCCTGGACACTGAGCCTCCTCTCACTCATCTCTTGGTGACCAAGGCTGAACAGGCTCCTTGTGAAGTGCTCCTTCTGCCACTTCATTGAGGCAGTTCTAGTTCCATTTTAAGAAATTTTTGCTTCATTCTAAAGTCATCTTTTCTATCTGCTTTTGTATATGCCCCCATTTAAGATCACTATGTTTAAATCTTTGATTACAAGTAACTTCATTTTTACCTTCTGTATATCCTGAACTCCCAAAGCAGAGACCCCACATCTTTTAAATTAACATTACATATTCTACCATTTTAAAAGATACATGCTCCTTGGCTGAGAGGTAGCAGTACTGAAACTCTCTCTTTTTTTTTTTAAGTTAATAAAAAGCATACTGTCTGAAATACTTATTTCAGAGCTATATATCTAAGAAATTGTTTGCAGCTCCAACACAGTGAAGTTTGTTAAGGTTTGGCAGGGGTAGGGGAAGAGTAGAGTTGAATTATCGTCAGAACATCTGTGAGAACTGAGTCCAAGAAAAAACCAGACACCCTCATAAATCTAACCATTTATATGGTATGTTTGGGAATTGTTATTGTCATTATTGTGGTGGGCAGAGTATTGGGTGTATGGTCTTTTTAAATTCTAGAATGGAGTCAAACGAATTGCTTCCTTATAAATAAGTAAATCACATACCACACTATTTGAGTTACTTGAAAACCCACGGGCTCCTGCTGAGATTGAGCTCTTATTGTATAGACAAGTAGCAAGAGATAAAACCCATTCTTAAGAATTTATGATCTGCATGCACAATATGTAAAAGGCTACCAACAGTGAAACTATTCCCACTTTTCACAGAGAAAACCATGGCAGAGGGAGCTGAGGGACTCTGATTTGAATTCCCTCTCTCTGAAGATCTTCCCTGTCTTTAACATACAATTCTATGTGACCTCATCAGGAGTCACCCAGGGTGCTCTTATGAGGGTTTGGGGATAATCCCATCGTGGCTGTTATGGAAATTCAGCTGCTGCAGCTCTCCATGCCCCAGCTGAGCTGGGAGTGCTGGTAAACACCAGCTGCAGGAGGGACTTGTCAGGATTCACTCGCTGCAGTCCTGGAAGAATATTGAGAGCATATCTGGATAGGAGCTGTAGAAGCAAACACTGTTCTTTGGTAGTCACATTTCTTTATTCATTCACCCAGCTTGGCTAATTTGCCCATTCCCTTTTTCATTAACTCAGTACCTGCTTCAGAGAAAGTCCAAGGGCAGCCTTGGCTCACCAAGTGCCTGATTTCTGAAGTAATTTCACTTCAGAAACCTACATTAGAGTTCTCTAAACATCATCGAGGCATGAAAGCTCTCTTCAAAGTTGTAAAGAGACGTGGGCATCACTAGCAAATGAAACATATGAACTGTTTCTCACCTTATCTACTTTGCAATCAGACAAAACTTTCCCTAAAATCACCAGGTTTTCTCCTGTTGCCATTGACAGGCATTTAGTTAGACAGAGATATCTATAATTATGCAAAAAATTCCACCTGCAAGACTTGTGAAGAATGTGCTCGGAGCCTCTCAAGACCTCCAGCTGACATCTAAATACATCAAAATACATTTTTAAATCCATGTTTTCAATGCCTGAAGGATCCCCTCTGACCCTCTCTGGTCTCAGTTATCAGAATGCATTTCAGATCTGGACAGGCTAGACAGCTGAGCTGAGGTTAACAGTGAGAGGTTCCTGCCCTTGGGTCAAAGAACTCCTGCAGTGCTACAGGATGGGACAAGAGTGGGTGGAAAGTGGAAAAGGACCTGGGGGTGCTGGGGACAGCAGCTGAATGTGAGCCAGTGGCACCTGGCCTGTACCAGCCATGGTGTGGCAGCGGGAGCAGGGCAGTGACCGTCCCGTGTGCTGGGCTCTGCTGAGGCCACACCTCAAGTGCTGTGTCCAGTTCTGGGCCCCCCAGTTCAGGAAGGACATTGAGGGGCTGGGATCAGTACAGAGAAGGGAACGGAGCTTGGGAATGGTCTGGAGCATGAGTCTGATGAGGAGCAGCTGGGGGGGCTCAGCCTGGAGAAAAGGAGGCTCGGTGGGGGGACCTTACCACTCCCTACTCCCTGAAAGGAGGGTGGAGTCAGGTGGGGGTCAGGCACTTTTCCCAGGTAACAAGTGACAGGACAAACATACAGGTCTCAAGCTGTGCCAGGGAAGGTTCAGGTGCGACATCAGGAAGAATTTCCTCACAGGAAGAGTTGTTAAGCATTTGGAACATGCTGACGATGGAGGTGGTGCAATCACCGTGTCTGGAACTATTCAAGACACAGCTGGATGTAGTCACTTGATTTGTTCAGCCTGGAGAAGACTGAGAGGAGGCCTCATTGTGGTCTTCAACATCCTCAGAAGGCAAGCACTGATCTCTTCCCTCTGGTGCAGTGACAGGGCTGAAGGCAATGGCTGGAGCTGAGGCCGGACAGGTTTAGGCTGGATATGAGAAAAAGGTTCTTTCCCCAGGGGAAGGCTGGGCACTGGAACAGGCTCCCCAGGGAGTGGTCACAGCACCAGCCTGACAGAGCTCAAAAAGTGTTTGAATGATATTCTCAGTCTCATGGTGGGATTATTGGGGTGTCCTGTGCTAGGCCAGGAGTTGGACTCAATGCTCTTGAGGGGTCCTTTCCAACTTAGCCTATTCCATGATTCTATGATTCTGTGACATCCTATGACAAATCCAACTCCCTTTCCAGCTTTTTTCCCAGTCATGGGGGAGGGCTCCTGAGTGACTCACAGCTTTAAAGCCATGTATCTTTAAAGCTGTGTTTGAACCCACCTGAGGCCCCCTGAGCCAGAGATGAAAGCAGATCTGGAGAGCAGCAGGGTCCCCCATTTGTCTGCTGGAGATGACACATCCAGCCTATGTGTGATCACACTTGTCAGTCAAGGAAAAATCTCCAGGAAGCCCCTTTCTTTCCATATTGCCTTATTTGTTCATGTTTCTCCCAGACTTTGGAGTCAAGTACAAGGAATTTTGCACGTCTTTCCAGGGGCTGAGTGGTTGAAGGTTTCATGGGACTGACAATCTCAGCCAATAAAAGCTACGAGGAGCCTGCTCACAAGGTGAGAGGCTGCTCTGCATCCCTGAACCAGGCAGGGAAAAAAAATCCTCTTTGCATTTTTTATGCCTAATTTATGGAGCACCTTCTGCACTGCTCCTCTGGAAGTCAGTGATACATCCATGATACCACTGGGTCAGCAAAACCTGCTATGAAAGTGAGCTACTGCCTTTCTTTCAAAAGCTGCTTCAGCTGCTTTTCTAATTCATTCCAAATGTCAGGAGAAAGTTATGCTGGAGCAATAACCTCAAGAGCACCAGTCCCCACAAGCATTACACAGGAAACAGGGATTCAAAACAAGCTGGAAAGGAGAATTGGGATCCTCAGATAAAACACTAAAAGCCCATCAACTTTAGTAAGGATTAGAATACTATTCCTAAGGCTAAAATCCCAGAGGGACAAATTAATAAGAAGTGCAGGACTTAATAAGAGAAGCATGACATTAGGCTGCCTTCTAGATGTAATTATTGAACTCATTTGCATAATTTGCCTGGATCATAGAATGGATTTGTCTGGAAGGGACCTTAATGATCATCTCCTTCCAACTCCCCTGCAATGGGCAGGAACACCTTCAGGTTGCTACAAGTCCCATCCAACCTGGCCTTGGTCACATTCAGGAATGGGGAATCCACAGTGCCTCTGGGCAACCTGTGCCTCACCACCCTCACAGTGAAGAATTTCTTCCTAATATCTAATTGAAATCTACCCTCTCCCAGTTTAAAGCCATTCCCTCTTCTCCTATCACTCCATGCCCTTGTAAACAGTCCCTGTCCAGCTCTCTTTCTACGAGCTCCCTTCACTAGAAGTCTACTAGAAAGTCTTCCTGGAGCTGAACAAGCCCAACTCTCTCAGCCTTTCCTTACAGGAGACTGCTCCAGCCCTTTAATCACCTTCTGTTTCTCCTCTGGGCTTTCTAGTAGGCACTTAATTACCCTTTGCAACAACAGAAATGTATCTCCCACTGCCAGGACCAGGTTTCCAGAACAAGAATGAGCAAAAAGGTTCCACATACAGTCTCTCTCCAGCTTCCACCTGTTTCAGCAGGTGTGGATATCTCAGAAGCATCTTCTAGAGCAGTGTACCTGTTTGAACAGGCCTGAGAAAGCTTTTCTCAAGAGGGGTGCTCTTAGCCCAGAAAGCTCCAGAGGATGCTCTAAAACACTGCCTCCAAATTTATTATCTGCACAGTCAGCAGAACTACTTGGCCTGCAACTTAAGTCCCAACCCATTAAATAGGTTTTTATTTTCTTGCAGGATCATGAGAATATTGAGGCCTCAAGGAAATGGAAGTTCCATCACTAATTTGGAGGGCAGGAGTAAAACCCTCCCTTTTCCTAGTACTTCCCTTTTCTCTTAACAGTACTATGTAAGTTCCCATAGTAAGGAGGAAGGCAGCCTGAGTGCAAATTGATCTATTACCTCCCTTTCCTCCTGCTCAGAGCCACTCACACATGTGCACCCGAAGGGGTTAAGAAACAGAAAACTCAGATATTTCCAAAGCTGTAAGCTCCATGCAGAAATATCCATCTAGCCCATTTGTAATGCCACATGAGTTCACATGCCTGCTGGATAGCAAGAGCAAATCAAATCATGCAACTCTAGGCTAGTCCACAGGAAAGGCTGCAAAATAAATTAGAAATACTCAGAATGCAAAACAAGGTTTATCCATGCAGAGCTTGGATTGGTTTATTTCAGCCTGCTGAGAACAGGAGTAAATTATCTTCCCTGAGATGGTTCATCCCAAGCTGTGCTAGGGACTTCTCCCCTGCAAGCACAGGTAACTGCGCTGCCTGAGCTCACGGATGGGAAGTAAAAGCTGCTGCTACCCCTGCTCCCAGAGGGGTCACAACTTTCTCACTCCGGGAGTTTTACTCCTCAGCCTCTTCTCTGGCCTGATCCAGAGCAGGCAGTGCCCTTTCCTCCCACTGAAGGAAGCTGACCTGACTGTAGAGGTGGCAGCTGCCCCTGACCTCATCTCAGAGATGGGCGCTGTGAATGCCAATAGGTTCCTCTTGGCAGAGCCATGTCCCATCAGTATTCAGAAAAGAAGCCTTCCAGAAATACAAAATTCCAGTTCTTAACTTTCCATCAACTCTTTATAAAGTACAATTGCTTGCAGCAGTCACCGAGCTTTCCTTAGGAAATCTATTTTGACAGAGGGAAATGTCAGACCATGAGAATGTTTTCTTGGAATGATCAAAGGGTCGAGGTGTGAGAGACAGAAAAACAGTGATACTTTCTGAGCACTTCAGAGTTCATTATATAACCCTAAAATGTTACAGATACCTTGTAGCACATGAATGCAATAATTGAAAATTGTAATAAATCTGTCCTAATGTACTCTAATGGAAGGGAAATAGATAATATATGTGATTATACAAATGCTTACCATAGAGAATTCTGGGTTTTTTTCTCACTTCCATGTTTCAGACTTTCTTAATAGGACAGGGAAGCAGAGAAATCACCTTGGTACAGAACCGATGGGGTCATGGCTTATTCCTGTTTATCCAGGGCTAATCTGCCCCTCAGTGCAACTCTGGGAGCCTTGCAGCCATATGAGGGAAGAATTCATCTTTCTACCACTGCAGTATGGACCTTGCCACTAATCTCCAATGCACCTCAGTGCCAGAGCAAAAACACAAAGATCAGACTGTTTTCTCCTCATGCTTTGTTTGCCTGGGTAATTTAGATTAGAAGATTTTCTGAGGATGGTCGCTTTACTTTAAGCATCTGGAAATGTAGGGGTGTGGTCTCAGCAGGCAGCTCTCAGTTGACAGTAGTATGAAAAAAATCACAATAAACCAGAAGGAAGAAATAAAACCAATTTTAGGATGTACAGCCATACCTCTAATATAGGAAATTTGTTTGAAAACAAACTCAGTTTCTGCTCTGAACTGAAAAATAAAGTGTAAGGCTTGGAAAAATTTAAAAAATACTTTGAAGAAGCACTTTCTTTTTCTGATCCTTAATTTAAGCACTGGAAATTGAAAATTGTGCAATCTTTTAAAAACAGTTATATACACCCAAAGCAATGGCTGTCCTGTAATAAAATTAGAAAATCTTCACCTCATTCTACAGCAGAAAAGAAAGAAAGAATGCAAGCGTTATAATGATGATGGATTTTTGAAATAAAATTATTAATTCACTCTGTTAAAGGATATTTAAGAAATTTTTTCTCTTTTTGCAAATAGTAATGAAGAGCAATTCTAACAGATAGACACTCCTAACTTTTATCAATTCATTTTGAAATTGGAGCCACAGTATGATTTTTCACTACAAAAAATATAATTTCAAATAGTTTTTCCAGGGTCAAGGAAAAGTTTCAGAAATGTCAGCACAAAGAAAACAAAAACAGTAATAAAAATGAATCAACTGACTCAAAGAAATTATTGGCAACAGCTTACCCAAAAGGGTAAGACATAGTTCTTTTTTGATTGAATATATTGGGCAGCACTGGAGATAGGAGTCACAGTCATCAGGGCAGGCAATGAAAACAACATTATTAACAGATAACTCATATTTATGTCAATTCACCCCATGCCTCAAGAAAAGTCTAATGTGATTCTCCTCTCTGCAATTCAGTGCTGACATCAGAACTTGGATGGACGGCTTCAAAAGGCACAGAAAACACCTCACTTCTAGAAAAAAAAGTGCTCTCAACTTTCAGATTGCAGCAGGCATTGGAGCAGATTTGGGGGAGATGTCGGATCAAAGGACTCAGCCTGAAACAAATAAAAGTTACACAAGTCTTTGCTTCTCAGTAACAGCAACCCAAAGCTTGTCTGAATGAAAATGACTTTTTATCTTTGTTATTCAACTGGATTTGAGCTGACAGGTTTTATGCAGAGTTTGTATCTCAGATCTGCAGTCCTACTTTTGGAAGCAAGGAATGTTTCTGGGCTAATGGGGACACATATAATTCTTAGTGTAGAAAATATCTAGAGGTAACAATTATGGGAAGGCCCACTACTTTCTGATGGAGATGTTCATATGAGCCATTAAGCAACACATTGATTTCTTGTTAGCAGAGAGTTCTCATTTTCAGTATTGCTGTAGGATTTTGAAACAAAGAATTGCTCAGCACTGAAGATTATTATAAGGTGCTTTTGACACAGACTTTGGCCAGAAATAGTGTTTAACATGAGACATGTTACATATATTTCTTCCCATTGATGTCACCTGTCTGCTTGTGCTTTATTGATTCTGAGATATATTGTGCATATAAACCACGTTTTAAATTAATTCCCTTGTTTGTAATTTCTCTATACAGATTCATTAAGGACATTAAAAATATATATTAACCAATGCCTGTGTGGTTCTCTTACTAGACAATTTTTAAAATGGTAGTGAGCTATAAATCCTCCCATAACAGAAATTGTATTTTCTGAAAGATTTCCTTTGGGACACTTTTTGCCTGATGAAGATAATAAATAAGATAAGTAATAAAAGGTAAGTAGTAGTGAAGAAGAAAATGCATGTGAGTGGAATTATTGCTCCAATGAGCCCCTCATTGAACTGCAAAGACCCATTAGGGGTTACAGCTGAAATTCCTGCTTGCAGGTACAGGAGTGACCTGCTCCCTCCAGCTGCAGAGAGGCTGTTTCCCCTCTCCTGCTTCAGTGCCTGACCACAGACACCAGGGAGATGTCTGCAGAGCAGCAAATTAAGGCTTTTGGAAGGAAAACACATCTGGATTTCTTTGGGAAGGAAGATCCTTACATACCTGGCCACCATCCTGAGTGGTCCTGAAGGCTGGCCTGAGGACGTAATTTCTCTGAATTCCTTGGGGTGAAAGAATGCTCCGTGAGAAAGTCAAACATTAAAGTTTTTTTTTTTCCTAATATGAAATGGTTCTATTTTATATTTTCCTGAAATTTCTTTCAGATGTTTCCAAACCAATAACATCCAAAGTCATGCTAAGGGCAAATGAAACATTTGACACAAATCAAACAAATTGTTCTCATCATACAATTTAACTTTTTTCAATGCATTGATTTTTCCACATAAAAATTTCCATTCACTCCTTGCATTTTTATTTGGATCTTTTTTTATTGCTAATAAACCCAAATACCACAATGTCAATCACAGACCTGATTCAGCTTTTCACAGAAAAAAAAATATCATTTACACCAAATAATGACAAATCAAACCTATGTTTTTTTCAGAATATATATTTTAATCTTTTAAACCATTAGGTCAACTCACTTTTTATGGTTTCAAAAGAGATTCTTGTACTCAAGAACAAATGCCTAGAGATGTGGCTGCGGAATTGCTTCTAAGATAGTTCAGAGTATGACCTGGGCATTCAACTTGTGATGTGCAACCAAAAACTGATGACAGGAGGCAGATTATGATCCCAGTCACTCTGGAGCAATGCTGAAACCAAAATCCAGGTTGTCCTGAGTGAGGGATGAGAATCTCCCACTGTCATGTCCCATTCCTAAGCAAAAGGCAACACCCAAGATTTGTAGATGCCTGTGACTGAAAAAGAGCAGCAAAAGCCAGAGGGATCCAAACAACCTTACAGAGTTTTCTTAGCAAGTTACACACTCAGCAAGGAAATTTGTATTGTTCTGCCCCTATCTTTCAACAGTTAGATAAGTAAAAGATTAAAAGAAGAGAGGAGACAGAGAGGGAGAGAGAAATCAGCTCGGAGAGAAAATGAAAACACCAGCCCTGGGCTGTCCAGGGCCAGGGCAGCGCCTGAACTCTGTGGGTCATCCTTTTTGTGGACAAGTTTTCCCTGCTCTGGGGCTGTTTTGTTCACCTTTCATGCAAACGAGTTACCATGCACAGTCGATCCTCCTGGAGCCTTCTGGAAATGGGTTGCACTTCCAAGGTCTTGGTTGGTCCCAGTCCCACTCTGCTGGTCGGGGGCACTCCTTGGCCCCGCTGCTGCCCTTGCACTGCTCTGTGCTGTGCAGCCTCCATGGACCACAACCGGGAAGCTGATTCTAAGGGAAGTGCTGTCCTTCCTCTGCAGGGCCCCTTCTCCAGCCAGATCCTGTTTGAACTTGCCCTTTCCACAATAATCACTGAGTTTTGAGACATTGCAATGCTTAAACTCCTGCCCAGGCTTCTACGCCCACTCACTTCAGTTTAGGTTTTTCACAGTGTGCAATATTTCCGTTTGGCATTTGATTGGCATTTGCTGACAGCTTTGCTGTAACAGATCAGCAGAAGCCAGTGAGATTTCTGAGGAAAGGTGAGAGACAAGTTAAATTAAAAATAACACCTGTATGAGCAATGAAAACCTTTCATCTCCCCTCACTGAATGCATGGTAATATATCTCTCTAAAGAGGTGTGAGTTTCAAAAAAGTTACTTATTATTTGACTGAGATTTAAAATAGTATTTATGTGTTAACATTATCATTGTTCAAATAGAAAATTCTACAATAGGCTGACTTGTTAAATAAATCAAGCCATGTTTAAACACAAGCAAAAATACTTAAAATATACTAAATTTCTCTTTCATTTTCCAAGTTTGTTAGATATGTGCCAAGATATTTTACATCAGTGGAATCTGTCAAGAAAACTGCCCAGGGAAGTGATGGAATCACTGTCTCTGGAAGTGTTCAAAAAACATGTAGATGTGGTGCTTAGGGACATGGTTTAGGGGTGGGTCTGGCAGTGCTGGCCTAATGGTTAGGCCTGATGATTTTAGAGTTCTTTTCCAACTCTCAAACACAGAACCTAAATGACTCTGTGATTCTAAGTTTTTTGTCCTTATCCTCAGAATTAAAAAAGTGCTGGAAGCCATGAGCAGAGACAGGCTGTGAAGGGTGAGGTGCAGTAAAGAGCATGAAAATCTCTGAACTTTAAAGAGCCACAACTCATTGAGAAATAACAGAGCAAATGAGATGATATAAACTCCATACAGTCTGGAGGTTTAACATCTGCCTAAGTTAAACCTCCAAACTGAGGCAGATGAAATTCCCCTCTGGATGCCTTAAAGGCATCTTCCCCGTTTCTAAAAATGTACTCATGTGCCTGTGTCTGAGTGAGTTTCTCTGCAAATCCTGCACGTTCTCTTCTCTAGCTAAGCCCTTAGAGAAACTTCAATGCATAGAAATTAAACTTGGGTAGGTGTTATTTGAGATAAGAACTGGACAATAAGATTTGAAATAACAACTGGACAATATTATTCCTTTTTATGACACCACAAAAGATTGGTTTATTTAGGAGAAAATATTCTTGTTATCTTTGTTACTTGTCAGATATAAGGAGCATCTTCAACAATGAAAGTGTTTAACCATGATGAGCAAAGTAAGTTGAAGGAAACTTTGCTATCATAGCGTTTAGTGCATAAGACCTTGAAATCAACAGTAGATTACTATTTTTGTATTTCCAGTTAAGCCCTGCTCAACAATATTTGGCTCAGTTCTGCATCAGACCCCAAAATCTAACTAAAACAAAAATAAACACTATTACCTCAGATCATGCTGGAGGCTGCCATGGGCACAAAATTGCACTGAATTGTTATTATTAGATATAATAGAAAGAAAAAAAGATCAGAATAGCTGCCTTATTTGGGAGCTGTCTGCTCTGTACTTAGTATCTTAATATCCTAACATAAGTCTTAGCAGCACACATTTCATACTTCTGGTCTGAACTTGGCACATTTTCATTCTATTGCAGAAATACAAGGAAATACATTTGCCTTCCTAGACCAGCAGATAAGGACCTGGAAGGTCAGTGTATTGGTCTGTGTATTTACTGGATTAGCAATTCTGCAGAGTCATCTGAAGAAATGCAGAGAAATGCTTCTATCTTGCTTGGCTTGATGCCTCACTATTCATAAAAACAGAATTCATGACCCTTTCATTTAAGGGCTTTTGCCTCCTGCCTAAATCTTAAATCAATCCTGTTGCCTCTGATCACTGCACATTTAATTCCTAACATCTCATCTTGATTTTGCCTCAAATTCCTCAGTCAACACTGCCTGCAAAAGTAACCTCTTTCTATCTCAGTGTCTGAGACAGAAATAACAGAAACACATTGCTTAAGAGAGGTTTCTCCTGAATATCTACAGAAATCACTTTGGGGTTTACCAGCCTGTCCTGTGTCTCGGCTCCCATTAATCCTAAGGCTTTATTTAGCATTGCCATGCAGGAGGAAGTTATTTTTAATAATTAATGAATCCAATCACTTTGGGAATTGTGGCATATAACTTTGAATAGAAGCAAGGCTAATACATACTGGTTAGGATTGAACTTCTAGAGAGTGAAAAGTGTTAATTTTGGCTATATGTAATGAAGAAAAGCAGGTAACCTATGAGATATGTTTGCACAAGGGCTTTGGCTGTCTGGCTCAATATAGGATCTCTCACATCCTGGAGAAACCCACTTCTAAGAGTTTTTTTAAAGCTTATGTGCCTTGTGTAGAGTAGAGTCCTGCTTTTAGACAGCTTAACTTAGCTGGAGTGATCCTCACCCTTAACAATGGGTAATCTTTTATAATCTTTTATTTGACACAGAAACAGGAGGGATCAATCTTGGTTTCATCCATGTTTAGTGACAGACTAAACACCCTGGGTGCAATTACAGTTGGCTCATGTGCTGATGAAGAAAATGAATCATAGAAAGGACAGGTCAGAAGGGATCCTAGAGATTGTGTCGTGGGCAGGGACATCTTCCACTATCCCAGGTTGTTCTAAGCCCCTTCCAACCTGTCTTGAACACTTCCATGGATGGGGCAGCCACAGCTTCTCTGGGCAACCACCCTCAAAATGAAGAATATTTTCCTATTATCTAATCTAAACCTGCTTTCTG
Organism: Petroica traversi; assembly: GCA_025920805.1. Classification (NCBI taxonomy): domain Eukaryota; kingdom Metazoa; phylum Chordata; class Aves; order Passeriformes; family Petroicidae; genus Petroica; species Petroica traversi. Next base: position 12,016,016 of record JAHLSL010000038.1, on the reverse strand, counting down.
TCAGTTAAAAGCTCCTATCCTATCACTCCTTTCACTCTGTAAAACATCCCTCACTGGACTTCTTGTTGCCCCTTTAGGGCTTTAGGTCATCCCAGATTCTTCTCTTTTACTTTGAATTAAAGTTTTACTGTTTTAATTCACCAGGCCAACTTTTTTAAAAAAAAACAAAAATATTTTTCTTGAAAGCTACCTGCATTTTATAGGTTAAGAAATGTATTTTTGAGTAAATTATACTTTAGTGTAAGTTTATTATAATTCATTGTGTTCTTGTTTGTCAGGCATGTGTTTAATACTTTAATCCCTTTGTGTCTTAACATGCTTAAAATATTGACAAGCTCCATGACCTAGTCCTTTACGGAATGAAATGCCATAATTCTAAAGAAGGAATTTGCATAGAAAGTTTCATTTTACTTCAGCTGAGCAACTGAAAATAGGTATTATAAGAAGCAGGACAAATTAGCATGGTAACAGGTGGGTGATTGGTACAAGTAGCTGAACTAAAAGAATGAAACATTAACCCAGTAATCTGGAAAGTTTCACAGAAGCACTATCATGTAACTTCACAGTTTCTAGTCCCAGAAAGGATGAGCAGCTGGAAAAACTGCATTCTCCAGTAGCTAGAGATGTCAGGAGACTTGCAGCAACTCTCTGCTCCTGAATATTACCGCACTTCCAAAACAAACTTTCTTGAAATCCTAAAAATGGATTAGCTGACATAAGGACTTGAGTACAGTGATGAAGGGGCTCTTTTTGAGAATTTGTGGAAATAATACAATTAAAACCAAGCACTCCTGCTTTCAATGGAAAGACAGGTGCTCATTTTGGAGAACTTGCAGATGAAGGAATGAGCACAGAATAGCCCAGGTGTACATTCTTTACCAGGAGGGTGGTGAGACACTGGAATAGCGAGGCTGTGGACTCAGCACTCACACACCTCCTGGAGATGTTCAAGGCCAGGCTGGCTGGGGCTCTGAGGAACCTGGTCTGGTGGACATTCCTGCCCATGGCAGGGGAATTGGAAGAAGATGTTCCTTAGGATGATCTTCTAACCCTAATCATTCTATGATTCTGACATCAATACTGACCCTTCTCTGGAGGTGTCCACATCCATGTGGCTACTGGCACTGGAAGTGTCTGAGCAGCTCCTGACATTTGCACAGATCTCAGCTCTGTTATTTAAACACAGCTTTCTAACACCACCTCCAGCATTGAAGACATCCCACAGGTCTGCCAGATTTGTGCCAGGACACACAGGAGAACAGAACCTGACCAGTGACTTTGCTCTCCTGCCTTCCAGTGCTGGTGTGTGGGCAGTTCAGACAAGTCTTGAGGTGAATAAATGAATCTTCTTTCTTTTTATATGTTGTGCTGTACAAGAAAATAAAGTTGCAAAGCTATGATGGATTGCTGAAGAAGCATGCCAATAGCTGGCTCGCTTTCAGCAAAACTCACTTCCTTCCTGGTATTCAATTAAAAAAAGAAAATTACTGCGTTTCAAATGCACTCTATTTTAGAATTTCATAAGCAGCCTCAGATGCTGTGTCAGTCATGAAATTTGCTTTCCTTATTCAGATATTGCAGTATATTCTGTTCCACAATAAATTCATTAGGCATCTTTTCCATATCCTGTCCAAGTGTCACTGTGCAGCTGAGCTTTATCTTCCCATTAATCAGGAATTGTTCTTTCATCTAAAACACTTAAATATGTATAATTTAAAATACTGAAGGAATATTGACTGATTTCAGGAGGATTTTTAATGTGTTTTAAATTATGCATGTGCTGAAAATAGAGAAAAATCTGGTTACTGGACTCCTACTAGACTTTGTTGCACTGATCACCATCCTCTGAGCATGGCCATTCAGGAAGTTTTAAATCCACTGTCTGTTTTCACCCAGCTGGTGCTCTTTTCTATGAGGATTTTACTACATTTGGCAAATGAAGTTATGGGACTGAAGAAAGTGGGAAAAAAAGTTTGTATATAAAGACATACCTCAGCTGGTGAGAATGGTGTAACATCTCACTCCATTGATTTCAGTAGAATTACTTCTGAGTTTCATGGAGAAGAATACAGTCTTCAAAACTGACCAGGTACTTTAGATATTTGAGTGCAATGGAAACCCTAATGCAAAAAAAATTTGGAAAATTTGGAAACATTTTGTTAGTTCATCTTGTTTATTTTATTCTTTCTAATCAGTTCTTGTTGATCCAGATTTGTAAAAAATCCAGCAGAGCTTTGCACATTCATAAATATAATGAGAAGTTAACATGGAAATGTAATTTCTGCAATCAGGTCCTATTAATATTTTTATAAATAGAATGAAATATTATTTGTTTGTCGGACAAGCAAAATTTTGAGCTAAAAAATGAGCTGTTTTTTTTACTTAACTGTGTGGTTTATTTACTTGGAGACATATAACTGTCTTTGCTCTCCTGGTTGTTTGATGATTCTCTATTTTTTTCTAAAACTTTTGTAGCATAGTTTTCTTTCACTTTTCCAGCACTTTCTCAGAAATTTCTTTTTTCAAAAGATCCAGCAGTGGTTTGAATGAAAATCTTTCCTAATTTCCTATTTTAAGCATTAAGCAATTTTCCTCAGCTCTTACACACCCTTGCCATTCAAGAATTTCAAAGCCTTTAGAAATTGTGTCATCTCAATTTAATTTAAAGGCAAAGGAAGACTCAAAGAAATGCAGGGACTGGATCCAGACTAACCAGCAGGCAAATTTTCAATGGCACTGATATCTGCTATATTGCACAGATGCTTCACTAAACCTTTCCCTTCTTTTTTTTTTAATTCCTAGAGAATAGTGGAAGGTCCCTAAGGGCTTCAGTCCCATTGTTATGACACCCTGCTTAGCTGTGTTGGTCTCAGGAGGGAAACATTTATGTTCTGTTCACTTCCCTGCAGCTTGTATGAGGACTGTGGGTAATCCAGAGGGAGCATTTTTCAGGGGCAATTTTCAGTTCTCAGAGACATGATGGTACTTATGACAGATGCCACCTAAAAATGCCTGGCAGGTGGGTGGAAATATACACAATTCAATATTAAGGCACCTTAGGCGGCCTTCAAAGACACCCAGCATTATGGAAGGACATGGGAGACACCAGCCAGTGCACAGATGGAATTTGTGGCACAAGAGAAGATCTGCAGGAAAGACTTCTCCATCTGGAATAATGGATAGGACATCCTAGGGCATCCTAAGTGACAAAAGACACATGTTCATGCCACAGCCCCAGACACTGGGTACCTAAATCTCTCCAATTCTGCTGACTCCAGCACTTCTAAGGTACCTGCAGAGCCTACACACACCCCTATGTCAGTAGCTAAATTTAGACACTAAACTTCAAACTGTTTAAATTCAGTATAAATTTCAAACTCAATCACTAAATCATTGCACTTGTCGTGCCAAGTGCATTTGGGAAAGGTTTGAACGTGGCTTCTCTAGAGAGAGGTGTTTCTTTGGTAAATTGTTATGGAACTAGTTCAACTTTGTGCACATTTCTGGTGGGCTGATATATAGCTTTTTCTTTATTTAGCATCACAGTTTTTCTTCCACTTTTAATTGTGCTCCAGATGTTCCTGACAGCTGCTAGAAGACTAGGCCATCTGAGCACTCATCAAGCACACACACAAAAACAGCCAGAGGGGAAAGAGTTCCTCTGCCTGCATGAGGACATGTGCAATATGAGCATCCACGTCTGAGTTAATCACTCCCTTTTCTAGGCTGGCAAAAACCAGTTCATAGAGAGCCCCTGGCAACCAGATCTAACACTGCAGTTAGTCTTGCTTTGAGCAGAGGGGAACTCTAAGTGACATCCAGGAATCGGCTCCAGCCTAGTTTTTCTCAGTTAATTTTTCTGGTGTTTTCTCATAAATATCCACTTAATGGCTTGTGAGTCATCTGAGCTGTTTTGGAAATTTAAGTTAATAGGAAGGAGTTTAGAAGTACTTGATTTTCTCTATAATCTACAAAAGAAACCTAGAGAATCAGCTCAGATGTAGACATTCAAACTGAAAACATTTAGATTCATTAGATTAGCAGACTCCTACAAGCATTCGTTGGAGCAGTGGGTGAACAGACAGTGTTCTGACTCTCTGAGCCTCTGCTTAAAACTCATGCAATTTGAAAAACTGTGCTCCATATTTTTCAATACTATTTTGTAAGACAAAAACAACAGCTAATTATTTTTAATGCCATTCTAAGCTATACTCAGAAATATTGAGATTAAAGTCATGGATGAGATGAATCAATAGCTCTGCATCTCCTGGCACAGTCTTGCATTCCAGCCCATCAAGCCCCATGGCATCAGCTGACAGTGTAAAGTAGCCCACTGTTGTGAGAGGCAGCTGACACCTGTGCTTCTGAACTAATTACTGACAATGCCTTAACTGGCCCAGAATGACCACAGACATGCTATTAAATTCTCATTTTATATTAAAAAAAAAAAAGATAAATGCAATCAAATGGCTTATTATGGATGATGTACAAATAAAAACTTCTCAGCATGCACAGGAATCATATGGGGAAATATAGGGATCTCCCCTAAATGTATCAGACAATCAAGTGCCAATGCCCAGCCCCTGTCACTGTTTAACCTAGAACTGAAAAACAGCTGTAAAATATTTCAAGGTTTCATCCATGAATTATCACTGCAGCTATAGATGATATCCCTTATTTTTTAGGAAAACAAGTTTGGTGCACAATCTGACATAAATCTTTCAGTAATTTCAAAGAAACATTTAGATGTACAGAGAAGAAGTCAGGCACATAGAATATGAATCAGGAAGTACATTTCCTCTGGATCTTCCAGTGAAAAATGTTTCTCTGTAAAGTCATAAAATGCATTTTCTTCAAAGAGTACAATTTCTTTGCAGTATCTGTTATTGAAATAGCCTAAAAATTGGGAGCTTTTGAGTATGCATTCTAGCAGTCTTCACATTTTAACATTCTGTTTCTAATCTAGCTGTCTTAAAAGGTTTAATTGCAAAGGATAGAACTAAATTAAAGACAAACTTTCAAATGTGTTTTAGCTATGTGAAGTAATTAGACTCACTGAAAGCAAATTCCAAAATGGCACAGTGTCTATATTGTTAATTACACTTTGCTCACAAATAAGAGCTTAATTGTCCATATCAAATGGCATAGTCACGTTTAATTATGTAAAATATTGTAAGAAGTACAATAGCAACACTAATTCATGGTATGAACTGAGTCCTACTGAATATGAGAAATGCCATCTCTGGACCAACCACAAAACATGCACATCTGCTAAAGTCAACAATGTCATTTTGTAGACATTCATAATGTTCCCTCTCACTGCAGACCAGAGTATTTGAGCATGTGATGGTCACCTAGAAATAAACAGGGCAACTCAAGAACTGCATATTTGTTACAAGAAGATATAAAAAGAAAGGTTACAGTGCAGTGCAGAGAGAGATATATGCCTATAACCATCTGTGTTCATGGTTCTGTGTTCATGGAAGCTGATTAGAAGAAAGGGCAAGATAATTACGATTTCTTGCTTGATTGTGGCTTGCACAGCCTGTGTTTTACAGCTCACAACTTGGTTCTTCCTGTGGCAAGGAAGAAGGGTTCTGTGTTGGATTTGAGTGCACATAATGCAGCATATCCTGGGGAAAAGAACAGCTCAAAGGCTGCCTGGTCCCCTGTTCAGTGGCAGCTGAATCAAAGCCTGCAGGGACTCTGGGCCAGGGGCAGCTGACTGCTCTCTGCAGCAGCTTTGAGAGCTCCCTCAGTCCCAGGGCTCTGGGGTTCCCCTGACCTTGTTCTTGTCCTTACCAGACAGGGTGTAAAGAGGTGTCCTTACAAGACAGAGGTCCTTACCAGACAGGGTGTCCTTACCAGAAGGGTGTTGCCTTCCAGTTTACTGGAAATTATTTATATACAGGTTGCCAGAAGAGTCAGTGACTCCATTCTCTTTCTGTATTTGGATTTTACCTGTTTGAAATAAGTCTCACACATTACTTTAGCTGTTCATAGCCCACTATGAAAATGGGAAGGAAGGCCTGGACTTAGAAAGGAACTCAAAGAGAAATCAAGTCTTGCAACAGCAGCAATAGTCTGGGGATAAAAAGTGTTTGCAGGAGCTCATTGAACATAGAATGGTGCAGCTGGATTAGGATTCCTGAACAAGCACAGGGATTTAATATTGAGAGGTTATGAGATACCAGTACTGCCAAGGGAAACACATGGATCCCCTCAGAAACAGATGTGGCCAGAGGTTCTAGAAGGAAGAGTGGCAAAATTGACACCCAGCCAATAGCTCTCAGTAAATAGGAAAATAATCTTTCAATCGTGAAAGGCTCAGCATTAAATTTTACTGTTAACAGTAGCTGCAGGTCTGTTTAGGACTCAAACATGAAGCAGATATCAAATCCATCTTGTTCCTTAGATCACTAAACCACAGATCACCAGACACAGGATGAATTCAACAAGGGGAAATATCCTCAGTATTCCCTCTCTTTTTATTTGATCTCCCTAAGTATTTATTATTTATTCCTACCAGAGACATGCTTGCCTTGTGATTGGGTTAGCACAGACCAGGGAGCATCCCTGATGTTACAAAGCTTGGACATGACCACTGCTTTTGAAAAGTTAGAAGGATTGGCCATGTGAGTGAAAATGAACAGTCCCCACTTAATTCACCAGCTACAGCTGTTGCTGATGAGTATCTGGCTTGGCTTGTTATTCATACATTTTAAACTTGCAGAAATCCATAGAATCATGAAAAATAGGATGAAATGGACTCCTGTGTGTTACCTACTTTATATTTGTTCCAAGGCAATATCAGCATTATCTGAACTTTTCCAGTGGCCCTGTTATTATTACACAGTAGTATAATATGATGACATTTTTGCAATCCATTCATTATAGGTTGTTCATGCAGGAAGAATTGCACTTGGAAGAAGTTCCACAATGGTGCTGAACTGCTTTTTAATTGCTTCTTTCAATGCATTTACCTGTAGTCAATTTCTTCCAAGTCATCTTCTCTGGTGAGCCAGCACACACATGAATTTTACAGGGGGTTTTTAATGTGATGAAGCTTTGAACGACTGCAATGTGATGATAGCTGGCTGGATCTGGATTCAAGATCATGGCTAAAGTAAAGTAGAAAATAAGCAGATATTTCCTAACAAAGCTAAGAACAGATCTGGTTAAATGTCTGCTGTGGTTACATGGTTGGAAAACAAGTCCCTTCCAACTTCCCAGATTTGCTGAGGCTGCCAGTGCTTGCAGAAAGAAGTGGTGAGTGCTCACAGCCCTGAAACCTGCTGTGCTTCATTCTGCTGCTGTTGGGCTCAGGAGAAAAGAGTGATTTGCTCTCTCAGGCCCTGTAACACACACCCAATCTTCATCAAACACTTTTCCTCACAGTTTCAGTCTCAGAATGAAAACTGCCTTGAAAACCACTGATTTTTTCTCCTGTAAAAGAAAAATATCCTTTCCTTCCCTTTTTACTTGGGAATCAAACTCTTAAAAATCACTCTAATTATCATTTCAGCCTACCTAGAAAAGCAAATAAGGTTATTGTTAAAATTTATAACTTAACTGTTAAATGAAAGTGATTTAGAAACCAATCTTTAGGGAATAGAAAAAAATTGCAGGGTTCCATTCCAAGAACATTGCCAATAATAGTTGGAATTGAGAACATTGGCTTTGGTGTGCTTTTTCTGAGCATAAAGTAATCAAATCGACATGTTCCTATGGAAAGTTTTTATACTGATGAAACTGCACTTTCTCATTTACAAAATGCCAGGTCTCATCCTGAGCACACGGAGTGAAGGTTTTTGCAGCATCGCAAAATAAAGTGACAGACAGGATTATCTCCAAATCATCTTCAGTAGACGGATGCCAATGGTCAGCACTAGTTCCAGCATTTAAACTTTTACAACATTCTTCAGCAGCCTGTGCTTTACCGATTCTTTCTTCTCATTTGACACATACACTGCAGTGGGACCAAACCAGCAAAATCCACTTTGTGCAAAAATCTATTTAATACATGTTCAAAAGACTTCTGCCTGCATCAGCAAGACTACGGGAGAATGAAACCAAAACAAATGAATGTAGGACTGAAATGAATGAATGTATTCATAATTCTCCTAATGCTGAACGTGCCATTGACGAGCAGGTGCAGAAAAGATCTGACTGCACGTATACACCAGAATATTTCGTGTTGGTTCAGCAATATTTCTGTGGCCCTCAGTATTTTCTTCCAGCCAGAACTGGAGTCTCTGTGCGTTTCTAAAATGATGGATAAGTGGATCTGCAGTTCTGATTGCAATTGCAGCTGCCTGTGTCTTTGCAAAGCCTATCCTTGCTTTTCAAGGGACAACCAAATGCTCTGGGCGGGTGGAGCAGCAGCTCCAGCGCCTGTGCTGCAACCCAGGGCCACCAAGAGCTGCCGAAGAGAGCTCATGCCACCGTGTGGCGATGCAGCCTCACCACAGGAGTCCCAGTTTTCACCACCGAAGCGATGTAACAGAGCATAAATACACAGGGAGAATCCTCCAGATCCTACCAATTTCCCTGATCCCTCTAATGCTTAGGAAGATGTCTGGGTAATGGCCTCAAGTTGTGGCAGGGGAGGTTCAGATTGGCTTTTAGGAAAATTTTCTTCACTGGAAAAGTGGTGAAGCATTGGAACAGGGTCCTCAGGGAAATGATGGAATTTCCATCCCTGGAAGTGCTCAAAAAATGAGTAGATGTGGCACCCCATGATAGGGTTTAGAGGACACAGAGGTGTTTGGCCAAAGGTTGGACTTGATCTTGCAGGACCTTTCCATCCTTTATGATTCTATGATTTTATGTTTCAAGGTTTTATTGTGTCTATGGTATTGCTCCACTCAGTCAGAGCTTTGGGAGGCCAGCACCAACAAAAAGCAAGCTGAGGCTGAAAGCTGGAGTGCCACCATGAAGGTGTGACTTGGATTCCTGTGACGGAGAAGAGACCCCTGGAACTGCTACCACCCTCTCTGAGCCTTGCCAGCCTCCTCACTCTCCTGGTGAGGGTGGTGTCTCCATTCCACAACTTGGCCAGCAGAAGGGACCCAGGGGCACTCACAAGCAAGGCCTTTATCTCTCTCACCCCCAAGTGCACCTGCTGAAGCTGGGCTGATGCACAGAGATGGAACCAGGCAGGAGAACAGAACTCTGCCCTCTGCACCAGCCCTTTGTGATGTCTCTTGGGGATCACCAGGATGCGAGGTTCCAGCTTCACCAACACAGCTCCGCAGAGAAGTTCTGCACAAACTTAACTTTGCCAGGTTCAAAGGCCCACCTGGGCTGTGGATGGGGCTGAAGTGTCCTGAGCTCACCCACACACCTGCACCCCCTGACCTGTGCTTCTCCTGGCTAACTGGGACTCACACTGGGTCCTTCCCAGAACAGCAGAGCAGGGGCACTGCCATGGGAAAAGGGCTGCAGACAGAACCCACACAATGTGCACAGCACCCTACAGCAGCTTTCAGTGCAATGGCCAAGCCAAGCAGAGCTCTGAGGACAACCAAAGTGACAGTGCAGGATAACTCAGTAACAACCTCTGTCCTGAGAGGCACAAGCTCGGAAAAATAGCCAAGCACAGATGACATCATTTATTTGTAAACTGGATATAAACACAAGGATCAGCTGATCCTGATAATCTTACTGGTTTTCACATGATAAATGCTCAACATCTTATTTTGGTGTTTGGCCACAATATTTGATTACAACAGAGCTTCTTAGATATGCGAAAATGCATTTTGCACCCTGGAGAAAATACAAGGCAGGGAAAGGGCCACAACAGGATGTGGGTGTCACTGAAGGACAGGTGGGAAGGATTGCTGGAGGAAATCACCATTCCTTCAATAAGTTTTTGGAGGTGGACGTGCTGGGAAAAAACAGACTGCCCAGACTTATCAAGAGGTTGACACATCTTAAGAGGATGACTTTCATGGATATTTTCTTGTCTGCAACATTTTCATCATCTCCAGACAGATTGTTTCAAATCTAATCCTTGAGCCACTGCACTATTGATTGTAGGCAGCCTCAGAGAACGTAATTGGATCTGTTTTATTCCTCTCACAGTTCCCTCTCCAGCCTTAAAAACCTGCCCCCCCATTTCCCTCCAGCTTATCTCCATGTCCATCCAATCCTTCAGGTAGCACCACTCCTCACAGGAGATGAAGCACCACAATCCAGATGCTCCTTCTTCCCTCTAGATGGAGCCATGGGCCTTCCCTGGATTAATACAATTTACTTTGCTCCAAGGTCGAGGCTTTGCTGGAGATGGACTCAGCCAGCTGCAGGTACACCTCGGTGGCTACGCTGCAGAGGCTGTGCTGCTTATGGTCAAGAGACAAGATGGGGACAGAAAACAGAGCTTTTTAAATTATTATTAATTGAGTGAAGTCTGGGATAGCTGAATGTTCTTCTCCATTGTAAGATCTTTGATCTCTTGTGTCCTTTTTCCGTTGTGTTTTATTTTTTTCCCATACTTTATTGTCCTGAGTGGCCCTTCTCAGTGGAATATAAAACAAACCATATGAGAGCATTAAACTGACCTTAGATACACAGGGGGCAGGATTTTCTGTGGATGATGCTGTCTGAGCTGGTCAATGATGTTTCACAGTCAAATGAAGGGAACAGAGGTGGTTCCTCTTGACCTGAGGTAAGAAGCTGAAATAGAACAGCGCTGGCACCACCAGCAAAGCTGCATCTCTTTCCAGGTACTGGAACAGGACTCCTCACCTTAAATAGTTTGTATGTGAGTTAAGCAGTTCATATGTGTGTCAGTGTGTTTGACACCTAAAGTTAGGGGAGATGAAAAACATTTAAAACTTCCAAAGCAACTAAATGGCATCTATTTGCTCTGAGTACCAGGCACAACACAGGCAAGACACAGACAGAAAAGAACAGCATCATTTTGTGGTGCTAAACCTTGGAGAACATTGTAATCCCTGCAGACAGGAGTGGTAGATTCAATTTAGCAATGAAAATATCAACTCTGAGCCAAACTGATCCTGGCCTGGAGATGGCTCAGGTGTGGCTTAGAGTCCAATTTCAGTGGTCAAGGCTTTCTTTGCTGGCCTGAAGGAGAACTCTAGTGAGACCCACAGGCTTCACACTTGAATCCCCACATTTATCCCTGTGTAGACTTGTTCTGCTTTGACACATTATTACATCCAGAGGAGAAGATGGCAGAGAATCAGGTTTGAGGACTGCAGGTTTTTGGGTCTGGGTATCACAGGGAATAGCAGAGAGCATGAAAAATCTATTCAGAGCTCCCAGGCAGGCCTGGGATGGTGGCTGCAACAATTCCCACTAAGGGGGCACTTTGCCATCATATTTATCCCTCTCCTTTCTTTCCATAGGTGTTATGGGGCAAAAAAATTAAGGTATCTTTCCAAGAAATGATTTCGAAGCATAGCATTGCACTGGCAATGTGCAGTTGCAGTTTTAATAGGGAGGCACAGTCTTCCCTAATCTTTCTCTTTTTTCCCCTGGGAAATGCATAAATTGCTGTTTTCTATGTCATTCTGCAGCGATGTCATCTGCAATTTTTCTCCTTTATTATATAGGGGGGAGTAGGAGGAAATTGCTTGTCACCCAGTGGCGATATGCAGCTTTTATTTACATGGGAAAGCAATAAAATTGATTGTTTCTGAACTGAACATGTCACTTGGCTGGAGTTTGAGGCAAAAGGGCATGTGGGCAACCCTGCCTTCTAATCCAGAGAGGAGAGACCGCTGGGCACTGGGCTGGCCTCTACCTTGGCCAGGTCACTTGTTCTCCCACATTTTAACCACATGAAAACAGGGCTCTAACAGGAATTGGTTTGATAGAAGTCTTGTGATATTTAATTAGATGGTCTGGTAAAACTTGAGAGAGTCTGAACAGGAGACTGGAGATATCTGCATCTGATGGGCAAGTATTTAAGCAGAGATATCCACAGATGGCTGATAGAACACTGCACACAGTTGGTTTTAAAACTATGTTGAAAAGCAATGGCAGTAAGCACAGAAAAGGGCCCTAGATTCAAGAACAGGGAAAAAAACCTAATGCTGAAGAACTTTGACTGGATGATCTTTTTATTATCTTCAAGGTCCCTTCCAACCCAAACTGGTCTGTGATTCTATGAATTTATTCTGTGTAAAGTGTTGGAGACTACCAGCATGTTTATGAGAAAATATCAGAAAACACTGACAAGTTTTCAGAGCTGTTGAGAAGGTCATAGAAAGAACCAGTACATGGAAATTAAAACTTAAACAAACTTCTCTACTAAAGCAAGGCTGTGCTAAGAAAGTGCAGTTTCAAAGCAAACAGACACCCAGCTCCCCCTCCCTGAGAAATGCATTCTGCTGTAGGACACAGTGGGACAAAGAGAAACTCAAATTATCCAGTAAGTCTCCTCAGTGGGGATTCAATTCTCAGTTCTGGTGGACTGTGCAAGGGAAGGCTGGTAGAGATCACTAAGGCTGCACCTTCGATCACTTCAGTAATCCACTGGAAAGTCAGAAAATCAAGTTGAGCCATAGCAAGATTAAAGGATTTTCCTTCCCACTTTCTGACCCAGTAATGAGAGATCAGGGCTGTTTTTCTGACAGGAATGTTAAGTGCTGTGATTTTTGAGTGAGACAAGTCTTGCAGGGCCAGTTAAGATCTCTGTCCACAAACTCTGCCCCAGTCGTGTACTTAGATCACGACTGCTGAAACAACTCTGTCCTTGGAGACTTCAAAGAGCATTTTCACTTCATTCAGCATCTTTTTCTTCCAAGTTAGGTATTTATTTACACAAATACACCAGAAAGAACAGGTTGGGTGGTTTTTCTCCACTGTGATATGAACCCCTCGATACATTCCCATGATTAACCCTGCTCTGGTAAATGCCATCCCCTTCTCTGGCTGCATCCATCACACACAGTTTGGGGCCAGGCTGGAGCACAGGCACCCCAGCCCAGCTGCCTGAATGGCTGCTTTGCAGGAAAATTCACCTTTTTATGAAGAAGACAAGGTCTGGCAACTTTGTGTGACTCAGGGCTTGGAAGTGTCTGGGTCTGGCCTCACTTTCTCCATGTATTTCCAGTTCCTAGGATGACTCCCTTGTGCACTGCTTTGTCCCACAGAGACATGCCATTAAATATATTTTATTCAATGTAAAGCATCCCCTGCATTCAACCTCATGGGAGGCATTAAACTCCTTGTGTTGGTCACCCTCCCCTCTCCAGCTCACCCAAACACTGCTTGAAAAGGTGACTTATTGCAGTCAGGCTCCTCATGAGGAGAAAGATGCACCGAGCGTGCCCTGTCACAACTACAGCATTCACATTTGTCAGTGGCTGTCAGAACACACAGGCCAGCAAAATACCCACCTGAATGCAGCTACTGTGTTTTCTGGGGGACTATTTTTTTCTGCAGAACCCATAAAACGTGTGCTGCAGCTGTAGCAGACCTCCTGAGAGGGAAATGGCATCCTAGAGTGTAACTCCAAGCAGCAGCACTGCTGGGAAAGAAAGTTCAAAGGCATCCAGCTCTCTCCAGAGGATAGAGCTATGTGAGACCCTGCTGGATAGATGACTAGGTACCTGTTTTAGCACCAAAGTATTACAAAGAGCTTGTTCTGCCTCCAGGCAGTAATTTGCTGAAGCACATAAGACACGTTTCCCATTGGCAGGATGAAAAGAAAACTTTCACCCCTTTTTTTTTTTCAAAACACTACGTTATGTCATCTCTGAAAAGAGCTCTATTGTACATGTGGGCCACAGCAAATATGCATGGAAAAGAACTAAAATGACAGCTTGTGGTGCTTATATAAACACACATTAACCCTGCAGGTCCTGGGTTTCAGTTAACTCCAAAGCCTGGCTTGTAGCAGATGCCTTGAACTGCAATCCATGGGTATTGTGCAGCTTTCTCGTTGTGTTTTCTTAGCATGAGACTGGTGAAGTGCTTTGTCCATTTTTGTTTGCTTTATAGTACGTCTGGAAGGCAGGGGAAAAGTCCTGATTTTTCCACTCCCAGACAGATCGTGTGCTGTGCTGGTTTCCCATTTGTATACATTGGTGAATATTTTTAATCTAGATTGAACTTGGAAAGACAGAGCACAAGAAGAAAATTAGATTTCTCCCAGGCTAATTCTTCTCTCATTTCCTCCTGTTTTACACCAGTGACATTAACAGGGTTAGCTTTTGATTTACACTGGTACCAGGGAGAGAAAAATGGGCTCTTGAAGAGCTGGCTTTAATTCAAAGCAGCTGGGCAGAAAAAAGGTGGTGTGGGAAAATCCTGTTCTCCAGGAAAATGAAAGCTGACATAGCCATTAGCTGTCCCTACTGTCCTGGGTTGGCCATGTGGCCTGTTTGTATCCCCAATCGTCCCCTGGCTTGTGCTGGGCATTGGGTTCTGCAGCTTTGGGTTGGTCTAGGGAGGGCAGTGGGAGTGAAGGTGGAGGAAGAGGCGGAGCGGCAGCAGGAAGCAAGAAGAGAAGAGAGAGGAGGGAGCGCGTGGCTCCAGCGCTGCCTGAACTCGCAGCTCCCCGGGATCATCGCCCCCCGTCCCACAGGACACTACGAACCAAGGTCAAGAGAGCGGAGAGGCTGCATTCCAGCAGACAGCGTTATCTCTTTTTCTTTTTTTTTTTTTTCCCCTTCTTGGGACTGGCTGGCATCGCGTGGGCCCAGGACACCAGGGAACCAGGGGCCCCTCCCCCACCCTCGCCGACTGCTGCAGCCGGGCCCGGCAGTCGTCCCCCCGCTGGAGAACTGAATCGGACTCGGACGGACTCTGGGTCTGCCATCTCTTCAGAGGGAGGAGAGGTTTCATTGTTTTCATGTTATCCGATTTTTCCCTATACTTGTAAATATTCTATGTGTTAAATAAATAGTTTTTTCCACTTTTCTCTAAGGAAATTCTTCCCGGACCGGTGGGGGGGAGGGGCGATTGGAATCGGCTCTTCCTAGAGGAGACCCTCCAGAGGTTTCCTCCTAAGTATTTGCCCTAAACCAGGACACCTACAGATACCTGTTTTAATTTGCATTGTTTTAGAGGCATAGCTAGTCATCCTTGCTGGATCTAAACCCCACCATGAATGAGTGGCTTTCTTAAATAAGTCAGTGGAGAGCCCAGGGCAGGCTGGAAGATTCTCAATCTAACTAGAACTCACTCATTTTTAATCTTATCCACTTCTCAGTGCCAAGCCTGGATCACCAAACAAGGGAAATTATTTATTATTAAACCAGTGAACCACACAAAATAATGCAGCAGGTCAAACTTAATAATTAAAATCATGGATGTTGTTCTGTATAAACTACGAAAGTTTCTCATGTTTTCTGTCAGAGCCACAGCCTTCTCAATCTGGGAACTTGATGAAAATTGTTTTTAGCTCTTAATAAGACCTGGGGGAACAGAGTAATTTGCTCTGTTGATTAACATGCATTAAGTATGAGGACAATAATTCTTTTGCATTAGAAGCTCTGATTTAGCAGATAAGAGTATGATCAAGAAGGTGTTCAGCTCTGTTTGAATCTGCACATCAGTTTTATAACAACCTCTTTCCTGGCCACTTTGGATGCTCAAATCCTTCAGCTGTGAAATCACTCATTTTAGATGCCTCCATATGGGTCTCAGTGCCTGCTTGAGCACTGGATTTTTATATTTTCTAATTTTTTCCTAATCTGCTTGACATCATTTCACTGCAGTGCTGGTTTCCATGCTTTGGATCTCTGGGTGTCCAGGTGGCTTCTGAGAGGCACAGCACAGACCAACAGCTTTTTATTCCCCCTGGACTGCAGATAATCCACATTTACACATCTGGGAGAAGGCTTTTCTCTTGAGTGGCTGCTGTTCTGCAGGTTGATCAGAGCCATCTCTTACACAGGCACAGGGCATTTCCACGAGCAGCAGAGCAGGGGATTTCCTGTTTGGATATCCTTGCCAGGGAGCTGCTGGAGAAAATGCAAAGACAGCAACACAGAGGCAGAAAGTGCTGGCAAACACAAAATGGGAAGAAGCACTTGGGGTTTGCACAGACACCAATGGTGCCACCAGCAGGGAGCACCTGAGGTCAGCAGAGAATAGAAGGAATCACTCTGGTGCATGGACCAAGCTGTGCTAACAGATATGCTGCAGCCAAAAGGTTTGACCTCTTGGACAAATTGCCTCTTGTTTGTTTGTTCATTTGTTTGTTTTTAATAAAGGAGTCATAACACAGTCACTCATGATTAAATGCTGAGAGAGTTGGAGTGGTTCAGCCTGGAGAAGAGTCTGGGGATACCTTAGAGCAGCTTTCCTCAAGGAGGTCTACAAAAAAGTGGTGACAATTATTAACAGGGCCTATTGGCCTCATCACAAGGGGTGATAGTTTTAAACTGAAAGAGGGACAATTTAGATTAGGCATAAGGAAGAAGTTTTTACATTGAGGACGGCAAAACACTGGCCCAGGTTGCCCAGAGAAGTGGTAGAAATCCTCCCCATCCCTGGAAACATTCAAGGCCAGGCTGGATGGGGCTTTGAACAACACGATCTAGCTGAAGGTGTCCCTGGTCATTGCAGGGGGATTGGACTAAATGTCTTTTAAAGGTCCCTTCCAATTCAAATTACTTTATGGTTCTGTGACTAGCCTGACATTTCAGACTGGGAAACAGAGATGTGGCCTTTTCCTATCTTCCTACGTTTGGTAGTCAAACATGGAAATGGATTTCCCAGGTGGTTTCTTTGGCCACGAGCAAGCTGGATACCATGGGTTTCCTCCTGTGTCAGGAATAAGCAAGGGGAGTTCCAGCTTTGAACTGGAATTATTCAAAGTGAGTGAATTTGGGCAGGGTCACACAGGACCTTGCAGGGTCTCCAGGGCTTGCAGATTGTGCTGGCAGAGCACTTTACAGTCCTTCTTGCCTGTGGCCCCAGCCCCCAACGGACTGCCAGAGGAAGCTGGTCCGAAATGGATGCTGCATGTGGTGTAAATATCAGCAAACAGAGGGTTTGGACCATGTTGGAGTTCCTGTGACTCCTTAATATTGAATTTGCTGAGGCAAGAGTGAAGAACAGATGGTTCCAATCATTGTGCAGTCTGTCTGCAGCAGCAGACCCTTTAACAGCTCAGGCAGAAACGCTGGGTCTCTCAGGCACCTGAGGGAATTGTCAGAGCCCAAATCCAGCCCTTATCACTCACCCTGCTCACTCCCTGTGTGCCACAGCCCAGCAGCACCACGGCTCTGTGGGCTCAGCACCTCCAGCTCTGCGGTTCCACTGCTTTTCCCTCTGTACCATCATCTGCTGAACACCTCACCTGAAGGATTATGCAATTCAAAAGCCAAAAATAACTTTTTTCCCCCGCTCTTTAGGGCTTTATGGTTGGCTGATACAGAGCAAATCCTGGGACCAAGGGACAGAGTGCTGATTAAACCAAATTTAGGCAACAATTATTCTTTTCCTCTGCAGAAGAGAAGCACATGGAGGGGCTGTATTTTCTCACCTTTGTTTGGCTTGTGCTCTTATTCTAAGGAGGAGAGATGATGTATCAATGCCTCAGCAGACCTCAGGAAGCAAGTTGTTATTTTTTTAATTTAAATCACAGTTCATACAACCCTGGAGTGAACGAGCTGCTACTTGAGGGGTCACGGCCTCCATGCAGCTTTGTGATTTTGGCTGCTTGGCCAAACATCTTCTTGCTCCTAAAATATTTGCAGGGGTTCTCAGAGTAGGAATAGGGACTTCTAAAGAATGATAGTAAAATGTGAACCTCCAGTTCAGCAATACTTGCAGAGCTGTGATCTTAGCAGCTCTCAAGCACTAAAGGAGGAATTGGCAGCCTTCAAGGAAATCCTTGGCTGGTGACATTCAATAGAAGATGTTTGCTCTTTCAGAACTGAATGGAATCCTCAGCAGAGGGTGGAGCAGCTGACATTCTTCTCTAGCAAAGATTTCTCACAATTTCTTTTTTTTTCCAGTCTCTTCTATGATGAAAATACAATTCTCCAAATTTCATAATGGAATAGAAATTGCCCAAATTGCTTCTCTTTGAACAGCTTTAAATCCAATACTCTCTGATACTCTTTACTCCTCACTTCACTGGCACCAATCAATGAAAAATGCAGGAAAACAAGGGAAGCCCCAGCAGAGCAATGAAGGAAAAAACCCCAAATCATCAAACTTATCAGTAATAATTAAAAATAAAGCCAACATTTAAAAAAAATCTCAGGATTTCAGGACATTTTTCTAAACATGATTGTACCATTTCTTAATACTGGTAATACATTGGATATTTTCAGGAGGATTTAATTGAAAATTGTCTTCTCAAAATGCATGCATCCACATGGTGTATAAGACTTGCTTGAAACCAATGCCCATCTTAGAAGTCCTGGTACATTTAGGTACATTTAGTTTATTTAAGAGTGTCCAAATTCATAAAACCATAGAACATTTTGGATTGGAAGGGACCTTGAAAGGTCATCTAGTCCAACCTCTCCTGCAAAGAGTGGGACAAGAGATGTGTCTCCGATAGTATTTTACAAGTGATTTACTGTGAGTAAACAATCCTGAAATGCAGAATGAAAAAGCCCCAAAGACTTTTGCACATGACTAAAACAGATGAAGCATGGGAGTTGGTCTCTTCTCCCAGGTAACAAGGGACAGGACAAGAGGGAATGGCCCCAAGTTGCACCAGGTTTACATAAGATATTAGGAAAAATTTCTTCACTGAAAAGCTTGTCAGGCTTGGAACAGGTTGCCCAGGAAATGGGCTGAGTCACCATCCCTGGAGGTGTTTAATAGATGTATGGATGAGGCACTGAGGGACGTGGCTTAGTGGTGGGCTTGGCAGTGCTGGGTTAATGGCTGGACCAGATGACCTTGGAGGCCTTTTCCAGCTTTAATGATTACATGATTCTCTGCTCAAGTATGCCATAAGATGACTGTGCACAGAACCATGGATGCTGCAGGGGAGCACAATCCAAATTCCCAGCAGGCCCATGACTCACAAAGCCAGGAATGGACTTGTCTAAGTCTGGAGTCTCTGCACTGCACTTAACCTCTCATTCCCAACCCTGATTCCAGCCCTAGGCCCAAGAATTGGTCCTAGGCCACCACCACATCCTCCAAAAGGAGAAGAGCAGCAACAACCAGTTCAGGACACCAAGCACACGCCAATAACCCAAATGATTCCTCAGATTGCAGTCAGAATAAAAAGCTTGGCCAAAATCCTTTCAGGCCATTTTTAAAGGTAGTAACAAGAAAGGTCTTGCTACTAGCTGGATGCTGTAGAAACAAAATGAAATAAAATTGGGCACTCAGCCATGGGGGATAAGCAAATTGCAGTGGGCCCAGCTTGCCTTTTGTTTGGGACCACTAAAACCCTTCAGTTTTTTATTCCAAGCCCATGCCCTCAAAGACAGCAGAGAGAGCAGCCCTTTCCCAGGGGTTCCATCCATGCCAGAGCCTGGCAGCGTTCCTCCTGCAGATCATCAGCCCTCCTACGTGGAGTCTTGAGAAACAGCTGCTGTTCCACAGGACAGCTCATGACCCTTCCCACACACTTTTGTGCTCCTTGCTAAAAATACCACCCCATTCCCTTGGACTCACGTGCCCTGCAGAGGGAGGAGCCCTGCTGTGTGCTCTGATGGCCAGCAGCTCAGGGATGGGCTTTCCTCAGAGAGGAAAGCAGGAAAGCAGTCCTCTCCTTTGGTTCTTCTGCTCTCCTTCCTCTGTGCAGCTGCATTGCTTCAATCCACTCCTCCTGGCCCTATTTGTTACCATGGTGTCAAGTCCTGAGGGGTTTTCTGCTACTGGCATCACCTCCCCCTCAACAAAAACAATTAATGGAGAAAGGAACTACCCCCTGGACTTGAAAACTTGACTAGAAGAGTCTAATCTGGTTCCTTTTATTGAGCCCAGAGGTGAAGGAAAGTGCTGTGGGTATAAGATGTTTGATAAAGTACCAGTTCAAGCACCAAGGGCCATGGAATTAAAGTCTTTGGGAGAGCACCTGAGGTTTTCTCAGGTTTCCTCAGTGGATGCTGGTGTTTGGAAAGTAGATGGTTACAGGAGACTGGACATGGTGCTCACTCCTCTGCAAAAATGTGGAAACTCAAAGACAGTACACGTAGAAAGTAGATGCTTTTCCACCCTTTGGAGAAGGAAGGGCAGCTGAGTTATCCTTATCCCCATCCCAGCTGGGCTAAAGAACAGATCAGCTCCTTACAGGAGCAGAGGGGGAAAACTTCCAGGAGAGAAAAGCAATAAAGCTCAGTGAAGCAGCCTGGGTCCAAAGCCTTGTAAAGAGTCACTCAGCCAGTGCCTCGCAGCTCTGGGGAAGACTCCTTGCCATAAAGAGCTCCTAAGCAGAGGTGCTGAGTGATTGCTTTATTGTCCCTTACAAACCTTGCTGTGAAAAGCCTGTAAATATGTTTATGAGCTTGTTGGGGCAGCTCCCCCGCTGCTGGCAGAGCTGTAAATAAACACGCGTGCCTTTGATTCACGGAAGTTCCTCTTCTGGACCCCATTATGGGGCCTGGCTCTGCTTCCAGCTCAGACGTGGGGCTCCTCCTGCCCCACTCACAAGGAGCACGACATTTCTGCTCTGCAGTGGATGACTGGAAGGATCAAGGCACGTGTTTAGCATTACACACATCCCCATATGGCAGCCTGGCTTGCATCCCCCTCCCTTCTCTTCCCCCCAGCAGAGCTCTCTGAACTTCACCAGCTCCAAAAGAGCAGCCTGTGGAAAGGCCGTCCTGCCTGGGGACAGCTTCCATCCACTGTCCTCCTTTCTCTCACACAGCAAGGACATTTGGATGTGACCCTCTGAGCCTGTCAAAGTGAGTTTTGAGTGATGCATGTTGCCTGCATCCAAGAGATGTTTACAAGCATGAGGTGCATCTACATTTGAGGGCAGCCTCAAAAAACTCTATGTATTTTGGCTTCCACTCTGCAGTGTGCAGGAGCAGCCTGTGCCAAAACCATTTTGACCAAGGTCAGACAATGAGCCCAGCTGAAAAATCTGCCACTCCATGTGGTCTGCCCTGTCCTCCTGCACAGAGAAGCTGCCTCTGTGCCATCACAGCCTTGTGCTCAAAGCAAGCTGAATTCACTGCTGTTTTAAAATAAAAGCCAGGATTTTGTGATGCCAGGAATGTTCAGGCCAGATGAGTAGCCAAGGTACAAAGGGGGTTCAACACAGGGAGGGGCAAATCACAGAACCATAGAAAGGTTTGGGTTAGAATGGACCTCAAATATCACCTCTTTACGACTCCTTCCACTAGACCAGGTTGCTCCAAGTCCCGTCCAACAATTCCAGGAATGTGGCATCTCCAGCTTCTCTGGACAAGCTGTGTCAGGGCCTCATCACCCTCACTGCCATTCCAGTGTGTCCATGTGAACACACGATCCCTGCACCCATGAACTTCAGTGAAACCTCTCCTTTGTCTTCCAGGCATCCTCCTGTCTCAAACCAAAGCAAACTCCAGTCAGGGCTTCTTCAATATCAAACAGTGTGGCACTAAATGTGGACTCCTAACCGCAGTATAAAAAAACTCAAAACTGAAGCTGAAGAAAACATCTCAGAAATTCACCAGCAGCAAAGGGAGATTTTATCAGTTTCTTTGCTTCCACACACTCTCTTATTATGGAGTTAAAATATGGGATTAGTCCAGGAAACAATCTCCATCAAAATAAAAGAACCAGGATATTTGCCATGAATATAAACTGAACAAGAGGCACACCAAACATCACAAAGAACCCCACGAGCAAAGAAACATCTTGAGCACTCAGCAAGCAAAAAGCTCCTATTTTGTGTAATGCCTTGCAGCCCAACTGTGATGTGAAATGTTTGAAGCATAACTTAATAAATTGTGGTAGGCATAGACAGGACACTAGAGAAATATTTCTTAGGTGGCTTTTGAAGTGAAACAGAACCAGTGCTGCAGGACAGCAGCTCCAGAGGACCAAACACTGAACAGAAGTTTCTTGCAGGAGGAAAAAAGGACCTGTATGCAATCAGGGACCATGAGATGGTTTAGTGCTACAAGAGGATGAAGCCAAGCACGGGTGAAAGGTTTAGGCTGGGCTGAGCTGCATGTCAGCACTGCTGTGTCTGAGTGCCTGTGGCACTGGGTTTGTGTTCACAGAAACTGGGACTTCACCAAAAAGCAGAGTGACCCTGCAGCTGGGGCACTGGGCCAGGGTTCTGCAGGATAGCTCAGGTCAGGGCGTATTTCAGCATGTTGTTTTCTGCAACACCAAGGCTCTGAATTTCCACACAGACCAGTAGGGATTGGGTGTTGGTTTGCCAGCGGGAGCGTGGGTCTCTGGTTTTCCGAGTCCTCCCAGTCTCTCGGATCCAGTGTATCCATAGAATCACAGAATGGTTTGGGTGGGAAGACACCTTAAAGATCATTGAATTCCAGCCCCTCAGGTTACTCAGAACCCCTTCCAACCCAGCCTTGAACATCTCTGGGGCATCCACAAATTCTCTGAGCAGCCTGTTCCAGTGCCTCACCACCCTCACAGGGAAGAATTTTTTCCTAATATTCCATCTCAACCTGGTCTCAGTCAATTTGAAGCCATTTCCCCTTGTCCTGTCACTCCAGGACCTTGTAAATAGTCTCTCTCCTTCTTTCTTGTCAGCTCCCTTCGGGTACTGGAAACTGCAGTTAGGTCACCTGAAACCTTTTCTTTTCCAGGCTGAACAATCCCAATTCTCTGAGCCTTTCTTCACAAAACAGGTGTTTCATCCATCCAATCATCTTCCCTCACAGACCTGTCTTATGTTTGGACTTGCTGCAATAGGTTCATGTCCTTGTGGTGCTGGGGATCCCAGAGCTGATGCAGCACTTGCAGGTGGGGTCTCACCAGAGCAGAGCAGAGCAGAGCAGAGCAGAGGGGCAGATCCCCCCCTCACCTGCTGCCCACCTGCTTTGGATACAGCCAGGATGCAGTTGGCTTTTGTCTTGTGGGTCTCCCTTCCCTGTCTATAGGGTAGCAATAAAAGTCCCAGTTCTCCTGCCTGCCTTGGATATGTAGGTTGCTGCTGCAGCTGGGTTGAGACTGTCTCCTACTACAGGGTCCTATTAAGCAGCAGGATAAACTGAGAGCCCAGGAGTGTTGTGACAAACACCCCCACAGCTGCCAGACTCTCCCTTTGCCCAGGCAGGGAAAAAGCCAATCAGGATTCCAGTCTGGCACCGGGACCAGCTGAATTTCATTTGGACCACCTACACATTGTGAGGATAAGGAAACTTTCTCCAATTATATTCTGAAAAAGAGTCAGAAGAAACCTCTCAACAGATCTTGTTAATTTCTGCCTCTGCAAAAATGTACATTTTCTTCCACTTTTTTTTTTCTTTTTTTGTTAATATCCATTTGTGGTTTCCAACTAAACCTCAAGCCTAATGAAGCAAGATGAGTGATGAAGAGGTTTGTTGCTTGATGATTTAGTTTAATGGTTTGACCGTAGGGTCTCGGCCTGGTATCCACAACACAAAAGTTCCCATCAATTCCCAGCTGTCTTTGAGAACTTGCAGGCAGGAACAGAGCAGGAGAGAAACTCTCAGGCTAATGGGGCATTTCTGAGATGTCTGCAAGGACATCCTGTGGAACCAGCAGGATTTGTCAGTCTGGCAATTTGCAGTGACAACGAACACTTTTCCCAAATAGATATCTAGAATATTTTTCCTGATATGTTCATTGCTTGCATCTCTGGCTCAGCCTGCCTCCAAACACTCCCATTTTTTGGAGAAACTAACATTCTACTCTGAACTCCCATCCGTAATTTCATCTTCCAGATATCTGGACTATGTGATTTAAGTGAAAGGGAAATGAAGAGGATTTCCTTCTTCCAGCATGCGGTTGTCAATTGATCCCAGAAACAATTCAGATTTATTGTTCCCATTTGATGGCTCATGGGAAAGGAATTGGCTCCCCAGCAGTAAGTCAAAAATGGAAAGAGACAGCAGCCTGAGCAGTGTGACTGATGGCCACAGACAGAAATACTCTCCCCACTGCTTTGCAGGTCAATTGCTGCACCTTAGACCTTAAACCAACATATGGTGAGTGACCTTCAGAGGCTGATCTGGAGCTTTCCCCTTTCATCTGCCTCCACTGCTCAAGTTTTCCTCTCCCTATTCTCATCCAAGGCATTGCAAAAATTCTTTTCTTTTTCACCTCCCTTTCCTTTGGCTCAGCCAGAGCCTGAAGACTCAAGACAAGAATCATTCAGTGTAGCTCTACACCCTGTGTTGTGGAGATAGTCAAGAGAATCATCCAGTGGCCCCTTCTGGCTTGAAAGCCTCTTCAGAAGATATTCTTAATAGCAGTGCTAATGCAGACATTTTGCAGATGCTTATTTCAGGACATGGAATGGTTGTGATTCATTTTGTTTGGTGTCCCAGAATATTTCAGTTCACAAACCAGCACTGACAACTATGTTTGTTCATTTATCAGCACTTAATTCAGTTCCAAACAAACTTAGAAATTCTTGTCCATTTTATTTTAGTATGCATTATTCATGCAGGCCCCAGAAACGGGAGTTTTGGACAAGCCCATTGCATTATTTACTATGACTGGACGTTTGCTTTTAAATAAATTTTTTACAGCACATTAGGTAGTGAGGGAATTTTTAGTCTTTCTCCCTTAGTCTACAGGATTTGAGTGTCAAAAGAAGCCAGATCAGTACTTCCAACCAATATGAAATTTGCCTCAAAAAAATATAAATCTGATAGCTTCTCCAACTATGCAAAATATTTGGTCATGATGTTAATCTCTTGCAAATGTTATCTATTCCAGAAGATGACATCCAGAATCAGATCTCAGATAGCCTGGGTTTGAGTGTCCATTCACAGATTAACAGGATTGGGTGCCTTTCAGGATTTGTCATGATTGTAAAAAGGAAGCTTGAAGCAAGTTATGATTTCACGTGATTCACAGCTCCTTTAAGTTGAGGTGATTCAGCCCCCTTCTGCCAAAATCATCTCCAAAAGATCAGGTGCCAGGCCATCCTCATAACTGAACACAAAATCAACCCCAAAAGAGAGAGAGCATGGAGGGAGACAGAGAGAAATGTCCCATTAATCCAAACACTACTTTTTCCCTCAATCCAGATGCTTAAAAGATTTAACAAGGGGAGAGCCTCCATGGAGCCTACACATAAATGCTAGAGAACAGTTAATGTGCCCTAAAGTTTGATAATCTGAATAAAAGTGGATTTCAGAAATTGATTTGGATTAACATGATCTGCTTTTTAGTGAAAAGATTTTGAATCCTCAACAAGGAGCTTAGCCACGATTAACTCATTTAAACACTTTCACAGCTAAATGTGTTCCCAATGCCCCAGGCAGTCAGAGCTTTACCCTTTGAGGATTAAGCTAAACCTCATCTGATGGTTCTCCTACCCTTCTCCTCCATGTCTGCTTATTCTGCAGACAGCTCCTCATGGTATCACCTCTATCCTTCCTTTCATTGGAAGGGCCAGAGAAATCCAGACTTGGGTATTTCTCCCCATCCATTCCCACCTGGTTGTGGTTTCCTCTCTTCATTTTCTGGTGGCAAAAGAGATTATCTGAGTCACACTTAATTTGCCACCTCACTGAAGAATTCCAGCAGTCACCCAAGCAGCCTTAGACTGATGTGCAATCCTTGCAAAGGAAGGAGGTCTGGGTCCACCTCTCTGTTTAGAGGTTACCCAGTAACAGGAATTAGTGCTTGAATTTCATCCAGAGCAGTTCTGCTGCCTTCTCCTTGCCTCTGGACCTGTCAGGACTCATTCTTTGTCCTAATGAACTCAATGAAATGAGGACATGGGCCTCAAAAGTGCCACTCAGCCATCCACACTCTTGGATTATTTGCACCCCCCAGGTCAGACCTGAGCTGCTCTTGGGGCTCGAGGCACAGGTTAGAACAGAGACCAGTGGGTGATTTGGATGCAGCCATCCTGGACTGGGGATTTGAAGGATTAATTCAAACTTAAATGGCACAAATTGGCCTCAGAGCCAACAGCAGCTCCTCCCCCATTTTATTTGCTGCTATGGATGGAGCTACTAAAGGCAAACTTAGGATACCAGAGGATCCTTGGGAAGTCAGGACAAGGAGATTCCCCTCCCTGTCAGACACAGGAAGACGACCTGCCTGTAAAACTCATTTTCCTCCATCAGTTGCCATCCATGACTGTTGTACAAGGTTAAGGAACAAGGCTGCTTTCTCAGGTACTTCAGGAAAAGTTAACACTGAGAGCTGAGGAGTCCTCCAGAGGTGAAATATTTTCTGCCCATTAGATAAAATGAACTATGAAATTCCAGTGCCAGAGCTCATCAGAAATAATCAGTTTTTCCCATAACTTTTTTCTTTTTTTTTTAATCTCTCAGGAATGTTCTAGGGTTTTGTTTTGTCTTGTTTTGTTTCTTTCCCAAAGGAGAGGGAAGATCTGTTTTCAGGACTAAAAGCACCTGGAAATAAAAGGCATGATTTATACAAGACCTTAAAAAATTTATGCTTAGGCTCTTTGCATTTCTTGAGGCTTTCTGGTGAACACTGGCATTTTGTGTCCAGACGTAACCTATTACAAGGCAGATGTCTAACTTTAAACTGCTTCTCAGCAGACATGCAAGCTGTACTTTCTCATACAGACAGTTTTGCCTTAAATCTTTTTTTTAACTTTTATTTGTTGTTTTTAAATTTAAAAAAATAAAAAGAAACAAACACCAAAAAAATCCCCCAAACCTCTTTTAAAAACAGAATCATAAAAGATGAACCAAAACAAAGTGATGTGAAGAAAACACAGCCTGAGCCTCTCTGGCAGGATTAAGCTACCCCTAGCACTAAATGG
This sequence comes from Petroica traversi, assembly GCA_025920805.1. NCBI lineage: Eukaryota > Metazoa > Chordata > Aves > Passeriformes > Petroicidae > Petroica > Petroica traversi. The sequence continues at coordinate 11,989,207 of JAHLSL010000038.1, read as the reverse complement.
CAAAGTCTTGCTCCAAAAGCCCAGGCAACACAAGATACAGAGAAACTCAAATCTAATTAGAAATGTAGCTTCATTTAGTCAGAGTTAATTATGTCACTTATGTAGAAACTCCATGTTGCTACACCAGTCTGGTGATTCAGTGCAACATTTACAAAGATTTTCTCTCTTTTATTTGCTAAAATATTAATGCAAATGCATCATTGGCCAAAGGCATTGGATTCAGCATCCTCTGGGGTACCACATTACAAAATGTGAAGTAAAGGGGGCAAGAGCTGCAGGGAGAAGTAGCTTCCTGCCCTGAACATTGAACTCTGCTCATCCTCAGGATGCCCTCGGGCTCTCTCTGAACTACCTCCATCCAAAGTTCTCCAGAGCCTCAGGTTTTCTCTCACAGGTTTCTCACTCTCAGGTCTCTAAGCAAAAGTGCTGAGACATTGCATCCTGTTCTTGGATCAGGGACAAACCAGACCTTGAAGTCTCAAGGGCTTGGTGGTGCCCAGGGAAGTCCTCTGAGAATAATTAATCTGTTCTGCCCTGGATAGCCACCTCAGGATGAGCTGAATTACCTTTCAGAGGTTCTGTTACCTTGGGAGAAAATTTCCCAGGACCATAGAGTGGCTATTTTTCTCCCAAAATACACACATGTGACCAATCTGTCCAGACCAGGGTGCAAGATCGGAGGATGCCACAGGGAAAGGATCACAGCAATCAACTTCTCCTGGCTCTGAGTCTTTGCAAGGTGGTGCCTTGTATCAGATGGCACCAACACAAGTCAGAAAATCAGACAGTGCTCCAAGTACATAAATATTTTTTGAACATGGAGTCCTAGAGCAGGTAAGAGATGAGGAGGTGATGCTGAAGTTGGATACTTTGTTAGAGACCTAGGCACCTACTCGGGGCTGGGAATTCACCTAGATTGTATGTTAGCTAAGAGTTGGGCATTGCGATGCCTAAAATACATTATAGTCACATCTCCTGACCCTTCATGAGAGGGGAGAGGGAAAAACAATGAAAAGCTTTCCAACACATTGCTACAAGCCAAAGCTCAATCTGACTGAACAGTTACAGTCTGAGAGTAACTCTCGGGTAAAGTATTTTCCCTGCACCAACTTATTTCAAGGTTATTATTCAGAGCACTTCATTTCTTTCAGCCTAAATAAAAGCACTGATCACTTTAGGTGGTACCCACAACTCCTTGGTTCTGTTTTTACCCTTCTGTTCTTTAAAAATTTTTTTTCCCTCAAAGCTCAAGATGAGCATTATAAATTTCTTGCTAGACACAGGGAAATGACACTAAGTTGTGTACATGGCTATGTTTTTGGAAAAGTTGGAAGAGAGTTTATGAGAAAACTCAGGAAAGCAGCCTATTTAATGATGCTTATGCCATGTTTTTGTGCTTGTGATTAACACCGGAGAGCTGACACTGCTTAGCTCAAATGGTGTTTTCAGCACAGACCTGGGAAGGGTCCAAAGCTTCTTTTTGTTAATTTGTCAGAGTGGATTAATTTTTCAGCAGCCCATTACTTGAATGCAGCCTGCCCAGCTTCAGGCTTCATTGTGAGAAGGCAGTGATGCTGAGCTGACAGCAGCCGTGGGCAGACAGACAGAGCCCAGATGTGGCACAGAGCTGAAGGAACCTTTTGAGGACATCTGGAGATCAGCTTGCTGCTCATGAGTAAGATTCAAAGGATGTATCTCAGACAGAGCTTACCCACTTCCACAACCAAGCAACCACTTCCCAAAGAAATCAGTGCCAGAATCACAACTGTTTTTTCTTGGAAATTATCTGCCCTTGACTTGCAGCCCTAATGGAACACCCAAAAAGACAACATACAACACAAATGTTAATCAAGCACTGGACACCAACCCTGAAATATTGCACTGAACAGGCTCCTGTTTAGCACTGACTGTCACTTAACACCAGTAAGAACTTCTAATGAGGATCAAGTCCCAGGAACTACAAAGGAGAAGCTTGGACAAATCCAAGCTTTTCATCTTTGGGATAGTGAAGGACAGAGGTATCAAAACAAATGTTTATAAAGAGCAGGTCTAACACTTTTCAGGCAGGCACATTCTGTCTACCCTATCTCTGTCCCACAATGCAGAACTGCAGCACAAAAGCATCAAGTTGCTGTCTATGCAGGACTTTTTATCTCTTTTTATCTCCATGCACATCCACAGGGTGTTGGAAGTGTCCCTGCTTCCTGCCCCATTTGCAAAGCCACAGGTGAGGCTACACATAATTCTATATAAGAGGTAAATGAGAAAAACAGGTCTGATTCAGACAAAAAGATGGGCTCCTTTTCAGCAAAACCAGAACACTGTACTTTTCACTCCTCTGGATTCAGTACATTCAGATGCACAGTAACTAATGTGGAGGTTTTGCTGATTTCATTGATGAATTTATTGACCACTTTCTCTTTTACAACCTAAATCAGCATAACTCTACTGAAGCCAATGCTTGGATATGGCACTTATGGACATGGTTTAATGGTGGAATTGACAATGCTGGGCTAATGGCCAAACTCAATTACATTACACATCTTCTCCAACATTAATGATCGCATGATTCTCTTGCATCCTGTAACAGATCAGTGTAGACGCTTCCCTGTAGTTCATTTGCTTTTAATTAATGAAGTAATAGCATGGACCTTCTTAACCTCCTATGTATACATTCACAAAACAGATGAAACATCAATCACTAAAAACAATGTGATGGAAAAAGCAGCATGAAGTGAAAATCAGGCCCTTTGCCATCTGTTCTAGTTGCTCTCTATTCAAAAGGGAAGATCTACAGCAGACTAATCTGGTTTACCTGAATAAAGAAGAACTTATATAAATCAACATGGATATTGGGTGGGTTAAGTCTGAAATTCATGAGCAAATGACAATGACAATTGAATGAAAAATAACAAAGGAATCATTGAGAAAACTGCAATGTTAAATATAATGGAACAGCTTGCAGAGACCAGTGAATGTACCTTTTATTTTTTAATAAATGCAGGTTTACATTTTCAAAAGCTTCAGCTTTACGCGGCCAAAACCAGCTCCTTACAAAGCTCAGCAGTCTTTGAGAGGAGAGTTGTTTGCTCCTGCCCCAGGGGATGTTGAGGTACGGGGTCTTGTTCCACCAGAACTCCCCATCCCAAAGAAACTGTTGTTTTGAGTTCTGGTAACAAACTCTTAACTCGTTAAACTTTGCAGCTTTACAGTGCTGAATCCAAAGGCCCTAAGCACAATTTATGTAGAAAGGCAAAAATCTTACAAATTCTTTGAGGTGGACACTCAAAAGATAAAAGTAAGTTATTATTGTGTTTGAATACACAGTGCCCATTTCCTAGAGGAGTGCCTGATCTAGAGGACTGAGTATTGCTCAGCTTTGTGTATTTCTTTGTGCTTATGTGTGCACATACATGCATTTTAATGTATATTCTCCAGTTCTCCAGCTGAACTTTTCCTTCCTGCATGGGAGAACAGGGTGCTCACTGCGACAGAAACCAGGAATGAACTCTAAAATGTTTCTAAGTTCTGTGAATAAAATGTGAGAATGAACAGTTACAGCAAGAGCTGAGTTGTGCTCTTCAGACCCCTACAAATTCAATTTTAATAAACCACCTCATCTCTCACTCAAGGAAAGGAAGAGCAGCAGCAAAGGTTGGCTTCTGTCTGAGGTGCTGAGCCTTTCAGTGCTACAGAGATTCATTTGCACAAAGGAAGAAGGAGGAACTCTACAGCAACAATCAAGTTGAAGACTTTGGATATAAAAGACACCAAAAACTTTGTTAATTATCAGATTTTTCTAACATAAGTCACAAAATAATTTGTAGGCTGAAAAATCACAGGCACTCATTATTTTCAGGGTATGGTGAGCAGTTGCACCATGCACTGTGTCATGTTTATAAAGCATCTTTGCCAGTGACTGCTCAAAATACACACCACCATTAAGTTATTTTGCCTCTGCTCTTATGAGGCAGTGAAGGACAATGTGTCCTTTGAAACATAATGAATACACTGATAGAAGGTCAGCAAGGAAATTATGGCGAAATTATGAATAAAACCAAAGATAAAATATGACACTAGAACCACATGACATGGAATTGAGGTTGAAAGATTAAAAAATTCACAACCAAGGCAATCTTGTATATAAAAGTTTGCAATTATAAATCATGTTGCAAAGGTCCCTATCTCAGAGGAGATAGTTGCTTTTGAGACAAATGACTCTAAAGCAATATTCAGAATCCTGCACTGAGCTAATCAGTGCAAGTCACTTCCCTGGACCTTGAGTACATCAATATTTCATACATTCAAATGGAAGTTCTACCAGCTTTTATAACTTTTTTGCCCTAAGTAGTTTTATTTTACACAAGAATGCACCTGTACTTCTGTTTTTTCCACAGGATCAGCAATAAATTCAGAACCCTACTTAGGAAATTTCATTCTTCTACATCATCAATACATTCAGGAAATATCTCATAATTATCATGAGGGGAATTTGCTTACAGTCTTCTTGAAACATCTTGAGATTTCCTCCACTCTGAGCAGTAGATAGGGCTTTTCTACCCAAGCAGAGTCAGGAAAAACATCTGCTTGATGAAACACATTAAGGCCATGTTGCCATGACCTAAACAGGGCCTGTCTTAAGCCTTGTGGCTGCTCCACTCCACACTTTTGCTCCACTCCACACTTTAATCTCTCTCATTACTCTTTAGGCATTCCTGATGCTTGGACATCTAAAGGAGTGTCGTGAAACCAGAGAGATCTGAGCCTGGGCCTTTGCTTCCATCTACAGCCCAGACCCACCTTCTCCCAGGCAAGTGCCCCAGCTCCTGTGACATTTTGGAAGAGCACAACATCTGCCCAGTGAACACACTCAGTGCAGGAGATCTCCTGGGGCATCTGGATGCAGAGAATTTCTCCAGTTACTCACACTGCCAAATTTTAATTATCCAATACTGGCCATAGCCATACATGCAAGAGAGGTGTAAGCACTTCTGAAGGAAGTTAAAAATCATAAATAAGAGATTCAAGATGCACCTACATGCTAAAGCTGCCTTTATTTGTTATCCCCCGGCTCACCTGACTTCACTTTCTCTGAGTTTTATATTTGTCTCACCTGCTGCAGACACCTAAAGATGGTCAGTCTCTTTGGGTGGTGACCAAGCACTAGACACAACACCACTGCATGGTGCCATGCCCAAACAAACCTGCAGAATGGATTTTTCCCTGCTTTTTCCCCCCAGCTCTGGGCCAGGCAGAACAACACCCTGCTGTCCTCTCAGGCATGTTGGAAATGATCTCTTTGCAAAGCAGCCCAACACTCCCATGACCTGCAAAGAGGAAGGAGGAGTGATTGCAGCCATGATGCAGTTTGACAGGGAATTGGCACTCAGCTCCAGAAAATGAAGCCTGAGGGAGCAGTATCTGCAAAGAAACACCTCATTGTTACCCCAGCAGTCACAGAATCCAAGCATGTAACCCTGTTATTGATGGGATCCTTCCCTGGGGGGCTTAGAGGGGGCTGGTAGCCCTCATCTTGCTTTTGAATGCCTGATCCAAACAGCCTGGAGGGCTTTCACATGGCTTGGAGGGGACACACACTCCTCACTAACAATATTCCTGCGCCACACTATCAGTGTCATGGGAGAGGAGAGCCTGGAGAAGCTTCACCTCTGAGTGGTGGCACAGCAAGTGCCCCACACACACCAGCTTCCCCCTCCTGCCAGACTCTCACAGCCCAAAACATGCTTTGGACACAAAATGCCATTTTTCCTCTCTGAACTCTGAGACTGATGGCTACAAACTCCAGCAAGCACTGCCGGGACCTGGTCCCACAAAGGGCCTGCAGTGAGTTTGTCAGCAGGATGCCAGGGAAGTGAACTCAGGGCTTTCAGCTTCTCAGCTGCTTACATAGAAGGAAATCCCCAGTGACCACGTTGATAACAAGTCAGTTTCAATTAACTGGGACAGCCACTGCTCAGGGACAGAAATCTCACCCCATAGGCAGGGCCAGGAGTTGAAGAGGGAATTGATAGCTCAGGGTATTGGTAGTTCAGGCTATTGATAGTTCAGAGTATTGATAGCTCAGAGTATTGATAGCTTAAGGTATTGAGAGCTCAGGGCACTGATAGCTCAGGGTATTGATAGCTCAGGGTATTGATAGCTCAGGGTATTGGTAGCTCAGAGTATTGATAGCTCAGGGTATTGATAGGTCAGGGTACTGAGAGCTCAGGGTACTGATAGCTCAGGATACTGAGAGCTCAGGGTACTGATAGCTCAGGATATTGATTTCCCTATGCCATGTCTGAGTTGCTCTGTCACCAGCGTATGGGTCAGACAAAGGGCATTGCCTGTGGGAGACACCCAGTGCCACACATTGTACATTTAGCAGGAGTTGTCCAGACCATCTAATGCTCCTTTCAGATCACATTTGTCAAGAATTTATCTGCATTTCCACCTGATTCAGAAGGAAGAACGTCATTCAGAAATATCCTACGCTGATTAGAGAAACCATCAAATATTAATTTCTTCTCCTTGCTGTTATTGAAAAAGTCTGGTTTTATGTGCAGCCTGACTTTAGCTTCAGCTCCACTGTTTCCTAGAGTGTGGAATTAGCTAAGTAGTTTCCAGTAAAACATTCCTTTCCTTAAAAAAAAACCAGACAGATTTTTAGAAATTGGGTAGTTGTGATGAGGTTTCTCAATTCATCCCTTCGCCCCTGTTAGGCAATTTTTAATTGAAATATTCCAGATTACAAGACAAGAACTATGGGGGTTTTCCTGTCACTATAATAGCTTGATATGAACTAGAAATGGCCCAAATCAAAATTACACATTCAGAAACTATTTACTCCTTCATCCTTTCACTGGAGGAGGTTTGTGTGGGTGTATTAGACATAAACACTGACTGTTCTCACTGCTGCTTTTGCTTTTCAATGGCAATTTACAGTAAGGAATTAAGCACAGTTAATTCACATTCACATGGCATTTTTCCAGCCTGGAAAACGAAGCATATTTCATTGCCAGTGTATAAATAAGCCTGTGGTAAATCACATCCCACTGGTTGGCCACACAGCTCCAGCCACACCAAGAAGAAACGAGATTTTTTTTTTGTGGAAGGTAGAGAGGACTTATTCCTCACCAGAAAAAGTTTTCATCACTGAAAGTGGCTCATGATCTGGAAATAAAGCTTTTAAGGCTCGAGCCTTCATCCAAAAGGAGCAAGTAATCTAGTGGAGACAGTGCCATGATCTGTGCCACCAGGCAAAGCAGCCTCCAGGAGGAGGAGGACAGCTGGGAGGGACTTTGGAATGCCTGGATGTTGGAGGGAGGCACCTGGGAAGCTGAGATTCAAGAGGTTCTCTGTCTCTTTGACATCTTGTTCCTGTCCCTCTCCTCTCCTCTCCTGTCCTCTCCTCACCAACGAGCCAGAGTCAGACCCCAGCCCTCAGGGGTGAGCTGGGGACTGGCTCCTCTCAGCAGCCCCACCCCTGCTTGTGCTGCTGCTGTTTGTTCTCCCCTGGTGCAGAAGGGACCCAGCACCTCTGGGACTGCAGCCCTGACCACAGACCCAGGCAGAAAAGCTGCTGAGATGCTGATACACAAAAGGAGTATCAGGGACTCTCAAAAGCACCCCAAGATTGTGAGTGGCAGCCTTCAGGGTCTTCTCAGAGAGCATTCAACCTTCCTGCCCAGGAAAAGCATCCCCTGGAAGTGCTGCCTGGGGACACACGCAGTCTTCCAGGCACTATCAGCAGCAATCACTTTTTCTGGGTTTTCAGTTAGTTCTCAGAACAAAACTTGTGATTGCCAGACCACTTCCAGTTCCAGGAGAAAAATCCTGAATTGGTTTTGGATGCAAAGTCACCCATTCTGACTCACATTGGTTTGCTTGATCCCTCTTGAAGTTTTTCTCTTAAATTGTCCTTTTAAAAGATGCCAGGAATGCACAGATACATTACTGGTGCTCTAATCACTTTGGGAACTTGGACACCCAGGACAGATGTGGCCTGAAACAGCAACACAGAGAGGTCCAGTTGGGTCTGTTACTTCAGAGCTGCCAGCAAAGAAAGAAGTTAATACAAAGAACAGCTCTGAAAAACCATCATATGCCTCTGAACTCTGCTGTTCATGGGTGGTCTAAAGGCTTAAAAAATGCAGGAGGAAGGACAACAACTTCTGTCCCTTCTAAACGATCCCTTCATTTAAAAAGTCCCCTCACACCAGAAATGAGAGGACCATTCCTCATAAAAGGGAATTTCAAAGACTTCTGCAAGACATAGAATGTACAAATTACTGCCTTTTCAAAAGCCAAAGGATGTATTTTCCAGCATGGCACCGCATCCTCAGAAAAGTGCTGTGGGGAGTTTTGGTTTCACTCATACCACAGAGCAACACCAGACTACAAACACCACCAGAAAACAAGCAAGCCAAGACAATTCTCTGACAGAAACTGCGAAGGAAGATACCTTTTCACTTAGATGTCCCATTTCAGGACTTTTAAATATCAATTTCCATCACATCATTATAGCATTATAATTCTTCATGAAGTCATAATAAAAAGGGAAAGGTGTTTTCTAATAGTTCAAAGAAAGAAACTTGACTTTTTTCCCCATCTGCTGTCACTCTTTGTCCTCAGAAAGTTTTTTCTCCAGAAACATAAACACATTATGCAGGAGAAATGATTGAAGCCCTCAGAAGGTGCCAAAGGGGCAGTGTTTGCATCTGGCAAAGGACACAAAGCCTTGGTAGAAACAGCTTCCCCCCAAGAGTGCATTTCCCCTGTTCAAGCACAGGCTCAACATGAGGATTTCCTCTCCTTCTCAGCCACCAATCCACAAGATGTTCAACAGAAAAATGGCAGAAAAATGAACTGCTGAAAGCCAAGGTCCATTCCTGAGCCATAACTCCATGTTTCCGCAGCAGCTGGTGGGATACAGGTAGCACAGGTTCCCAGCCACCAAGGAAAAGTAAAGGAGGAAAAAAAAGCCACAGGAATGTGATTTGCCACAAATTACAGCCCTGGCCATAGCTGGGAAATCTGGGGGAGAAAAGGGAGGAGGAATCCAAGGAGCAACATAAGAGGGATTGGGACATACAAAATTATAAATGTTTCCAAATAATCATGGACTGGGGAATAGAACAATAACATACCCATCTCCAGTGACTGGAAGTTCTTCTAGAACTACAGCTGATAAGAAAACATCATATACATTTCTGAGAAGTCTCTTTTAAAATTAGTGTCTTTTAATCAAAAAGAAAAACAATTCCCACAGGAATATTTTTCCAAGAACTTTATTTAGACTCTATTATTGTAGAATGAAATAAAATAAAATACACTTGGATTTGCTTAGATCTTGGGATGGATCCTGAGGCTTTAGTTGTATCATTTCATTCATTCATAAGGGTGGAAAATGAAAAGACAAAGTAGCTGTAACAAAACATAAAATCATGTGGTGATTTTCTGGAATTAAAAATGCATCCATATTGGTGAAGATTCTCAGCAATACAAGGAGCAGCAGAGGTCACTTGGCTTGTTCAGCCTGGAGGAGACTGAGGGGAGACATCACTGCAGTTACAACTTCCTGGTGAGAGGAAGAGGAGTGGCAGACATGGATCTCTTTTCTGTGGTGACAGTGACAGGACCCAAGTGAATGGCCTGGAATTGTGTCAGAGGAGGTTTAGGTCAACATTAGGAAAAGGTTCTTCACCCAGAGGGTGGCTGGGCACTGGAACAGGATCCCCAGGGCAGTGCTCACAGCACCAAACCTGACAGAGCTCCAGAAGTGTTTGGACAACACTCTCAGGCACAGGGTTGGGGTGACTCTTGGGGTGACCAGAGCCAGGAGTGGCACTTTGATGATCCTCGGGTCCCTTGCAACTCAGGATATTCTACGATTCTATGATTTAGAAATGTTTTCTGGATGATTCTGACAGTCCTGAGTGGTTTGGGAAGCAGCCACATGCTCACAAGTGCACAAGTGCAGTGTGAAGCCATCACTGACACAGATGTAGGTGGGCAAATTACCCCCAGTCTCCTCCTACACCCCAAATTAATGTCCTCTCCAGCACCAAAAAATCAGACTGTCCCTCGTGTCCTTCGGGAACTGGTTCCAGAGGAGCAGGCCAGGAACCCTTGCCATTTTTGGCAGGTTGCAGTAGTACTGGGGGATATCACAGATCCCTGGCCATGCTCATGGTGCTGACCTCAGTGCCCCAGCACTGTGTCAAGAGCATCTGGTCATCAAAGAGTGGCCCCATCCCCTTGGCTCCTGCTGAAGCCCCAGCAGCAGGGAGACTTCTCTGGTGGTCACAGGTGTGGCATGGCAGCAGGAGTCCCTGTCCCTCATCCCAGCCACCAAGGGGTCTGATCAGAGGTTCAGTGTGGAGCCCATTGGTGCAGCACCTCCTCTCCTTCTGCGGGCCTTCCTGAGCTCCCCACCAGTGATCAGACCGAGGGAAGAGGAATTATTGTTGACATCTATTAAACCTGACTCTGGAGTTATTCTGCACATATTTCCAGGAACTTGAACAGGGAATGCATCTTATCACTCCCCTCAGCAAGCAGAGACCTCCTAGGGGAAATCATGGGTCAGTGGCACTGGAGTTTGCCTTGAGGACAAGGCCATCCCTCCTTCTGGAGAGATGCACCTGGGGAACTGCTGGGCTCTCATGCTATGAGCTTGAGTTGGCTTCCCAGAGCATCCACGGCTCTCACCCCTCCAAGCAGCTCCCATGGTCATGATTCAGCCCACACCCAATTCCCAGTGACATCACCCCAGTGCCCCAGGGCTCCCTGGTGCAATAATCCAAATGGTGACATTGCATCACTGCCACTGGAATAGACCCATTCAGTGCCGAGCAATTGAAAGCCCCCAGAGCAACTGATTTGCTTAAATATTTGTTTAAACACTAAAAAACCACCACATCACTCAGAGAGCACCTTCAGCCCAGGGGTGTAGAAAGCACATAATGGTGAGCTGCCCTGTGATGAACCAAAACCATTTCTGCCTTTTTGATTTGTTGTGTTTAATAGAGACAGTGTTTAACTGAGACAGTGTTTAACTGAGACAGTGTTTAACCTGAGACAACCACACAAAATAGAGGAAATTACGTGAAAAGGCAAGCTGCACCACTTCTAATGAGTGGACAAGCAAAGGCAAGCAACACTGGGAATTATTTTTGGGGGTATCTAAGGACACTAGAAACTCAGATCAGATTGTTAAAACTTCACCACAATGAAACCTCCACAATTATTCTGAGCAGAAGGATTTCTGGGCCAGTCTAAGATGATTAATTGCTTGTGACACCTCCAGAAACTTGAGACACTCCATGCAGCACAAAAGGAAATTCAGATTCCCTGCAGCACCACAGGCATATGCTGTACATCCTGGCAGTACCACGGCTCAGGGAGCTCACTTTTTTGTGTAGCCCCTGGGGTGCTGAGAAGGATGGCAGGCAAGGGGTTAAGTAGTGGCACCGTGGTTTCTGGAAGGGAAAGGCATGCCTCATTAACCAGCTGGAATTCATCGAGGATATGAACACCAGGGTGGACATGGGAAAGGCAGCAAACACCGTATTACTGAGATGTTCAGGGTACATTGAACACAGGTCCACAAAGGAGGACAGTGCAAATGGACAGGTGGCTGAGGGAGGGGACAATAGCCCTGAGGAGTCAGGGACTGAGGGGAGGGAGCAGGAGACCAGGGTGGGTGTCTGATGGAACAGATATCCCCTCTGCCACCTGCCCATGCACAGCCACGGCTTGTGTAACCAACCCCATCTCCCCAGCAGACAGGAGCAGGTGCAGTCAATGCTCTGAAAACCTGGCCCATGTCTTCATCTTCCCCCAGGAGTGCAACCCTCAGATTTCCAGCCCATCACACTCATTTACTAAGCTCACAGGGTACAACTGCACAGCTCTGTGGTTACTAACCCAAGGATCCTGCAGCTTGCAAGAGGTGTGAAAGTGTCCAGCACAAGCTCTTCACTGCTCAAGGCTCACTGCCCCAAGCCTTGGGCCCAGCAGGTGACACATGGCAACTGCAGCACTGCTCCTTTAAATACAGGGTCATGGGCTGCCCACTATGGCCAACTCCAAGTCCAGGATTTTAGGCTTAAACTGAGGCACAAAAAACAGATTCACATGTAAAATGAACTCAACATCTCTATACCCAAAAGGTCAGTGATTTGGAATTTCGTCCAGAAAACAGAAAAAATTTATTCCAACTCCTTTATCTGTCCTGGGCAATTTGAAGTGTGTTACTCTGGAAATCATATTTCATTATAATGCAAAAAAATTAAATAAGCATGGAACTAAGAGAGTGGAGCTATGCATAATCTCTAAAAGAGGGATTCACAGTAGGCTGGTGGAAAAGCAATTGTTCTCTGCTCCCCAGCTCTATGAGTGTTTTAATATTTCACATGACACATTGAGCACAACACAGAATGTGGAAATCAGACAAGTCCAAACTTCCATATGCTTTAGATATTCTTTTACGGGTTAAGAAATACACATTTGACACATCCCCAGTGAATCCAGCTCTTCCGTACTCCAGGTGACTGGTTTTGCTCCATTTCTAGAGCTAAAGGCAAACCACCAAACTCAGGCCCCACAAATTTTGACTGTTTTGTCCCTCAGACAAACTATTAGGCATTTTTGAGACAAATCAAGAAATAGTTACCAAATCCCTTAAAGTCTTTTTCATAGCTCAAAGGATTGCAGTTTTTCTTTTTCTTTAGCCAAAGTCTTCGTAGAAATAAGTCCCTGAGACAAAAGAGAGCTAGAAAGTGTGAGAAGGCGTTGCTCATGGTGTGAAGACAGTGAGACTGCTTGAGTTACACCTTTTTACCTAGGGCAAGGTAGGATGGGATTTTCTGCCCAACCCTGCTCCTTTTTATTTCAAACTTCATCTGGAAGACTTACAGGAGCGCTAGCAGTGCTAAGGGAGGACAGTTCATCAATTTGTAACTCGAGTTTGGTTGTGATTTACATTTGAAGCAGATATTTTAATCCCACAGTTGCATATCAGGTATACTCAGATTTACCACAGTTGTTCTTTCCTCTGGTCAAAAAGAAGTCATTTGGGAAAATCATACACATAAATCCATTCATTTATAACATTTTTTAAAATCAGTTTTTCAAGCTATCTCCCAGGACACTGCATTCTAAATCTGAAAATATGTTGTCCTTTAATCACCAAGGTTGAGAGACTGTATTATTGCAGGGGAAACACATGGCCAACAGAACTGACCCCACTGACCTCACCCTGCCTTTGCTCCCCAACAGCGTGCTCAGCATTCCAGCTAAAGCACCTGGAGATGCACCAGGGCTTGGGACCTGCCTCCTGCTTTATTTCTGCTTATTAGAGGCAAAAAAATACATCCCAGTTCCATACTGAGTCTTTCCATTCGAATCTCCACAGGAGCAGACCTGGAATTGCTCTGCTCTGCTCAAACTGCTATCCCAGGTAAGCCAGTCTGACCTGACACTGCCAGTGCCACCAGCCAGCCTGACCTCTGACACTGCCAGTGCCACCAGCCAGCCTGACCTCTGACACTGCCAGTGCCACCAGTTACCCTGACCTCTGACACTGTCAGTGCCACCAGTCACCCTGACCTCTGACACCATCAGTGCCACCAGCCAGCCTCATCTAACACTGCCATTGCTATCAGCCAGCCTCATCTGACACTGCCAGTGCCATCAGCCAGCCTGACACTGTCAGTGCCACCAGTCACCCTGATCTGACACTGCCAGTGCCACCAGACACCCTGAGCTCTGACACTGCCAGTGCCACCAGTCACCCTGACCTGGCACTGCCAGTGCCACCAGCCAGCCTCATCTGACATGGCCAGTGCCACCAGCCACCCTGATCTGACACTGCCAGTGCCACCAGCTGCAGTCACTCAGCTTGGCTCTCACCCTACAAGAGCCACAAGAAGTATTTGTGGGCACTTCTGATGCTGCTTTCCTCATCCAGGGAAAAGTTCTGGTGGTCCCAAAGAATGTCATGAAGGCCCCAAGTGCCAGGGTCTGTGCCACCATGCTGCTGCTTGGCACAACACAAAATCCCTTAAAACACCTTCTGTCCTCTTGTGGGCAGGTCCACCCATCTCCACCTCTCCTTAAGGCCTGGGAAAAGCTCTGGGTAGTCACAGCTTTTTATTTTCCCTTCAAACCCTTAAGATTCTGGAAATAATATTTCCACGCCTAAATGACAGAGGAGCAGACCCCAAAGCCATGCAGGCTACAGCAGTGCTGTGCAGATGTGAGAAACAACAAGTTCTTCAGCTGAGGTGATGTGAACTGGTGCTTGGGGAGTGAAGAGGGTGGTGACATCCCATTGAAAAATCCAGGGGACAATGAGTGAAGAAGCACTAAAACATTGCACCTTTTCTTCCTTACATTTTTTTTGTAGTTCATTTAACATTTGCTTCTGGCCCAAGTATTATTTGAGTCTGGGGGACAGACTCAATGCATCATGAAATAACTTTGGGGTGCCCCTTGAGTACCAGCCTGTTGCTCAGGTCTCCTGCCCATGTGCACCACAGAAGTCAATTGATGGGCTGCAGCAAAAAAAAAAAAAAAAAAAAAAAAAAAAAAAAAAGATGCTGCCAGTTCCCTGCATGCAGAAAACATCAGCCTTGATTGTTTGCAGAGGTGTGCTACTCTTCCAAAGATCTCCCTCAAGCCACACCTATGCCAAAAGTGAGGATGCAAATGCAATTGTCTTATTGAAGCAAACCAGAGTTTATTTAGCATTTATTACCCATTTTGTTGTCACACATGGTTTCTTCTCTGTTGGTTTTCCTCTGGTAAACACAGACTTTTTTTAAATTTTATTTTTTTAATAAAATATATAAAACATTGTGCATTGCTATCCATAGGAAAACTGTAGTTTAACAAAAAAAAAAAAAAGAATAAGGCACATTCCTGTGCAGCATCTTCAAATATATATATATATATATATATATTTAAAACAAAACAAAAAGAAAACCTTTTTCAACCTCTTTGAGGTTGTTAACTTCTCACTAGTCACTGACACATCTCTTATATTACCATAATTTCACTGTTGGAGATGGGTTGGGTTGTGTTTGACAGGGGCCAGCAGGGAGAACAGACTCAAAAAAATAATAGGATTTTATCCCTGAGGTGTCAGTAGAAAAGCTAAATGTTCCCATTGAAAAGGAAGATGAAAAGACAGCCATAAATAACTGAATACACTATGGCAAACATCCAAGCACCGAGATGATTTCACGATGGAAGAATCCCCCTCCCCCCCATCCCCCAGTTCTTAACAAGTCCTATTTGCTGTTGGGTTTTAATTAGATTAATCTCATGGCTTCTGAAGTCACAAGACAACTGGTCAGGATGCACCTCCCCGTCCTTCCCCAAATCATCTTTCCAGAGTTGTCATTTTGTTCACAATTCTCCCACAGTCTTCAGGAAAGGGAAACCAAAAAATCCCAATGGAGACCAAATCCTGGCAATCTCTCTGCCCAGCCAGGAGAGGAGCACTCACACCCCGCTGTGCCCAACCCCATATCCCACATGGGACTGCCATTTCCTCCCCTGCTGCCACTCAGAAATGAAGTTTTTCAATCACTTCTTTGGAACCAGAAGGTGTCCGTGAGGAGGGGTGATATCAACACGTCCGGGAGAGAGAGATGGGGAAAGCTTCATTGCTGTCCATCCCCACGGCTCCAGGTGGCACACCTGATGGGAAAAGGGGAGACACCCATTCCTCCCCTCCCTCTCCTCCCCGGGGAGCAGGGCAGGAATCCCGGAGTCCCGGCTCAGTAGTAGCGGTTGAGGCTCCTGGTGCCGGGGATGTCGGGCTGGCCGTTCATCCAGATCTCGCGGATGATGCGCTCCCGCTCCTCCAGGCGCTGCGCCCGCTCCAGCTCCTCCGCCGAGGTGAACACGTTCATGTTCAAAGTCCTCTCGAAGCGGCGGTGCCTGCGGGCAGACAGGTCCGACGTGGTGTCCGAGTCGTCGTCGCTGTCGCTGCTGTCGCTGTCGCTCTCCCGCTCCCGGGGCGGTTTTTTGGAGGAGGAGCGCTTGCAGTCCGTCCTGCAGGACACCCTGAGCACCAGCGCCAGCAGGGTCAGCACCAGTCCAATGCACACTCCGGACACGAAGTACAGGGCAGCCCGCTCGGGGTTTTCTGCGAGGAGAAAGGAGATGATGGAGGAGAAGAGCCTTTCAAAGAACAGAACACGCGCGGCCCCTCTGTGCACACACGGTTTCTGCAGGGGGGCCGAGTTTGCGGTGGCCGCTTTTACTTCCATGCCCTCCTTTGTCTCCTCCCCCCAGGGCAATCAGGAACTTAAACCCTGGATTTGCTGCCAAGGCATTTGCCCACATGCAGAACGCGGGTTTGCTGCAGTTCTGGAGTGTTTTGGAGTTGTCTGGGAGGGAAGGAATGGGAGCAGCCCACAGAATTAAATCTGATTCCCACGGGGTTGACACCGGTGCTGCACAGGCAGCTGCAGGGGAGAGCATCTTGCTGCCGCATCCACTGCCTTCAAACCAGGCACAGAGATGAGCACAAAACTTTATATGCCCTGTGCGGTGGCCCAGCTGAAACGGGAGGCTTGGCAGCGTGGCAAAAATGCATATTATTTATTCATAGACTTCATTTGCTTATCTAAGGCAAGAGTGCTGGCTCCCCGCCCAGACCACCAAAATATCTACCTGTGCTCCACAGGCAGAGCTGGAGTGAGTGCACCAACAGGATGAGTCCTGCACAGCCACATTTCTGAGGTGATATAACAAGACTCCAAAGGATCCACAATGCCTTTCAAACTAGGTCATCTTGTTTATTTACCACGTCTTTTTTTTTTCTTGTTCATGGGACTACTTAGAAGTGTAATTATGATAAATGTTTTTACTGCCATTCCCCTGGGCTGAATCATCTTGGTTTATAGGTGCACTAAATGGGTAAAGGTGAAATGAGAAGTGTCAAGGCCAGCTCTACTCTGCAGCATCTGCTGGGTGTCTTAAGCTCAAGGATGGAGTCAGTTCCTCAGATGAGTTTTATTCCCTTGAACTCAGTGATGGATCCATAACAGTTTCCACCAGCTGAGACCCTGACATTTGGCCCCAAAAGATCTCTGTAGCTAAAAGGCTTCACTTCCCTGCACAGTGCTTTTACAAGTGCCCTTTCCAGCTGACCTCCTAAAGCAAAGTTTGCAAAAGGTGAATTGGAAACTACTTGGAGATATTCAAAACTCAACAGGGCAAGATCCTGCTCTAATTTCAAAGCTGGCTCTAAATTTGAAGTTAGCCGTGTTCTGGGGAGGGAGCTGGACCTGGTGACCCTCAGAGGCCTCTTCCAACCTAAATTATCCTCTGAGTCTGTGGCCAGAGCCCAAAAACTGCCTGTGCTCTTCTAGGCAGTGTGGAGCTCAATGCCTGGAGGTGCTGATGGTGCAGTTACAGAGATGAAATGCCTTTGTGCTCTTCCCTTCTCTCCCAGAAGAATCTCAAAGGTGACTGATGAGCCAAGGTGAAAGAAGATGTCAAGACAGTCTGAAAATTTGCTAACAAATCGTTAGACTGGTACAAAAGTGGTCGGTATGGATGACATGGGGAAAAATCAGGCTGAAGATAGCACAAAGAAATATGAGGAAAGTGCAGCAGATAAGTCCAAAAAAAGAAAGAGGTGGACCAGTCTCCTGCAAACTCTGCTGTAATGCAAAGAACAAGCAGGACACTAAACTGAATGTGTCAGTGGGCCCATGACAGGGATGTTGGAACTGATGGTCAATTGGCCTTTAGATGGTCTTTGAGATTCCTTCCAACCACACAACTCCATGAAATGCAGCAGTAGTTGGGAGATCAAGTGAGACCAAAGCCATAGGCTTTAAACTAAGATATTTTGACAAAAGAAAAATTCCAAGGGTAAAAAGAAGGCTCCAGAGTAGGCCAGGAGAATGTGCCAATGGCCCCTGCAGCAGCCTGGCTGAGTGAAATCCTGGCCCCAGTGAAGGCAACAGCTACTCTAAATTCAAGGGTCAGGACTCAAATTAAAACTGCAGCTTCCTTTGTGCAGTAGGAAGAAAAAGCAAAAGCTGCCAGTCGTATGTGAACAGTAATGAAAAGAAAAAAAAAAAAAACCAGGAAAAAGCAAAATCCCTACCTGATAACATTTTTACTTTCATGTGCAGTTTAACTGAGGACAGTGATCACCCAGCTCCTTTTGCAGGGAGCCCCAAGAAGGGCTCTGGGGACCCTGGCAGTGTGAGCAGATGAGCAGCACTGGGGGTTTGCACTGGAGGGCACGGGGTGCAGTCTGCCTTGGCACTTCCCTGAGCACCACATTCTGCACACACATGGGCTTGATTTGGTTGCATTAGTTCCACTGCTCGCTCCTTTAGAGCAACTCATAAAAAAAACATAGATTGGAGCCTGACACACAGACACATGTGGATTCTCTGCCCCCGATTTTGCCTGTGTCCTGCTTTTCCTTCCTCCTCCACACTCCTTTTTCCATGCTACTGTATCCAGCTCATGAGCAATTTTACCTTGATTGCTACTTAAGCAACCATTTTTCTTCCCCTGCTTGTGTTCATCTCTACAGCCCTTCATGCAGTGCAAGGGCTGTAATTGAATCTTTGGGCTCCAGTGGCATTTATGAGCTCCTACAGCTACTCTGTCAACATCTGAGACACTGTCTGGACTTCCTCACGGAGCTGTAGCCCTCTGTTCAACTGCACTCTTGGCATTTATCATCCGCACAACCCACTTGCACAGCAGCATCTCTTTTTTTTCACAGAAGAAAGAGCAACTTAAGCTAAAAACCATGGGCTCTGCTTTTTCTCACTTGAGTTAGCCAAGTCAGCAATAGCCTAAATTTGGGGGTTTGATGGCTGATTAGTGATTTTGAGAGCCTACCCCACTGCATGTTCTACTTGTAGAGACCAAAAACAGGCACCTTCTTCAGCAAAGGGATACTCAGCACCTTCCAAAAGCTCAGGGGTGGCCCAGATTCATCACACCAACAGTGAAGCTCCTCAAAACACTCATTATACTTGAAAAAATTTTCTTTAAAAGTAAATGGACATGAGTAGCAGGAGTTAGCACAATTTTGATATGCATTCTTGTGTGTGTATGCATGTATACATGCATTAAAATATAGATTTTGACCACTGAAGTTTTTCTTCCAATGCTGTGGATGACAGCTCAGAGCTTCCAGCAGGACCCAGTTTGTGTCAATCTCTTTGGCTGGGGTTCCCTTTCCCCTTCCTTGTATTTCTCTCTCTGGATTGAAAGCATTGATGAAAACGTCACTGATTCAAGCCTGAATTTAGTCCATGCAGACAAAAGATATATACTCTACATAACCCTCTATACAAAAGCCACCATTTCCTAGGCACTCAAACTGGCCAAAAAAATTAGAAACACATTTTATTTTATTTTTCCAACCAAACCAGCAGCAATTACGGAGTTTGTTTCCTGAGGGCTAACAATCTGCTGGGAGCATCAGCCCAGACTGCCATTAATTCCCCAGGAAATGCCCCAGGTCAAGGTTGTTATTGCTATTATAATAAATTGTTTCAATAAATAAAAAACAATCTAGGCATTAACGCTGCTGGCTTCTGGTAATGGCTTCATGCATTCCAAAACCTCAGGGGGGAGGAAAATTTCAGAGGGCCCCCAGTAAAAGGTTCAGCATTAAGCATGGCCAGACAAACAGTAGGAGCAATATCTTCTAGGGAATTTACAGTCAGCCCCACAGGCTGCCGAAATCCCCTGATAGAACAGAGGAAGCTCTCCAGGAGCCCCTTATTAATAAGGCTCAGGCCAAGCAGTCTAAAATTCTGAATGATCTCCCCTGGGTCGTATTTTGGAACCCCCTTGTTAATAACTTGGCAGCAAAGCTTTGCTTATGGAAGAAGAATTAAACAGGGATTTGTGGAGGTTTCCCTCCTACTGCTTCATCCTGAAAGCAGTGACAAAACTGGGATAAGTCTCCTGTCCAAAAGGAGGCACTGGAAGAGCTCTGATACATTTTGAATGTTTAATATTTATATAACCACGAGGGACGTTTCTGGTCTGGCTGATAGACTGTGACTGCAAAGACAGTTCCAGCTGTCACTGGGACTGGTGAAGTCTTTCCAAACATTCAGGCAGGTTTTGGAGCAGGTCCATGACAAATAACAGGTCTGAGGTTTGTAGGCAGAGATTGCAACTAATTAAAAACCTAATTCTATAAAGAAAATCAGCTTTCAAATAAAGGGTGTCTCCGAGTCTTTTGCAAGACTGAACTCTGAATAATATTAATCTGTTTGATCAGCTACTAATTTCATTCCTCATTGGCATTATTCACACTTTCCCCCTGTTTCTGAAGAAATAGGATCTGGAAGCTGGAAAGAGACTGACACCTAACTGGCTTTGATACTTAACCATGACAGCTGCAAACCAAGACTCTTGCTTCCTGCTGTGCTGTGATTTTTACTCTTCAGTTGTCCACAGGAAGGATCCCAGCTCTTATATGGGAATATCAGTCATACAGAGGTTGGAAAAGTGCACAGAGGCTTTTGCTAATCCTGGCACTTCTCTCTGCACTGCAAGACCCTGCTTGTGGGAGTGACTGAGTCTGCAGATTCTTCACCTGCAGCTGCCCAAAACAAAACTGTTTTGTGCAGAAAATGTGAACACCATTGAGCAGAGAAGGGATTCCATTATTTGTGGATGCTCTTCCCAGGCTAAAAACACCCCATTGCCAGGAAAGAGGAAAGGCAGTAGAGAGGTTCATCCTTTCAAGCCTGCATGAAAGAGCAAAAACCCATGAAAGAGCAAAAACTCACAGCTTCATTTTCCTGCAGTGGATCTGAGGATATCCATCAGAAAAAACAATTTTTTTTATATTGCCTCTGCCTATTTACAATTTTCTTTTGCAAACTCCTATTCTGAGACAGCTCATCAGCACAGGAAAGCCCAGAATGCAGCACTTTCAGTCTACAGAGAGCACCTGAGGGACGTGTTCAGTGTCACTGAACACAGCAGTTCTTGCACTGCTGTTTCTCTTTGGCACCAGGGCTGTGGTCAGGAGCAGTGGGAAGATGTGTGACCCAGGACCAGCCCTCCCTGGCTGCTCCATACCCTACCTCTCCTGAGCCACTATAATGGATCCTCTATAGACATCAGCTGTGGCTTGAGCTGCCTTCAGGGCCCCAAACTCAGGCAGGCACAAAAAAAATCCAACTGCTCTGCTGTTCAAAATCTGCACTATGAAGAGGGATGGCTTGGCAGTGCTCTAGTTTTATGCAAATTATATTTGTGCCCTGTGATACAGTTTGTCTTTGAAGTCATAAGTTAAAACCTCTCCATACTCACATGTAACAAAATAAATCATGACAAATCCATCATTTCCACTAAAAGCAGATGCTACATTACATGCAGCAGTTAAAGATGGTTTAAGACATCTGCTGTTTCAATCCGTGAGTCAGTCACCAATTATTTTTATAATAAATAACAAACTGAACATACATGTCACTGAGACTAAAACCCATCCAACAGCCATGGTGAGGAGCATGGGAACCAGATGATCTTTAAGGTCTCTTCCAACCCAAAACATTCTATGGTTCCATGATACATTGGAAAACATAAGCAACCAAGTCCTGAACTCAGCACTGGAAAGCAAAGTTTTGAGGTCTGAATTTACCTATTTGACATCCAGTGGATGTGAACACAACACAAGGAGACCACATCAAGGGAGGGCAGGCAAATCCCCCAGCAACAGGACAGTTAAAGTTGTTTGTGCTGCAGTAAAATCTGGCGGCTCCTGCCAAGGCTGACACCTTGTGATGGGGATGAATCAAGACCTTATGCCCTAAAACCAACACAAAGAGCTCTGCTGTGGGCAATGGAAGCAAAATCCACGGGACATTGTCAGCACTCCCGAATCACAGTCCCAGCTATCCTGGACCATTAATCCTACAGCTTTCACTGCCCATTACTGCTCAGATGGGGAACACAATATTAACAGCATTTTGTTTTATAGTAGGGATAGGAAGGTCGGTATTCTCATGTAGAAAAATGGTTGCTATAGGTAAGGGGGGATAAGTAGGATAGACAGAAGACTCCTTTAAAGCTCATTTTTCTAACTTCCTTGGAGAAACCCATGCAAGAAAACAAAACTATCTTACTCAGCTATCTTCTGTGAAGAACAATACCAATTCCATTTAATGAAGGCTGTCATGAAAAGATGGATCCTGATGACAGCACTGGATGTATAGAAGAGCAGAAACCTGTTTAACATTCATGGTCCTTTTAGAAGAACTCTTCACTAAAAACTATCAGAAACCCTCTCAATAATCTACTCAGGTGTTCCAAAGTGCAAAGCCCAAGTTGGTTGCTTCAAATCTGAACACTTGGATTAGCAGCATAGTGGCATTTCTGCAAGAGCAAGAGCATGGCACCAAGAATGCAATACTGCTTAAGGAATTAGCAAAACTGAATTAGCAGGCAAACATGAAAAAGTAGCTCACAAATACTGGAGTTTTAGTTAATATAGACTTGAACACTTCCAGGGAAGGGGCAGCCACAACCTCTCTGAGCCACGCGTGCCAGTGTCTTACCATCCTCACAGTAAATCTAATATCTAATCTAAACCCACGCTCTTTCAGTTTAAAGGCATTCCCCCTGGTTCTGTCCCTTCTCTTTCACCTTTTAAAATGAGTTTTTTTAGAAGACTGCTCCCCTGTTACTTGAAAGATACACGTGGGTGAAAGATAAACTGTGATCCAGGTAAAACTTACTCTAAATTAGATTTAAATATACAATCAAGTAGATGCTCAAGTTACTTCATCTTCACACTTCTACTGAAGATAAGCCAAATTCTCTTAAGCAGTGTAAAGATTTGAGTGCTGCCTATTTTCCAAATTACAGGACAACAAACTTGCCTCCCTAATGAGCCAGGCTTTGATCTGCAGGAAAATGAAGCATTAGGAATAATACCACATGTAAGATTAAATTGTATTTAACTCCAGATGAGAGTGAGCCCAGTGGAAAGTAGTGCACAATAAACTCTGTTATCCACTGTCTGCTGGAGCTGCCCCGGTCAGGCCTTTCAAGGGAGAGCTCACTGAGAGAAGAATGAAATACATAAACAGAGAGGCAGATTTAGCCCCAGGTGACTGTGAAAGGAGGGCTGCAGTAA
The DNA here is from genome assembly GCA_025920805.1 of Petroica traversi. Taxonomy (NCBI): domain Eukaryota; kingdom Metazoa; phylum Chordata; class Aves; order Passeriformes; family Petroicidae; genus Petroica; species Petroica traversi. The sequence continues at coordinate 11,966,043 of JAHLSL010000038.1, read as the reverse complement.
GCCTGAGGAGCCCAGGGAGCTGTGAGGCACCAGACATACCTGTGATGAAGGCATAGGCAGCCAGAATGTTGCTGAGCAGGGCCATCTCCGTGCTGACACCCACGGGCTCCATGCTGCTGCTGCTGCTGCTGCTGCTGAGTGCTGGTGGTTGTGTCTCATCCACAGGGAGCAGGAGGGGGGTGTTGTCAACAGGGTAGAAAGTGGCCGACCTCCCTTTCTTCTTCTCTACTTTGACACAGAAAGGGAATGAGAGATGAGGAATGGAGAACGTGACCCAGCCCTACCCTGCCTCATCCCCACCAGATCAGCATCAGTGTTCAGAAATCTGGAGCTGCTGGACAGGGAGACACCCAAATTTGCCTCTTTTTGGGGGGTAACTAAACCTTCTCAAGCTGAGCACATACCCCATCTACATCCAGGCATCATCATCTCTCCCCCATCTCCTGCTCTTTCATGTCACCACTTAGACACACCCACCTATGCAACAGCAAATATATAGTCAGGTTTCTTTTCTCTTACGTAAATCAAAAGAGCCTTTATCAACAGTGGGTTCTGCTAAGCTTGTAAGGAGGACTGGGAAACACAGGCAGAGCCCACAACCCTCTGCTGGTGTGGTGCTGTAGTGATCCATCCCCACCTGGCAAACAGACGTGCTTTCTCTCCAGCCTTTGTGGGGAAGGGCAGACCTGAGTTTATGACTTCCTTCAGAAGTCTGCTCGTATTGTGTTTCACTGAGACACCACTTCCCCTCTGGAGAGGTGAGTGAACATGGGTTAATGATTTGATTTTATTTGTTGAAGACTGGAGCTAAGGAGGCAGTTCATTCCAGGAGGCTCAAAGAGACCCTTTCAGACCTTATCAGCTCGCTGTTGAGGGCTCCCCACACCTTGATCAGACACCCCCACTACTCACAAAACAGTAATTGTTTTCAGCACAGGAAGAAGTCAATGCACAGGATCCAGCTCCATCATCTATGTGAGCTTTTAACTGTAGTTATTATAGATTTTCAGGCTCCCTTCCCTGGTTGTCTAGTTCTGGCCAAAAGCAAGCATCCCTGTAAAATCACAGACTTGCACCTGGCTTCCATTTTTCTGCAGGTTTTTAATTCAGGACACTACCAACTCCATCTCCGATGATGCCATCAGTGCCATGCAAGCAAAAGTATTCTGTCAGGAGTTGTGATGTGAGATGGTCTTTGTTCCTTGGCTGCCTGATCCAACTCCTTTCCCTGCAAACCCAGCAGCAGGAGATACCACATTCAGCTTCCCTCTGTGGGTGCCAGGAAGCAGCTCAGCCCAAGGGAGCAGGAACCGAAAGTGAGGGGTGGCAAAGAGAACAGGTAATACTGGATAGAGAGGGACTGAGGGCAGGGATGTGCACGCAGGGATGCCAACTCCTGCCTGGAGGAGAACCAGTGGGGATGGATGTCCAGGTGTCACTGGGAGGGATCAGCCCCAGGGAATGTGGGCACAGCTGCACCTCTGCCACTGAGTAGCTGCATGGCCTTGGGAAAGCCACATATCCAAGGCTACCACGGTGTTAATTACTGGCCTTTGAGCGAAGTGTTTAAACATGAGTGCTTGGGTGTCATATCCCAAAGGGTAAAATATCCCAAGAGCTCTTGCTGTAGGAGAAGAGGGATCTCTGCAGATCCCTTGTGCTAATGGGGCACAGAAGGTCCCAGAGCACATTCAGCTGGAAATCAGTAGCAACATTCCAAACTTTTTTAAAATTCAGATTAACATGTCCTCTAATCTCTTCTTTATTCTCACTATAAAAAATCCACCTGTACAAGTATTCAAATTTTTCCCTACCACTGCTCCAAAGAAATCCATGGAAGTAGGGTAAATATTTAATTTCCAAAAAATAAGCCTTAAAGTTGGGATATTTCAGAGCATCTCAAGGAGCACCATGCATCTGAACTAAGGCAAGAGAAATCTGCTACCAGTTGATGGATAGCAGAGAGTCATTCAGCTCTCCCCACAGCAGACACTTAAAGCTCAATGTATTTGCTCATACACAGACATCTAAGACACCCCAGGGTCAGGAGGACATCCCTGCAAAGATGGCAGGTATGAGAAGGGATGGAGGGGAAACTCTCACCCTTCTAGAGGCCAGGTGAACACTCCAGGTCATCACGAATGACTCATTTATATGGGGGTAACTGAATCCTGCCTGAGATGCCTCCTGACTGAGGTCTAGCCCTGACCTGGTTAATGTAAAATCCCCTCACAATCAAGGAAAATGAAGGGCACCACCAGGATATAATCTCATATGTATTTCCTATGATGGACACCATCTCTGTTGGGTGTGGAGCAGGCCTTGCAAACCATGTGCAACAAGAGTGCCTTTAGGGGCCAAAGGAAGGGATAACTCCTCTTGACATGTGAGATGGAAGAAGAATCCTTTTTTTTCCACTTCTAACTTGTTTAAAAAATAGATGCAATCCAACACGCTATTAAATGAATACTTGTCTGCATACACTAAACTCCAGCAAAGAGCACCACAAAACCACAGAACTGGTTTTATCGTTGGCAGGATTGTACAAGCAAAGGCACGGAAGACAGAAAATGACTGGACTTACACGGGAGGGAAAAAACAAACAAACACAATTTCACAAGGGCCATGTGTTCTTACACTGCATAGTTCTCTGGTCTGCCATTCATTTCAGGATCACACTAAAAGATATTCCCTTTCCTACTTCCTAGCTGTGAAGACTTGTCAATGCCTAATCAGCTCACTACTACAGGTTTTCTCCCCACCACCCTTTGTTCGCTATTCCCAGTCACTTGCACAGTTTCTCTGTGAGTTTACACCAAAGCTGAACAAAATCCATTAGCCAGCAGTAAATTTGCCCAACACCACAGTATAAGCACAGGAGAGGTTATTCATGACACCAGGCTGACATTAGCAAATAGTTTTAATAAAAGAAATAAAACAGGAAGGGAGATTACTGAAATTTCCAAGTATTTTGTTGTTTTTGAAACATTCTTCTAGCTTTTAATTTCAAAATGACATCTTTGTTTGAAAAGTGGTTCATATTTTGAAAATGAATGAATAAACTATGTGAAAACTAAACAAAAGGTGACATTCATTGAAGTAAAATGTTTAGATGAGTGGAATGAGTTCAGGATATTTTTCCTTGCTTAAAAGAGTCTCCAGGATCACAATATTTATTTGGGGCTAACTCAAAACTCTTTTCCTTGACAGGTTTTCAGTAAGGCCCCAAAACTGACAAATCTGTTATTGCCAGTTCTTATTTATTTGAGAATTGGCTACCCAAGCTGTGGATTAACTTTGCCAGGAGTGTAGACAGAGACAAGCTCTGCTCATACCCACCCTCGAACTGGATCTCTGGGAGCACAGACTGGGATTTTCAGAAGTGTCATAAACCACCTCCTGCATGTTGGGAAACAGCACAAAACCACTAAGGAACCCTACACGTGCTCACCTGTGCTTTTCCTTTATTCATACACCACCTCTTCCTCCTACTCACCTATCCCTAGAGATGGCTAAGATCTGACTTCACTCTTATCTCTTCACTTTGCATTTAATGAAAATAACATCGTATTTAAAAAACTTCTCTGTCCCCGTGAGGCAGAGCTGCTGTCTCTGCCTTGTTTGTTTTTTTTCTTTGCCACTGCATTAGAAAGGTCTGGAAAGTATTTCTGTGATGAGTTTGGACATGCATGGCCATAAGTGCTATTCCAAGGAACTGTTTCTTGAACAGTTTCGCAGATCACTTTAGCTCATTGCTGGTCACGTCCTGAAGCTGCCACAGCCCTTTCTAAATGTGACACAGATGGGATTCAGGAGCAGAACAGAAATCCAGAAAAGGGGAGATGGAAAGGAACAATTACCACAACACCATTATGTCTGGGCCAGCATCACAACAGTCACAGCTACCTGGGAGAGCTCGCTCTATGTTGGAGGGAGAGACATCCGACAGGAACACGCCGTCCCCTATCACATTGGGGTCAAACACTCTTGGCTGCAGAGGAAAATGTGGCTTCTGATATCCCTGGTGATCACTTGGTCTTGCCTGAGTTTCATGCAGAAGCTTCTTGGGAACTGAAAAAGAGGAGCAAGAAGAGCACAGTTGTTAGAGTGAGTTATTTCAGCTGGTCAGAATGAGGATTGTCACATCTTGCTGTGGGCTCAGTTGATAGTTAATTATACCACGTGCAGCCCAAACAGACATGGGCTCATTTTCCACTATGGTGAATGCTCTCCAAATGCCAGCACAGAGACATTCAATGAGAGAATGCTGGAAACTATAAAGTGATTAAGATGCTGTTTATTTACAATTAAGCCTCGAGACTAGGCTAAGGATCAGATTCAGACATTTTATTTAGACACTCATCTTAGAAACTGAAATAGAGCCTAGTAAGCCAGGCTTTGGCCTCAGCTCTGGGCTTGAGGCACTCCAGTTAGAGCTCTCTGTTCCTACCATGACAGCATGCTGGACAGGGTGCCCTGCAGTCTGAAATCCTGCCTCTCTCCATCAAGTTGCTGGCTCAAGACTGAACATCAGAAGTTTCTGTCCACTCCAGATTCACAAAACCAGACTCCAGAGGATGCTGTTCACATGAAATTATAAAGCTTAAATCATCCTCCATGGAAATAAATTCCTGCTGTAAGAAAACCTCACCACCCTGTGAGGTCCAAAATACACTGTTTCCCATTGGGTTTTAGGCTGTAAGGAAGATGGGAAAGGCCCATTCTCCATTCCCACCATCCTGAGGAGCCTGAAGACTCAGCTAATCCCTACTGCTCTCTGTGTTTTGTCAGCCACAGCATGAGCAATATGCAGGTGAAATGATGGGTTAATATCTGACAGATTTTTTTGGACATCTATGGTCTCTCCTTTGGACCAAAGCATGCCCTAATAACAGGAGTGTTTTCTCCTCCTTGATGTTACAAGGCCAGTTCTTCAGCTGTACAACCAGGTAAAGAAATCAAAGCTGGTGTAGCTACCTCAGTGTACACTCACTGAAGACGAATCCACACAATAAATTCACTAATTTCCCCTGTAGGGACAAAGAATGGAGTTATCTATGGAGCTGAACCAGTTTCTGCCTCAGCCACAGCCAACACCTGAGGCTATTTCAGAGCAAAGTGCTTCTCCATACAAAAAGAAGAAACATATACAGGTCATTCTCTTTAGAAAGTAGAGAAATTGAGTGATGAAAGACAAAAATAAATAAAATCTTCCATGGAAGAAAGATTTCTTTTCCCTGACATTGACTATACATTAATGCAGAGCAGACAACCAAGATTTTAGTGGCTTAAGACACAGACTGTTGAGCACTAGGCACAAGATCAGTAGATCCATGTGAGCTTCAAAAGATTTCCAGGATGCCCATTTTCCCTTTCTCCAAGTCTAACACCACCCTCCTCTCTCATTCCAAGCAGGCTGCCTCCTCCCAGTGCCTCAGTTTCCCCAGGGCTCTACTTGGGATCGTGTTATCTCTCATCTCCACCCTTCTCAGGGGCGTGAAGAAGCACAATTAAAAATGCAAAGCACTTTGAGATGCTTGGCAGAAGCTTGAAGGAGGACTTGGAAAGAGGGCAACTCTGGATCAGAAAGGAAATTCCTGCCTGCCCCCTGCAGCTAATCAGCTGCCAGACTGGAACAGGAGATTTAATCGCATCCATTAAATTTGCCTGCATCACCCACCACATTAGTGGTGGGTGAAGTGATCCAACCACCTTATTTACGTTATGTTCCACTTACTGTCTTTGCTGAGGCAAAGAAAATTGTAGCTAGATTTACAGACTGACCTCCTGTATTAGGCTGCCAGGACATCAACACTGAAGTTCTTGCATTATTAGTAGAGTCATGCTAGGCCATGAAACAGACAGAAAACCCCACATATCAAAGAGCTGGCACAGCAGTTTTTAGTGAAACCTGAATTGGCAAACGTTGGAAGGCAGCAAAAAAACAAATCCCCTGGTAGGAACCAGACAGGAATGAGGGGGATACTGTGCCAGGGAAATATCAGAAAGTCTGGAGAGGAGGTGGGTAGAGCAGATATTATCTTGCAAACCACAGCCAGGGAGAACTGCAGTTCTGGGTGCCTAATCTGAGGCACCCAAAAGGATGCAGAAGGCACAGGGCTCAGCGCCCTCCAAAAATAAAGGGTCCTATTGCTGTATCTCAGCATTTAAAAGACACAAGATATTTTCCTTTAAACCCAAGCTGCATACCAGTAACCTGTCAGTAGGTATCCAGTGAAGAAAATGCAGCAAAAGGCTTTCATGTTTCAGACTTACTCTTCTTCATAAATGCCTCCTTTACCTCTCAGCATTGATGAACATCTCCAGGGCACAAGAGAGGCTGGGTGGATCTGCATCTTGCATAGAATAAGTGACACTACCGGACACTTAAACATTTGAGTGAAATAGAGGAAAGAAACATCATCATTTCCTAAGCACGCCCAGAGAACTGAGATATGGCTTTTCCATCTTGGCATCTGTGCCACCACCATTTGAAGGCTACCTACAGGACCAGGGGAGGAGTTAAGTAAAGCAAAACATTGCTAAATCAGTCCGCAACTGGTCAACAGCATCCAAGGAAGAGTAGAGATGGAGAAGTATTGAAGGAGAAGCCCTGATAGAGGGTATTTATTGTCACAGCAACTTTAGGAGTAGGACTGTGCTGTTACCTCTTTGAGATGGCCGAGGAAGTAGGAACACTATCAAGTAGTCATTTGGTGCCTTAAAACACAGGTGGCTGTGAGGACAGATTCCCAAAAGCAGGCATCTTAACATCTCTGGTTAGCACACACTTTGGTACTTTCAAAAATCCCAAGAGGTGCTTTTCTTCACTAAATCCCTTAAAACTCTGGGAGCAACTTGGTGCAGCACAGGATGTCTACAGCACATAACCTTGGAGTTTTCCATTTCAAGGAGTCATTTTTCTCTGTGGACTCCATAAACATCTCCAGTACATTTTGCCAGGAAAGGCCCATCTTTGCAAAGAGTACACAGAGAGATGGCACGCAGTAAGTCTGCTCTTTTTCTAGTTTATATGATGCTCAGCCGATACACAACTTTCTTTTGATTTAGAAAGACTGCAGAATGGAAAGCCTTTCTCAAGTGTAAAATACCTCGCAATTTCCAGTTAGCTCCTGTGTGGCAGCCAACTCCACAAGAAAGATTAAACATCTGGTTCCTTTGAAATGCCCTCCTTAAATTCTCCAGAGAGGAGTGCATCTGACACAAAGCATGGCATGAGTTGAAGCAGTGTCAGGGAAAATTATTTATTATTTAAACTACCAGAAGAAAAAGTACCAAGGATTTTAGTCTTATCTCAGTATTAAGCAAAGAAATCCTGGCAGGGAAGGGTTGGCACTTGTCCTGCTCTACGCAATCAAGCAGAGATGTTAAAGCAACTCAGTCAGCAGAGCGAGTGATGGATGTCGAGAAGAGGGGAAGAAACGGCTTCAATCAAAGTGTTAACACACACCACATAGTTAGGGAGCCCTGCAACCTAAAAATGCACATGAGAAATGAGCTGGGATCATCTGGTAGAGAGGAGATGAGTTGCTGTGGGGATCTCTAGGGACTATCAGTCTCTCAGGGGGTAGCAGTCAGCATTGAGATGTGGGTATTTATCCAAATGATAAAATTCTACAGCAGCTTGGGCTGTGCATCTGAGAAGTGCAGGCAGAGATGTAACTTTTCAGATGGCAAGCCCTGCTCAGGGGTTTAACTCAAGCATCACCACATGAATTCCGTGTCAGCCAGGACTTGATCTGGAAACAAAGTGTCACCATCGCTTGTGACACTCCATGACAGCACCTGCAGAAATTGGTTCTAGGTTATAAATCTGCAGGGGAGATTTGGATCAGCTGGTTGATTCCTCTGCCATTACAGGCTTTCAAGTCTTTATGTAATCCCTCTGTGTCTGCTTTAAAAGCAATCCCAGCTCCCACTGCTCATCTGTCCGAATCAACATCATGTTAGCAATAATTTATACCAGTTCCCAACCCAAGAGCTGCCTTACCTACTTGCAATGAATTAATGGCACCAATCTTCCAACCAAACCTCTCCTCCACTGCCTGGCAGCCTCCCCCCACTGCAGAAACAGGGATGAAGGAAAATCAAAGCCAGAGTGTGTTCTCATGGGCAGAGCAGACCCATCAGAGTCGGTAGGAGCAGCCGGCAGGATAGTGTGAAAAGGCACATGCTGGTGCTGCTGACAGTATCCTTATTTGTACTTGGTGGAGACGCCTTCTGCTGGAATTTTCACACAAGCAGTTTCTTGTGTGGCCAGAAAACCCAGGCTGATGAAAAGAAAAAATTACTGTGTCTGCAAGCAGCAACATTCCGAATTGCAGGGCTAAGAGATGGAAAGGGCCAGTCAATACCTCGCCTCTGTTCATAAAGGGCAGAGAATCACAGACTGGTTTGGGTTGGAGGGAACCTGAAAGATTATCTTGTTCCAAGCCCCCTGCCATGGGCAGGGACACCTTCCACCAGACCAGGTTGCTCCAAGCTCTGTCCTACCTGCCCTGGGACGCTTCCAGGGATGGGGCAGCCACAACTTCTCTGGACAATCTGTGCCAGAGCCTCACCACCCTCACAGGGAAGAATTGCTTCCTAATACCAAATCTAAACCTACTGTTTTTTAGTTTAAAGCCAGTCCTCCTTGGCCTGTAATGACATGTCCATGTTCCTCCTCAGGTTTCTTGTAGGCCCCTTTCAGGTATGAAAAGCCCATAATGAGATAATTTGCTGTGATCCATCTAGTTTTAAACACTCCAGTCCTGGGGGTTCGACCAATTGCCACAATATATTATTTTCAGTGGAATACTGCTCTTTCTGTGTAATTATTTTCCAGCATTGCTGAGTGTTTCAATTTAAGCCCGTATACTATTCCCCTAATCAAAACATTTGATGCTATAGCCCCCATATTTTATGGGCGGGGAATTGGCTTGGGGACAGAGTTTTGAAAGTGTTTAAATATCGAAATGATTTGTCCAATCTCACAGAGGGAGTCTGTGCCAAAGAAAGGAAACAAGCTCAGCCTTGCACTCAAACCATACCCTCTCTCTGCTAATATGATCACCTGGTGTTTTCTGATGCTTGCTCTGTACTAAACATGCTTAAAGACTTCCACTCCCAGGAAGCAATTATCCCCTGACCTCCATCTTCACTGGATCTACACATCAGTCAGCTGGAGGGGATCAATGAAAGCTCAGTGTTAAAAACAAACAGACAAGGGGCTTGTCATTCTCCATCCTCTGCTCTGTATTCTCCTGTGCGTTTCCAGCCTGTAAGGTTTGCTCCAAAAGCTCAGCATGATTAAAGCAGATCTGCAGGACCTTCAGCAAACCCTCTTGAGCATGCTTGAAGCAGAGCAAAACTTGAACAAAAACATGACTCCCTCACCAAGGAAAATTACAACCAAGCCTTTTATCTGGGCAGGTTGGGGCCAGGAACTGTTGGTGCTCAACATATTTAAAAAAAAAAAAAAAAAAATAATAATAATAATAATAGTAAGGAAAATCCTCCTGTGAGTAAACACCAAATATAAACTACTGCACGTTTTTAGAGGCAGCATCTCTGAAGGATTCTTGTTTGAGTCTTGAAAAAGCACAGCATTCAGCCTGAAATAGGATCATTCCCAATTCCAAGTTATTACAAGAAAGCAATTCCTTAGCACACATGTATATGGCTCTCTCAAGCTGCAGAACTAAAAGTCGTTTTTGTGCTGTAAAACCTAAATTCACTAAGCAGTCAGTCAACAATACCTATTAAAATAATGGATTTTTGCTGTGCCAGACCACAAAATATCACAGTACAGTCAGAGAGCAAGAAGGAAAAATCCCATACAAAAGAAAGCTTTGCACCTGGTGGCAACAGTAACACCACTGTGTAGCTGGAAACATGGGGGTGGAAGATGATAATTTGATTAACAAAGTAAATTGAGGTACAGCCTACCCCCTTGGCTTTATCCCAAGGGTCTCAGACATGGCCAAGGAGCAAGTTGAAACCTTTTCCAGCTATCCATGCCCCATCTGGCTCAGGGCCTCACATGGAAAGAGGTTTTGCCTCTTCTCATGATCACATGTGTTGTGTCAGACATCCAAAGCCTACCTTCAAGTCCTGCCCTGCCACCAGACATTCTGACAGGGAGGATTTTTGGTCAGATATGAGTATAATCATCTGATAGGAGATCATCAGATCCTACAGCTCTCAAATGTCTCCATGAGCCTTGGAAAAGACTGAGTGCACTCAACGTCAGCTCTGTGCCTTGGCTGCAAAGCCATGTCATCCCATCCTGTGTCTTGTGATAGTGAAGGTACAACACTGTTTAAACAGGAAGTGTAAATTTTCCCAGGACACAACAGGAGACATGAAAGGACTTCTTGTACCAGATCATAAGTCTGAAAGTTGCGACTTGATCAACAAACTGCCATGAAAAACCTTCACTCTCAGAGAAAAACCCCACAAACACCAGATCAGAGACTTAAAAAATTCAAGTGGTCCAGACCTCAGCTTCCATTTCCTTCAGTTATTTTGAAAAATGCATTTTTTCAGCCAGCATGGATATAGGCTGATATCCCAAAACTGAATGCAAAGCCCAAGACAAGAGGGAGTTCCTCAGCCTGCTGCAGGCGTTTTCCATGCTTGCTGTTCCAAACCACCAACAACAAGGAAGTGACTCATGCCAATTACAGTAAGGCCACTTCCAAGCACCATGCAGAAAGCAAGCAAGACTGTCTGGGAAAGGAGCCCTGTCACAACCAAAGCCACCTACACTTCCCTGAGCCCACAGCCTGAGCCAGGACCCTCCCTCCAGCCTCTGCCCAAAGCAGGAATCCGTCTGTTCTGCCGGTGATTTGGGGGTGGTGGGAAGTTGTACAAGCTGGGATGTCTGACACACCCCTACAAACTTTCAGATCACTCTGCCAAGACTCCTCCTGAGACAGCCCAGATGCTTTGCCTTTCACTGTATCTCCTGGCAGCAGCCAACTACAGAAATGTTGTGCAATAAGAATATAAATACAATACAGACAACCCTTTCTCTTGTTTGCCCTCCACAGAAAAGGACAGGCTTATCCTTTCCTCATGCAGCTGCAATTAGAGAAGCTATTTCAGAAGTGGAAGAGATTCCAGTCCAGAAACAAAGCCCACGGAACACAAATTAGCTCAGTCTCACCATTCCTCCCAGTGAAATCTCTCGCAGGTAAAAGGCCCAGTGATGTGAGAGGCTCTGGGAGATGAAGAAGATTTAGGAAACACTGCACCTCCAACTGACACTTCACAGGGGAGAGACAAACAGGAGCACCATCCCCTCCCAGGCTCTTCTCCTCCTACATAGGGCAGCAGAACACTTTTTCCTGACTCCTCTGATTTCTGCCTGCCCAGAAATGCAATGAGCTTATTAAAAGATCCAATTCACCTAATCTGGGAACTCTACCCATGCATGCCCTGTAGGTACCTAAGGAAGAAGTCCTCCTTAAATAAGCTATGTTCCTAAGCTCCCTCTATCATCAACAGTGAAAGGTGGGTGCCTTTGAAAGCCTCCAGGGAAGATTCTGTCTACTTAAATTTAGGAGCCTAATTAGGGGTAGTTAATGAATCATAACGTTACCTTAGGATTTATTCTCCTGAGTGTATCTGAGTTGAAATCTTACAAACTGCCTCACATCTTTTACTTAGATATTTTTCTTCTATCTTGAACTTTCCAAATCTGAATTTGAAGCTATAAACACCTTAATTTCTATCCAGTGATGCATGTGCTTGATCTATCCACAGGCAGTTTTCCTACTGCTTTCATAGCCATGAAAGTCAGTTGTTCTTCTTTCATCATCTGAAATGTAATAACAGAATATGAAGCATCTATTGCCAGCAACTCGTAAATCTCCTGCTTGATGTGGCTTTTGGTCTCCAAAGGGCACAGGGGAAAGCATCGCATGCACCAGTCTGCTCCCTACATGTTCTATTTGGAAAGAAAAATGGATCAAAAGGAAGAAAGCCCTGTAAGAGATACCTGCAGATATGAAGAGTTACTTTCATCGGGCAAATTTCTGCCTGCTCCCAAAGTCAGGAGAGTTCTGCATTTTCACAAGATAACATATCTTGAGGAGGATGAGACTCAAGCTGATTCTTGTCCAAATTCCAGAATGCTCTGCTACATCCCAACATGGGACCTCTGCCACCTGTAGCTATAGGACCTTGCTGGTAATGTGGCTGCATCTCATCTCCAGGAGGCCCAGAAGAATCAGATTAATAAGGAAGTCAGACTCATTCTGCTAATCTTCCCTATTCCCCCTGTTTGAGCTGCATTTGTCACATACTTCCACTGGTACTTTGCAAACCGGCCCTGGCTTTCTTAGGCATTCAGGGAATACTTATTTGTTGGTTTCTTCAGAGAGAAGAACTGGAATTCTATGCAATGCTCTAAATACATCTGCTCCATTTTGGACCAAAGCAGATACACACTAATTTTCAGACTTAGACACAATTCCTTTTTCTTCTCATCACCTTCACTCAATTTAGTCAAACATTTAACACTGCAAGACTTTAGCTCAGTTGATTAGAGCCTGGTGCTAACAAAGCCAAGACTGTGGTTCAATCCCTATATGGGTCCTTCACTTAAGAGCTGGACTTGGTGATCATTGTGGTCCTTTCCAACACAGAGTATTGTGATTACTCTTATAATACAGAACTGTTTTGATGTTTAGGCTGTAGGCCTTGGCAGAAATTCTTCTGTGCAGCTTATCTATTTTTTAGGAATGCTTGTGGCATAATGTGTGGCTCCCAGGAGGATGCTGACAGAGCAGGGAGTATTGTGTGTTCAAGTGTGGCTGATCCAGAGTCAGGGCATTGCTCATGCAAGGAACTGCTCAACAGCAAGGGACAGTCTCTGTGCTCAGGATGCCAGCACATACCCAAGTGGTTCCAGCCCTGCAAGTTATCAGGAATCAGCTGAGTCACTGTAACCAATTCTGTAAAACGTGGGCCAAAAGACACTCCCTTAAATTTCAGTGTAAGGTGTACATAAACATGGTCAGGGAAAGTGGCCCTTGGAGATTTTCATGACTGTGTACCCAAAAGCAGTGCTTGGGTGAACATTATCTCTCACTGTGAGACATTTAAATGAGAGCCAGGGCAAGGATACCCAAGTTACAGTAGGAAGAAAGGGATGAGTAAAAGGCCAAAGGTCCTTAAACACTCTAGAGCTGATGGGAAGCCGTGCCAGCCTCCACCAAGGACAGAAGAGGAATGGCAGGGAAGCAGAAGCCCAGGCAGGAAAAGGAGGTACCAGGGAAAGTAACATCCACAGCTAAATTGCACTGCCCAAATATTTTAATAAAGAGCAAGAAGTCTCATGCTTGAGCATCTGAGCCAACAACTAGCCTGATACAATCCGATCATTATATCCCATGAGTTAGGAATATAATTTCTCCTCCAAGACTACCAACTAAGATAGAAATTTAGATGATTTCTTGTGCGTGTCTCTGAAGCAAAGTCGCCCACCCTGTAGTCCACAGACCTGTGATGACCTATGAGATATCAGAAAAGCAAGCCAAAAAAAACATAATTCAAAGAAAAACCACAACCAGCATATCTCTGGATGTTCCCCCGTGTTTTGTCTCAGTGTCTGTTGGCAGGCACAGCTTGGAGGTTCTTCCCATCTTCTCTCCTTGCCTAATTAAAATGTTTGTAATTACAGCAGCAAAACTATGCTCTGTACAAAAATATTTTCTTCTTATCCAAGTGCTACTTATCCAAGCGTGTGTGCTAGTTCTTTATCAGTTCATCAGCTTTTCCTCTCTGCAATCAAACAGCAGAGAACTAGGCAAGGGGCTAGAAGTTTTTCCCAAAACTATAGCAGTGCCTCGATAGCAGGAGCTGAGGAATGTCATCAGAAAGCAGCTGGTAACCTCTGCCATTAAAGGCAGTGACTTTGTCTGGTCACATATTTGACTTAATGTGACAATTCCCAGGGTCCCATGAGATGCCCAAACTGGAAACCCTGCACAGAAAAAAGTTATCAATTGCATTGGAACAAAGATTAGGAGGGAACAAAACAGTGTAAGGCAGCTACCGTGCTAAATATCCTTCAGTTATACACAGATGAATGCAGATCAGTATTTACTGAACAAAAACATGGCTTAGTTTGAGACCCAGAACTCAGTCTGGGGATCACTGGCTCTTCAGTGGTTCAGCACTTGGCTTATAGAAGCCAGGCTACACTAACAAATTGAAATCCAAGGATCTGTGAACAAAGTGGCAAAACTGTTTTCAATATAAATCCTTCCATTCACATGGTCATAACCTGTGAGACATCCTCCTTTGGGGCTGAGATTTCCTGAGCACAGTGGAAAGTATGAGGAAAAACCCTATAGATGTTTTTTAATTATGGGAGTATTAAGTCTCTCCTGTTTTTTCAAAGAAGTACATTTACAGGCAGAACCTCTCTAACACACAGCATCAGCTTTAAATAATCTGGCTTGGAGACCGTGAAAAGTTCTTTGCATGGTTTATGCATTTAATTTTATTTATTTTTCTGGTAGAAAAACACGTAGCATGCATCATCTTGCTTCCATGCATACCCCCAGGGATCAGTAAGGACTGCAAGCCCAAATATTAATACAATTGCTACTGTGAGTAACTGCCAGTTTTGTGAAACAGCAAATTATAGTCACTTTCCTGACGCCACATAAAAGCAGATACACACCATGGAAAACAATGCCAGGGTTTTGTTACAGCCCAGTGAGGATATTCCTGAGCACCTACCCCACGCTCTTATGCAACTTGCCCTGCAGCTACAGTCTGGGAGCACTGGGAAGAAACTGTGGGAATACTCAGTGCTGGATTCTTGTGGCAGCTTTCCAGTACTTAATACCAATTTTTTTTTTTTAAGAGAACACAAGGTTTTTTAAAGCTAAATGTTTGTTTCTATTAGGCTTCATGAAATGTTCAGCAGGGACATTTCATGCACACCAGTCTGTTCTTTTCCACTCTCCACATGTTATTAAGATTCATTTATATGAATATCTCAAATGATACCTGGATTCAAGCCACCTAATCAAAGGCAATTTACTGGGATGGGACATAGTTAATTTGTCTCTCCATCAATTATACAGATAGGCTGACTAATCACTCAGTTTAACCCCTTCAGTGAAATACCAGCATCAGTACATGTAAAGTCTTGCAAGACTGAGCTGCAAGCTTGCAAACTGTGTATGGATATACATTCAGGTGTAGGACATTGCTGGGCAAAAAGCTTCTCTCATTTACTCCAAAGTTAACAGAGCTAAACTATCCTGAATCAAATCCTACCAGCTAGTACAGCAGGACTGCTTGGGGCTCCCTTGAGACCTCTCTGACAGGATGGCCATCCTGTCTACTCACAATCCTCAATTCACCAGGTTGCCACCCCAGCCAGGGCCCAGGGGATCATTCTAGGAAGGTCGCCAGTGTTCTTTTTCTGGTGGCCTTTGCTAAGCACAGCCCAGTTTCTGCCTGTTTGGGTAGCAAGGCCTACCCACTGGCATCACTCCCCTTTACTGAATTCAGACAGTTAAAACGTGTAAATGGAGACACTTCTTATCCTGCCATGTGTTTGAAAGTGTTTCTTAGCACATATTCCAAAGGAAATGCAGGTTGCTAACACACAGCCAAAGAGCTCCATACTGTAAGATCTCTATTTTTAGGCTTCCTTTTTGGGACTCTTAGAAAAAACATGAAGACTTTAACACATACCTTTGCTGCTAGCAACTTGAACCCAGGGCAGAGCCTTTATCTTCCAAGCACTCAGTTTAAGGTGCCACTTCTTTCAAGTGGAATATAATGCTCTGTACTGCAGTATTTGTTCCCTCCACTGCATATCTTGAGCCCACCAAGCCTGATATCTTATCATCAGATAAAAGGATTAATCCAGCACAAAGAGGATGTGAACACCTTTTGAACAAGTAAACCTTTAACAAACAAATTTCCTGGGTGGGGGAATAGACAGGGATGGTTTATGAGACCCTGTAAACAGGAGAGAAACTCACAAAGACAGTCCTTCAAAGCACTTCTGTCCCATGCTGGGACGACCCCACCTCATACCAAGGGAGCCACTGCCCATCTCTGTGAAGACACAGGCTGCAGCATTTGCTCAGCTCAGAAACTGGAGCTGCCAAAGTAAAATTAATCCCTATCAATGCAGCTGCACAGGATAAAATCTACCTCACAACCTACTTGGGTTATAGTGACAAGATGTTATTAATTGCAATTCCAATAACCATCCATGTTACTTAAAATCTGAAGTAATCCACCTTAATTGCCTTAACTCTAATAATTGCATGGGATCATAACAGCTAGAGGAGAAAAATAGTTGTTAACTTGTTGGCTGCCAGATGCAGACTGCTGATAGGAGATATATCAAATATTAAAGTATTAAAATTGACCTCAGCTTGGCAGGAGAAGGCTGTTATTCATGCCTGTAACTCCTGGGCACAGGGGGAATACACAAAATAATTGAACAAAGATCAAAGCATTGTCTGTTTCAGTGGAATAAATCAGGAGATTAATCTCATTTACACTCAGGTAAACCTTCCTAACTTTCTCCCAGTTCAGCAAGAACTTCGGCAAATCCACTGCACATATCTGTTATATCACTGCCTTGTTTAGACCTCTACCATTCCATTAAAATCAATGTTACAGCAGAGGGCGAGAACTATTCTGTCTAGTCTGAGCTTTCCATCTTGGAGCTGTTTCAGACTTTTCTCTGTGAAAAATAAAGAACCTACCTTAAAAATCTTTTTAAAAAAAAGTCTTGCATCAAAGCTATTTGTTTTCACCCTTGAGCAAATAACTCACTTCCAATTATGTTCCAGGTAATGGAAAGCCTAAGACAAATAGCGTTCAAAGTGAGGCCCTTTGTGAAAGAGGAACAGTCATTACAAACACTGTATGGAGAAGAAATGGCATCTTTGAGCTTGTACAGCAGCTGGTGCAAGGAACTGCCTGCCCAGTTTCCCAACAGCCACACAGGCTCTGGAGGCTCACAAGCACCAGTTTGCAGCCAAGTTTCACAGAGCTGGAAATCAAAACCCATCTTCAGGCTGGACTCCCTACAGCAGGCTGATAAAAGGAGTGAATGGCTGGGACATGATTCAAATCCAGGCATCTAATGGGACACATGAGCAGTAACTCTGATACCTCACTTGTTTTCCAGGCTCTGCCAAGCGGTTTGCAAAGCAGGGTCTTGCACCAAGCCTCATGCAGCTTGTACCACCCTGTAAATCTGCTGCCACAGAACTGAAAGGACAGAGGTGAGATGAATGGTCAGACGACTCTTCAAATAATCATAAAATGGTTTGGGTTGGAAGGGACCTTTAAAGGTCATCTCATGCAAACTCCTGCAATGGGCAGGGACATGTACCTCGTCTGGAAGACCCAGCCCACCTTTCCCTGCAGGCCAAGCAGGCAGTGAAGTGGTTAGTGCTGCTTGTCATGCATGAAGACAATGTCAACCCTCAGATTTTTTATTTCCCCAGATCATCTTCAGAGGCAGAAAATATTTTTCCTCAATGAGGTCTTGATGTCATCTGAAGATGTCTTTTGTTTAGCTTCTTCTGTAAGGTCAGAGACTAAATATCCAATATCTACAGCTTTGTAAGAAGCACTGGCTAAGGAAGAAGAGGGATGCTGTGATCTGAAAAAGAGCCCACACATAGGAGAGATGACTCTACCTCACCAAGAAAAGGGTGCCTGAAACATCACACAATCACAGAAGCTTCAAGACTGGAAGAGACTTTCAAGATCAATTAGTCCAACCATCAACCCAGCCCCACCATAACAGCCTCTAAAATGTACCCACACCCAGACACCTCTTGAACACTTCCAGAGAGTGATTCCACCACTTCCCTGGGCAACTTGTTCCAATGCCCAACAGATGTTTCAATGAATTTTTTTTTCCAATATCTAATCTGAGCCTCCCCTAGTGCAACTGAAGGCCATTTCTTGTCATCCTTTCACTTGAGGCATGGTAGAAAAGATTGGCCCTCACCTGGCTACAACCTCCTTTCAGGGAGTTGTAGAGGGCAGCAAGTTCCACCCTAAGCCTTCACACGAAACACCCCCAGCTCCCTCAGCCACTCCTCATAAGACATTTTCTGGACCCTTCACCAGCTTCATCACCATAAACAATGAGGAAACCTGGGAAGGGAAATGTGTGTGGTCTTTCAAGTGCTCTGTTTAGACCTGTGAAGATTTTCTGAGAGATAAAATAAAAATCACCTGATCCTTGAAACTGTTTACAATGACACAAAGAGCATTAACCTCCACTCTTACATGTTCTAGAAGAAGTAAACTGTGGTTGCTGTGATGCAAGAAAATTAAACGCACCATTCACCTGGTAGAGTGTGACCTTTGTGTTGTTAAACTCTCTTCATGCTCAAAACAAGGCAACTTCACCCAAAATTCCTGCTGGGAACTGCATGTGGTCCCTGCTGTGTCCTAAGCCATGTCCAGACCATGCAATACAAAATGTCATTTCTGTAACTTAGCAGGATGGTCCATGGAGTTCCAGAGTCACAGGATCACAGAATTATGGAATCATGGGCTGAAACAAACCATAAAGAACACCTAACTCCCAGCCCCTGCCATGGCAGGGATGCCACCCATTAGATCAGGTTGCCCAGGGCACCACCAGCCTGGCCAAGGTTTCAACAGCTGGGCCTTGGCACTATTTTGTTCATCAGTACAGAAATGCTCAGTGAAGTCCAGAGGTCAAACCAAAGGGCAAGTAGCTGTCCAAGCTTGGGAGGTAACTGGTGCTCCTCAGGGACATCACATCACAGGTCTGTGACAGCACAACAGACACAGGACCCAATGATGACCTGTAGATGTGTCAGGCCAAGCAAAGAGCAGAATTTGCTGCCTATCCACAGCAAAGAAATCTGGAATAGCCCTGTGGGGCTGTACCCAGACACAGGGCACTGACACATATTCAGCTCAGGGATGTTATCAGCTGTGTGTTATCCAAATGGACAGCCCTTTAGAAACACTGAATCCTGAAATGCTCCGCAGGCAAAGAAGATGGCTGAAAAAATTTGCCTGGACTCCCCTGAACTGCCCCTGCACATGTTCCAGCCATGTCTGTGGCAAAAATACTGTTTTACACAGAGGTACCTGCTCCAACAGCCCCTCTACTGCACTATCTGCCCTCAGGGAGCAGGACACATCCCTTCAACTTGTCAGAGCTCCATGGAGCAGCTCTCAGCCTCCTCTGAGGAAGAAAGGATTGAACTCAGCCAGCCTGAGCTGAACGCTCTTATCAAACTACTTTTATCAAACTACTCTATTAGCACAGCATAGAGCTGCTACTGCCCAGAAACAGGAAGGAAATGCATTACCACATCTTTCCTTAATGTCCTCTTGTCCTGTTAAACACAAGGAACACAAAGGTTGTGTTAGAGTCCAGCAGGCTGATGTGATTGCGAAAGGATTTCATACTGGGCACCTCATCCATCAAAGATACCAGCAGGGTTTAAAGAAGAGATGGTGGGATAAAATAGTCTCCTGGGTCAAATTCAAGCCATAAATGTTGTTCCTTTTTATGACAAAGGGAAGTAGTTGACTTTTAATCATTCTATATTTCAGTTAAATGATGCAAATGACAGAGAACTAAAATAGATGATAGATGCACTGATAAACCTCCCCCATGTTCTTAAGTTCCTAAGATTTGTCTTTTAAATACCACTACAACCATTCTGTAAAACTACAGTGGAACTTATTCTTAAGCCGTGTTTGTATCAATCATTTGATTTAATGAGAAAAGATTTCTTCCCATCAGTGCTTTTTTCCTGTGGTAGAACCAACTGTAGAGATAAAAGATAACTTCCAATGCTCATAATCTCAGCCCACAAACATTTCCATCTAGACAAGGATTTAGAGCCACACTTGGACACAATTAGCTAGGACTGCATTTTTGCTAAAATGTGATGTTATAGTCAGATATTAAAAATCCTTTCCCCTCTCAGTTTGACTGAGTGAAAACAAAAGTCCATTTTCGGATGGAGTTCCCTTAGGCAAACAGCTCCAGCTCTTGAAAGAAGAGTGCCCTTTCTAAAGAATGTATCTTTAGGTTGGATATTAGGAAGAAATTCTTGACTGTGAGGGTGAAGAAGCCCTGGCACAGGTTGCCCAGAGAAGCTGTGGCTGCCCCATCCCTGGAAGTGTTCAAGGTCAGGCTGGACAGGGTTTGGAGCAACCTGGGATAGTGGAAGGAGCACTCTTATGGCAGGGGGTTTGAATGAGGTGATCTTTAAGGTCCCTTCCAATCCAAACCACTCTAAGATTCTATGATGCTTTGATCTCTTATAGGCATGTTTTGCATTTCTTTATTTTCTCATACTTCTATTGGTATTTATTGAGTGTTTTTCAGCATTGAAGGCCCTAACTGTATTCTCAATAAAAAACAACAGAGGGAACAGTCCTAGAGAAATAAATCCACATCAGCACTGAGTGTGTGGAGCAGAGATACAGCTCTAGCAAGGTGATCACCCACAGACACGACAAACTGCATCCAGTACCAAAACAGAGATTACAAGAACTGCAGCCCTCCTGAGACAGAAATCTTCCACCCAAGCTAAATACAGGCACAGCTTACTATGGCTGTGCTCCCAGGCCTGGCTCCAACTCTAGAGATAATTATTCATGGAAGTCTTGCCCCAAGACACCTTGACAAAGAGCTCACTAGGATGTCTTACACTGGCTTCTGCTACTGTTGGCACATGAACACAGATGGACACAAGCCACCATGAAAGATGGACTTTCAGAAGAGGGATTAAAAGCTGGCTGTGCAATTAGTCCTGACCCACCTTCTTCTATCTCCTATGTTCTGTTCTCCAGCTTTAGCACCAATGGTAGCAAGGAGCTGTAAAAATACTGCTGATAAATGTGGGCCTTAATCAAACAAATCACTTTGAACTATTTGATTAGGAGTAATTTTATTTTTACAAATATAGGGAAAATTCAAAACCATTGAGCCCTTCTACATCCATAGGGCAGAACTGACCACTGTGGAATTTGAACAGTCTGCTGAGATTTCTGACTGCCAGGCCAGAGTGAACCAGACCATGTCCTGGCCTCTTGGGAGGAATATTTGGATGCAGGAATTGCTGTTTTCCCCAGGTGGACACAACCAGTCAAACATCAACAGATTGGGATTCAAGCACTACACAGATGTCAGTCAAAAAATATGCCAAAAAGGCAAAAGATTATGTCTGAGTGATTAAGTGAAAAGAATGTGCTACCCTTGTTCCAGCAGTCAGCAGGAAAAGTCAAAATTACCAACAACTCTAAAAGGAAGACTTGTTGGCTGTCATGGTTTGGATGCCAAAAACATAATGAATGTCCCCTCTCCCCTGGGGAGACTCTCATATCCAGACATGGTCCTTCCAAAGCAAGCTTGTGACAGGGAGGTGATGTGTGGAGCTGACATGGCTGAGACACTGTGATTTCTGCTGACAACCATTGCATATCCACCCCAGGCTACAGGGCTGTCAGCTCCAGCCTTCACCAATCCCCATTTGTAAGTCAAATGCTGAACTGGCCCTATGTGTTTGTCTGCCCGCCACAGACCAAGGGAATGTAGCAAAGCATACAAGCCTATGACCCAAAAAGACCCAAAGTAAATTTAATTTGCATATTAGAATGGAATATTAATTGCAGTGCTGTACATGCACTACCATCACATCTGATTGAATGCATCCTTTGTCAAGAAGAAAACATTTCCTCTTAAAGTCTTCGGACAGCCTTGGTCCATCACTGAAAATTACCAACTCTTTCTCCTTAAAAATGAGCCCAAATTTCCCAAATACACAGTACACTGATCCTACAGGCATGTTTCCCCCAGCCACCACATCTTAGAGGTGCACTGGCTCACACCACAAGCACTGTCAGCTCTCAGAGCAACCACAAAAGGTGGGGTTAGAGCTGGCACCCCTCCTGTCTGGGTGCTCCCAGCTGAGTGTCTGGATACCTGGCCAAAGCACCAGGAGCACAGCACTGAGCTTCTGCCATGAGTTTAGAAGAAGGTTTAAACACTGGATTTCTGGTGTGAGTCACTAATTGCTGCATCAGTACAGGTTTCAGCTGGGTGACATGCTGTTCTGCAGGATGGAACTCCAGCACATCCTACAGAGCTCAGCTGCAGGCTCCTCCCAGCGCTGAGCTCCCTGGCACTGCTGCTGTAGGTCCTCCCTGCAAACTGAGGAGGCCCAGGGCATTGGTCCAAGCACTAGCAAATGATAATTTGTACTCTTTAAATGTTCAAACAGTGCTCGACAGCAACTTGGCCCATGCCAGCCAGCGCTCTCCCCAGTCACAGCTGGCACAGATTGGATCTTTGCCCTCGGGAAGCTGGGATACGTGTGACTGCCCTGTTTTGAAGGAATAACATCTGGCTAGATGCAAGTCCTGCTGTGCCACTCATTCCTAGGACAGAGAGGCTTTGCTACACTTTATTTCACAGGACAAGGGGTAGTCCCTCTGCTCTGAGCAGTGCCAGTTCATCACCTTCATTAACACCGAACTCAGTGAGTTTTGGTAAGGAGCAGCACAGATGCTCATACCTTCCCATTTGCACAGGAGAGAGCAAGCCAGAGTCTGAGCTGATTTAAATTGTCCTGAGAAATCTGGCAGGGACTCCTGTGCTGTAGAGTGAAGCCAGCTGGAACTTAAGGCTTTCCACTCAACACTCTGTGTACCCAGCCAAAAATCACATGTGGGTAGCGTCACCAAAAACCAAACACCTTCTCCTGTCCTGCCTCAAGTTCTGTGTGAAAACAAACGTCCGCCTTCACGGTTGGAAAACTCATATTTCAAGGTAGAGTTTTGTGCTTCAGGAAAAAACATCCCGAAGTGAAAGAGCAGCGTTGGCTTTGGCACTGCTGAGGAGAAGTCCGTAGAGAATTCGACTGGCAAAGAGTCAGAGGAGAAGCACAGCAAATCCTGGCTGTAGCAGGATCCCATCTAGCTTGCTTTTAAAGACTCTCAGTGATGCAGAACCCACGATAAACTTTCAGATTCTCCCAGATCACCTCTTTTCACCTCTATAACATTTTCCTGAATATAGTGCTTGAAATTCCTTTGCTACAATTTATGCTCTTAGCCTCTCGTGCAAGGTGATCAACAGGCATGAGATCAGTCGTCCACATCTCTGCCACAGCCTTTTATGTGTCTGAAAACTGCTAACCTACTCTCTTCCCAGACTTCTAATTTTAGGCTACATGACTGCAAATTAGGATTCATTTTACAATTGTACTCAAAGGCAAAAACAAGGCTGATGTCCTCCCTGGAACCACATAAACACAGTTTAAGAGGGTTCCTGTTCCAAAATGTTTATAATCAACACAGAAAATCAAGAGAAGATGAAAGTAAAAAGGTCAAAGAAATCTATTATTCCCATTTTAAAGGTAGGAACTTGGTACAGAGAGACACGTGTTTAGTCTTTTCAAGATCTCCCATAGCTTCTAAGGAGTTTACAGAGGGCTTAATACCTAACCAAATTATTGCATTTGAAAATGGGGTTATTTCTGCCTCTCCTGAGCTTCTAGATAAACTATTTTGAATTACAACCTGAAGATGTATGAATGTTCGTGACAGATCTGAGAAACACAAACCAGATCCTCCAAGTGCCCCTCCAAAGCCCTAATCTTAAAACCATTCTTCCTTGTGGGGGAAGCAGGGATGATTAATTACATTTTTCAGAGTTCTCCAAAGATCTTATTTTTTCTACAGGAGCTTGAAACAAAATGATCATTACTTGCCTGACACACATACCCTTACAATGAATACAAGTTTAAAGGATTCTGCATATCAAATTTACTGTACATGTGAGTTTCCTTCAGACAGGACCATCGATAATTGCCTGAATGGTAGAATTTAGGATTTTCTTAAAAAGGCCTTCTGAGTTTGTATGTGCAATCCTTATCATTCATCTGCTTCACTGAGCAATCACTCAGCATTTTAATTGGTTCTTTTTGACATTAGCACACATATAAATTCCCTGCTTGTTGCAATTTTATGCTTTAGCAACATTTTACATGCCCTGCACTTCCACGGTTTCAAATCCAAATAACTCACACAGGAGAGGCAAACATAATTCCAGCATATCCACAGAATACCAGACAGTTTATCCAATCTGAAGGACCGCAATATTTGAATTTATGAGAACTTGGATATATTGTAATAAATGTAAAGTTAATGCTAATGAACAAAAACAAAAAAAAAAAGAGCAAACCAATAACAAAAACGAAAACCAGGGAACACAATGCCTCTACATAAATATAAACACTACATAGTTGATTTTGTGGCTGGGTAGGAAGTTGCATGTGAGGATGGAGTTAGACAAACAACTTGATGAAAAAATCTGGTCCTAAAAGCCTCAGGGGAAGTAATAAATCTTGATTTGTTCAGATATGAAATATCCAAATAGAAAATCTGTTGCTGGTCATTAGCCACAGGGCGTGCTTGGGTGGATGACCTCAGTCTGCTCGTGCCCACACAACTATGGCAGCAAACCATCACCCAGCAGAGCAGCAGGGCAGGAGCAGAGTCAAACCCTACCTAAAGGATGGAGATTTTCTTCACTGAAAGGATGTTCAGGCTTTGGAACAGGCTAAACATGAAGAGAGTAAAATCAGTCCTGGGAGTATTGAAAAAGGTGTGGATGTGGCACTCAGGGATATGGTTTAGTGGTGAGCACAGTGGTGCTGTGTTAACAGATCTCAGGGGCCTCTTTCAATTTTAATAATTTTATGATTCTTGCAGCCCCTTTGCTTTAACTTGAAAACAGATGAATGAAGACACAGGGATTTTGTCATGATATTCAAGACCTGAAAAAACGCTTTATGCTGGGAAATGGAAAGAGGGTGATGTTTACTGTATCAGCATGGAGTCTGTGAAAGAGGCCTTGATGAAGAGAAGGAAACTGCCAGCTTCCAGTGAGCAATTCAGTCATAGCACACTTCTCAAATTATAGAAACACTGCAGGTCTTAAACAGTCAGGATCTCTAATCTTTACTATCACTGTCACAGGTGTCTTGTCCTTCATATGGGCTCTCCAGACGAGGTCTAAATCCCAAGATGGGATGTGTTTCTTGTACTGAGCTTAGTATAGAGGTGCATGGATAAGATGTAATTAGATTTGTATGTATTACAGCATGTTGGATGATCCCATGGTCTCTTCTGGCTTTTAAACTCCACAAATGAGCCTATGACCTTTAGAAAGCACTGGATGTACTGGAGAAGATATTTAAATGTATGTGTAATGAGTTTCCCATTATGCTAAAGCATGCATCTTCAACTCTGCTTGGAACATCACTTCACCTCTTGTTTTTCCAAACATGAACTATACTCCCATACTGTCAGCTCCTGCATTACTATTACTGTTTATATGCAGGTAGTGCTTCCTGTGATCTCAGCACCATCAGACTCCTTTCTTTTCTGCCAGAATGGTCTGGTTACCTCCCAGCTCTTCCCCACATACTCATGCAGCCAACACTCTTCCTTCTCCTGTTCCCCCTAAGTACTGTCCCCCTTGTTGTTCCACCCTACTGCCTCTGAGGAATTCCCCAAATTAGACATCACTTTTTAAATTCTCCACCTTGCTTTGAGCCAATTCTCCAGGATCCATCTTTATCCCAATACACTTAGGGATGACTCCTTCTTAGCTTTTAATACTCTCTCTTTTCCCACCCTGGACCTCCCAGGCAGACAATTTAGGGCATTTGCACCAGTTGTCCTCTATCCATGTCTGTGGTAGCTGAAGATGACTGTAGGGTAAGAGGCTTTAGTTCAAAGCTCTTTAATTGCAATTCAAACAAAAAGATCTAATTTAAAACCAAATTGGGCGAAAGCTAAAGGCTGATATTTTCAATATGCAGAGAGGAAGGCTATATAACCATCTCAGCATTTGTCCTGTTTCCCAACTTCCTACTTTCTACCTGCTGCACATCCCTGATCTGCCCTGTAGCTGATCCAGACTTGAGCAGGAGGTAGGACCAGAGCCCTTCAGGGTTCCCTCCCTCCCTCCCCTGAATTACCATATGGCAAGTGATCCTACGATCCTATTTCATTGCCTGTTTGTGATGGAATTCTGCCTGCAGCCACTTGCAAGAATCAGGGTTTATTTTACCTGGTTTGGCTCTGGGTTTGTTTCTGTTCTCCACACTGTGGGTCACATGTTTGGGGGATGAAAAATAAATGAGCAAAAAAGCAGGAAGGTCTACCTGACCAGGCATAGTATTTAAAGCAGGCAACAGACTCTTACGCATAGTTCTCTCTCCAAGATGAGCTAATAAGACCATCTAAACTAAATAAATGCATTTTTCAAGCGTTTATTTCATTTTGATGCTCATTTCTCACATTCCTGACTCCTGAAGGCTACTTAAAACCCTCCCGCCCTTGTATCTGTCCCATGGGGACCACATGTGTCAGTGTGTCTCACCCTGCCACCTCTGAAAGCTGTCCCGTGGTCCCTCAGACCCCAACCCCTTTTTGCTCAGTGCCCTGTAGTTTCCCTTCCCTCTCACAAATCCAATGGTTAATGGCAATCACATGTGTGTGGGGTGTCACACCCCCCAGCACAGGCCTGCCTGGGATTTATCACCCACCCCTTCCTGGCACAGGAGGCAGCCCAACATCTGGTTGTGAGTAGTGCCCCATTTTGGCCTCTTTCCTTTTCTGAGAGCACTGAGAGAAGGGGCAAACCACCCCACACTGAGCTGGGACAGGGGCTGAGCCTTCCCAAAAGCAAGTGGGGAGCAACTCTCAGCAATGTGCACCTACAAAACTCAGTCTGTTTAATTCCTGTTTACTGCTTTATATGACCAGACTCTCCTGTACGTCCTGCTGATACTCAAGATGTGGTTTGAAAAGCACTCAGAAATGGCTTGTTAAGGAAAACTTATTTTTATCCTCTTCACCTTTAAAAATTTGAGAAACTTCCCAGTCTGCTTTCACAGCATGCAGATGGCTTGGGAAATAACAGCTTACATGGTAGGGGGTTAGATCAGAATGCCCATTTTCACTGTCCAACTCAGACATCCTAATTATCATGAAATCTAAATTCAAGATGATGAGCAATTCAGAGAATTGCCAGAGGCTCAGAGCTTGGCTCATAACATGGTTAACATGGAAAAATAATCACTGATTCTATGCTGGAAACCTGTAACAAGTAGACCTCATAATTGCCAATCAATCAGAAGTGTGAAAAAATCAACCCTTAATGAACATCTTGGAGCTGGTAAAGTTTGAGGGTGGACCAGTTCCTGCTGGAGCTGCTAAACACATTTCAGAAAGTTTTCTAATAGGCAATGATGAAAGTGAAGACTTTAGAGAGACCTGCCTGTGAACTTTCAGAAGTATCATCTGGTAAAAAACCCAAATATCCCAATATACTTTCCACCCTGTTCCATGGTGTAATTCCCATGGTAGTTCATACGCCTCATTAAGGGTGATGGTATGACAGAGCAGGTGCTGGTACACAGGCCCATTGCAGGAACATTATTACCCAAAGTCAGAAGAAAAAAGTTTCATCCCTAGTCTGGAGACCTGAAATGGCCTCTCAAGACAAGAACTGACAGACAATGCTGTCAGCTCCAGTACAACAAATTCCAGTCTGGGAACAGCTGGCCAGGGACTGAGCTTACCTTTAATGCACCTGAACTCCAAAGAGAAACCACTCCTCTGATGAAATGTTTCCCACTGAGGTATCCTTTATAGCTCAGGAAGAGTTTTTCACCCTTTCACATTTTGACTTTGAATGCTTTCCCAGACCACCTTCCTGATATAACCGAAACACTTCAGAATAACAAGCCTGAAATCCAAACAGAACAAGAGGCAATGGGCACAAACTGATGCCCAGGAGGTTCCACATGGCTATGAAGAATTTCTTTCTGTGTAGTGACCAAGCACTGGGACAGGCTGCTCAGAAAAAGTGTGGAGCCTCCCTTATTGGAGATACCCCAGACCCATCAGGACACTATCTTGTGGGTAATTCTGCTTGAGCAGATGTCCCACTGAAGTCCCTTCCAACCAGATCCAATCTGTGATTCTGTGAAATCTACACAAGAGAGTTGCAAAGAAATCTGACATATAAAACAAACTGGAAACCTCTCAAGGTATGTTAACTGGGGTCCAATTCATAGAGTCATATAATGGTTTGTGCTGGAAGGGACTTTAAAGATCACTTAAATCCAACCCCCCTGACATGGGGGCTGAGGTCAGGTTGCTCAATTCCCATCCAACCTTATCTTGAATACTTCCAGTGATGGGGCATCCACATCTTCTCTGGGCAGCCTGTTCCAGTGTATCACCACCCTCACGAGAGGTTTTTTTTTTCCTTATAACTAATCCACATCTGACCTCTTTCAGCTTAAAACTATTTCCCCTTGTCCTGTCCATGGGTCTCGGAAAAAACTCTCAGTTTTTCAGGCTGCAAGTTCACATTGCTGACTCATATCCAGTTTTGATCCCTGTGTCCTTCTCCACAGGCTGCTCTCCATCCCTTCACCCTCTAGTCAGCATTGGGACTGGAGATTGCCCAGGTGCAGGACCTGGCACTTGGACTTGTTGAACTTCATGGAAACTGCCAAGGTGGCACTCCTTCCCTCGAGCTCATCAGCTGCATTGCTCATCTTGGTGTCATCCACTGGCTGACACAAACCAGGCACAATATCCAGCATGCCTGGTGTGGGACTGTGCGGTGATCAATGGATTTCAGCACCAAGAAATGCTCCTGGTAATCAGTATTTGCATCATTTAAACTACTGAATGTCAGCTCCACTACAGAAGGGATAGAAACCCAGGTTGAGACTAAGCATACAGGAATGTCAGGCTTCATCTTTGTCTTGTCTTCTAAATGTTAAAAATTAATAATGAAATGTTAACTCATCTTTGTCTTGCCTTCTAAATGTTAATAATGTGTACTGGTCTAATATCAGGCTTCATCCAATATCAGTCTAAAATTTAAAGGATTAGTTTAAACTAGATGATGAAATTTCCTATGTCACTAACAGGTGGAGACAATTCACCTTCCCAAAGCAATTCAGCCCATCCTGCAAGAGGTGCTATTAATTCTTGGACTGACCTGTTTTTTGAAGTCATCTATCCTTCTCCATCACCTAGAAAGGTAAGTGCTCACCCAAGTATTAACCCAATTAAGAGCCTACTGTTGCAAAAAAGACAAGGTTTTAGTTTCCCTCACCTTTGTCCTGCTTTTCCCTCCTTCTGACCCTGATTTTCGCCTTTTCCCTACTTCTAGCTATCCCCACACCCACACTTGATCTCTTCCCCTGCCCTGTCATAAGCAAGCTGATTTACTTGCAAATCCAAGCAGTCACTTTTTTGCCTTTTTAATTTTCTGCCGTTTCAGTGAATCGAACAAGTGAATTTAGCAAAGAGTTGGCAGGAGCAATCAGCCAGGTTTGTCTGCTTTTGTGTTCAAGAGTTTGTAATTAGCTCAAGTCATGCCATGAAGCACATGTGTGAGCATCCTTGTACACCTAGATGCTCACAGAATAAAGTTAATGAGTCAAAACTCTAAAGAACAAATGTGACTTTCTCCTCCTCCACATCATAAATTAGGTATCAATAAAAAAAAAAAAATTAAAAAAAAACCCCACATTTTGAAGACAAACCCATGGCTCACGAAGTGCTAAGCCTCAATCACAAAAGAACTTCTGTCCAAACAAATTCAGGCACATGTGAATGGTCGTGAGATGCCCCTATGTGCAAGTATTAACATCGGGACTTAAATCAAACCTTGCAAAAGCACATGGGAAAGGAGACCTTGCAAATAAATGAAAATGTGTATTGAAGTATTCTGTACCTTTTCCTCCAATGCAAGCATTCTGCAGCCTCCATGTCTCTGCTAATCAATAATACAGTCAAGGCTCATTCTCTGACCCTCAGGGCAACAGGCACAGCACAGATTGTGTCCATATGGCTCAACTTTCTCCCTTGCACCTCCCACATGGTATGGCTTCATTCTTACTGCTCACTGGGAAGAACCATGCTGCCCTCCCATACCATGTGTGGATGAGGGTTATGCAGCAGGGGGCAAAGCCAGGGTGAAAAGCACAGAAATAATTAAACCATTTGTATGATGCTTGAGCCCACACCTTGGACCTGTGCAGTTTGCTGGTATGGATGCAGCCAGTGAGGGCAGTCAGACACACAGGCAAAAAGCCTGTGTCTGTTTATTTAATATAAATAGTTTGATCAGAGGTGAGCTAAAGTCAGATCTCTGATGCAAACAAAGTAGACAGAAAATTAATTTTTACTAATCTTCCAGCTAAATGCACTTGCACTATAAAAAATCCCAGCAGCAAATTCCTCTGAGCATCTATTTATGTGCAGTATCATAGAACTGCAGAATCATAGAATAATTTGGGTTGGAAGGGGACTTGAAGATAATCTCATTCCAATCCCCCTTCCATTGGCAGAGATGCTATTCACAGACCAGGTCACTCAGGACCCCATCAAACCTGGCTTTGCACAATTCCAGGGATAAGGCATTCACAGCCTCTCTGGGCATCCTGTCCCAGTGTCTCACCATGGTATGAGTACAGAATTTCTTCCTGACATCTAATTTAAACCTGCCCTGTTTCAGTTTAAAATCATTATCCCTTGTCCTGTCACTGTCTGCCTGTATAACAAGTCCCTTCTCTCCTTTTCATAATCCCCCCCTTAAGGCACTGGAAGGATGCAATGATTTTTTTCCCCAAACCCTCTCATCTCCAGGCTGAACAACTCCAGCTCTCTCAGCCTGTCTTTGTAGGGAAGGTGCTGCTCTGAAACCTTTGTGTCCCTTCCCACAGGGACACAACAGGTCCACCTCTCCCTTGTGCTGAGGACCCCAGACCTGGATGCAGTACTCCAGCGTGGGACTCATCATATATTCTTCCTGGCTGGATCTCATTTATTATTGTTGGTAAGTATCTGATTCCTATGTTTTAATTTAGAAAAATGTCTTCACAAACCAGGCCTTGCCAATTCTGCAAATAAAAGCTATTTTCCAGGCAAGGGCTGGCTGCTGACTTCCAACTGTGGAGCTCTTCAGAAAGGTGTGGGAATACCAACACTCATTCTAGACAGTATTTCCCTGTCCTGGGAAAGGTGTTTTGGAGAGGGAAAAATTCATGTACCTCTAGTAGGAAAGTCATTGAAATGCCCTGAAAGATGCACTGTTTGCCTTGTAGCATCAATTGCTGTGTGGTCTTGAGAGCTGTGCTGCTGCTTAGAAAATGAGGGGGGAAAAACAAGCAGTAGCCTTCAGTGTGGCCACTGTGTGTTCTAGCATTTCATTTATGGTCTGCCTTCACCAGAGGATTAATTTACTGCTAATCTGAACATTGCCTGTTCAGAGGCTCCACATCAGCAGTGCCCTGGAAAGAATAGTGCCCTTCTCATAATCAAACTACAGAAGCACAGTGTATTCTTAAGGCAAGAAACAAACTATCTGGAGAAGTGTTTAGTATGTAGCTATCAAGGATTCATTTTTCACAGAGAAAGGATGCATCAAGCAGGGTTTTGCAGAGGTCAGTCCTAGATCCGGTTTTAATGAAAATATTTTCATTCTCCTGAACACAGAGTACCTGGATGATGACCAGGATGCTGGAATATAGATAATGTTTATTACATTTGCAGATGATACCACACTAGGAAGGACTCCAATAAAATGAGAAAGAGAGAATTCAAACGTGATCTTGAGAGACTGGAGATACAGGCAAGCCCAAGGCACCAAAATCAGGCAGGAGCATTCCACAAGGCAGATACAGGAGGAAAATCAGCTTTCCACATAGCAGTCCTGCAGATCAGAACAGTGAACATCAACCAGTGATGTCAAATGGCTGATGGACCTCAGACCAGAAAATCTAAACCCTTTCCTTTTGCTCAGCATTAGTAAGAACTCAGCTAGAGTCCTGTGCCTGGTCTGGTGCTCTGGAATGCAAGTGAATCATGAAGCTCAATAAGAGATTCCAGAGGAAAGAGAAAGAACCATCAAAAATTTAGGCAGCAATGATACTGTCATTATAACAGCAGGAGACTGAGGAAGAACCTGGGAGACATGAAAACAGGCTTCAAAAATATAAAGGTTGCTAGACAGCAGAAAGAAAGAATCTGTTTTCTGTACTTGTTTGGATATGTGACAAGTCATGGGCTAAGAGAAGTTACATCAGGAAAACCTTGATTAGTCACTAGGAAAACACTTCTAATAGAAAGAAAAGCATGGAAGTGCATTGCCAGAAGAGTCTCCCTGACTGAATGTTTGTCAGGAGTGGTCAGTGTCCACCCTGCTTGGTGACTAAAGAGCTCCTAAAAGGAGCTCACAGTTGCATGACTCAGGAGTGAGCAGTTTCCTCCCCACACGAACCAGAAGATGCTGACAAAGCCCCGCTGCATCAGCAGCCTTAAATTGTCTCCTGGTCACAGAAAAAATACTATTAAAATCATTCTTGGCTTCCCAGTTACTTTCCCCAGATCTCCACAGCCTTCCAGACTTAATCCAGACTGATTCAATCACAGTTGTTTGCCTGAACATCAAATCCCCTTACCTGGATGCGACAACTGAGTTTTGGTCACATCAGTTTTAGGTGGCAGTGCTAAGGTCTCTAATAAGTCACTGAGGCATCATGTTCCCAGCTGATCAGGAGCTCTTCCCACATCATGATTTGGATGGAGCATCCACAATGCCGAGTTTCTAAAATCATCTCATAAGTGTTGCAGAGAGCCAAATCCTGAAATAGCCAAGCATTCAGCAAGTGACCAGCAGTGACCTGATTCTGGCAGCCAGCGGTGTTGTTCTAGCAGAGGATGTTGCCTGACACCTAACCCAAATAAATACATCATCCTGGCAAAGCAAGGAGAAATAGAAGAGAAGCAGACAAGGTGGCCTTTCCTCTGCAGACACTACAACAAACAGAGGAGAGCTGCAGAGCCATGGCCACTGGCAAAAAGGATTTTGTTGGTCTTACCACGTCAGCCCTAGCCTGAGGTTGGGCTCTGGCTGCTTTTGCTTTGCCCTCATTTTATTTCTCACCCTGGGAGTACCACTGGAGGCAGGATTCACGACATAGCAATCAGGCACATGAATCTCACCTCAGGGAGAAGGTAAGTGCTTAACACTAACAAAATGAGTCACAAAAAAAATACTGATTTCCTGCCCAGGCACCTCACTAAATTCCTTCACACCTAGACTTACTTTGACATCTATGGCTGGCATCCTCTGCACATACCTGGGAATGCCACTGGCTCAGACAAGCACTCCTGAAGGACTCATCTTCTCCAGCAGGATCTTGTGACAGTGACAGCCCTGGCTTCGCAGCAAAGCCCAGCGGTCACAGCCACTCTCCATCAAACAAGTGCACACAAAAGCCACCTTGTGCAAAGCTGTCAGTGGAGCTCAGGGGACCAGGGCTGCACTTCCAAACCTCATCTCAGCCTCAGGTGAGCTTGGTAATTTCCACATGCCAAGGGGACCAGAGAGCCCTGCTGAAGGAGTTGCCTTCTTCTCCTGGGGAAGCTCAGCCCTACACAGCCCTGAGCCCAAAAGGCACACAGCAGAGCCTTGCTGTGAAGCTTCATCATTGCATGGGTGGATTTGATTTTGGCAACCCCAGTGAGGAAGGACTGTGTCCCTAACACTGGTCATGAGGGTCCACAGTGCTGCTCTTCCCTCAGGAGTACCAGTAAGGAGAGCCTGGCCATCCCAGTCATCCCATCTAGGTAAAGATAATGAGCTGTTCCTTGGTTCAGCCATCAGCCACACAAGGCAGACACCTACTGGGTGCCTCCCCTGGGCCTTGGTCAGGGAGGAAGAAAAACTGCTGCCAGGGTGGAATTTGGCTCCTGTGGCCTTCAGGATGGGACTGGGAGGATGGATATGTGGTCCTGATTCCTGGCTGATGCACAAAAATACCTAAGAGCTCATGAAGGTCAGGATTTACACCTCTCTGGCCTCAGTCCTGCATTCAGCACCTCCGTGGGGCACTGAGGGCTGACAGCAAGCTTTTCAGGGACAGTGAGTGGGGCCCATACCTTGCTCTCAGGGACAGGTACAGCCTTTCCCATTGCAAGCTCTACAAGAGGAAATGAGTTAAACCACATCCATGTTCTCTCTAACCTCCTTAGTGAAGGTTTCTAGCTGGAGGAGTTTTCATAGCAGAATCCAAAAGTATCCTAAGGAAAGAGGAACTCAGCTCCTACAGCCCCATCAAGCTCTCAGGACTATCATGCTTTCACTGGCTCCCACTACAGTTTTTTTATGGTTTTCTTGCTTTCATTTCTGCTCTTTTTCATGGTCCCCCAGAGTTTCAATCAAAGTTGCATTTCTCTGCTTCTCGTCCCCCCCAACCCATTGCATTCCTGGAAGGAAAACAAGGACAGACGGAGCTGCCTGGCTGTAAAAAGCTGTTCTTACAGTGAAAGCAGTGCTTTCCAATAAAACTTAAGCAGTCTGGCTGCACTGCCTGTGCTCTGCTTCCCTGCTTTAGGGCACATCTGCAAAGATAGAGCAACCTCAGATGGGTGACATAAATAATACAGAATCATTCTTAATAATCAAGCGATGTCAGCCTTGCCAAAAAAGTAGCCAATACACCCAATCCAACTACTGCACACTTATAAATAAGTTGATCTCCAGAACACCCCTTCCCCCAGAGCTGGTGACTGAGCCAACCCTAAGCTTGATTTTTTTGTAGCTGGGTTGTTTATTGCCAAATTCCAAAACAAAACTAAGCAAAACACGCACATACAAAAAAGTCACTTTTCAAATGTGATTTATGAAGTGTGTCTAAGTAAGTGCATGCATCACACATAAAAACACCCAGGGCTGGGGTTCCAGCTGCACAGGAAAAGTGGCAGAAGAAACTCTCACTGCATAATAAACTACCTGAGCAAGCCCTTTGCTTTGCCTGTGAAGGCTTGGGGACAGATCTTCAGGGAGAAGCATAACTGCAGCACCTCATTACCTTCCTTCAAGCTGTGAAATTATGTCCTTTTTGTTTTGTTCTGAAAAGCTTCTTTTATACAAAGGCACACACA
Organism: Petroica traversi; assembly: GCA_025920805.1. Lineage (NCBI taxonomy): Eukaryota > Metazoa > Chordata > Aves > Passeriformes > Petroicidae > Petroica > Petroica traversi. Next base: position 11,930,973 of record JAHLSL010000038.1, on the reverse strand, counting down.
CACACAAGAAAGGCAACAATCAGCCTCCAGTCAGTCCACAATATGCCATTCCTTCATGTCCAGATATTTTAAGATCCCTAAATTTAAGCCTTTACCAGCATCTCTTCTGCCATAGAAGTGAAAGGTTGCCTGATTTTATTTTAAAGGAGGAAAATCACATTAATCTTCAGCCTCTCTTTGGTTAACAACAGTGCTGTGTACTCTGTCCGAAAGCACTGCTCGAGATACTCTCACAGCTATTAGCAGAGCAGAGGCTCTTGAATCACTCTTGTAAACTCAATATGTAAGTCACTGAGCTGCAAAACAGGGTTTTTTCAAGGACAGAGGTCATTTGCTGTAATGTGCATGCTCTGAGTGCCCAAATTGAGCAAAACATTTTGAGCTCCATTACACACCCTGTGGTATTGCCTGGTTCAACAAAGGTGCTGTGACAGGGTCTTGGGGACCTGCAGCCCCTCCTCTGTGTAAAGTCCAAAATTGCACCTCCAGAGCTCCATGCTCTGTGCTCTACCCCAACTCCTGCTCTCCTCCCCAGGCCTGTGGAAGTTCAGATATTTTTAGCCGTTTGCCATGAGTGAAGGAATGTCTTTTCCAAAGTTACCTCATTCCTAAGGGCAGCTCTGCCAAGACAAACAGGTCCTAAGTGTGATTACTCCAACTGCAGCCAGGGGAGAGAGCTCACACCACGGTAATGTGCATGCTCCAGTCCTAAGTACTTGGAATTATTAGTATTTATGGTGCATGAAATTACATTCCTCGCTTCCTCACCTGGCCACACAGATAGGAGGGGGAGGGAATTTCAGATCCTTCCTGCCCTTACATGGTTGAGCACTTCTGAAAGCAAAGGGCCAGCCCTGAGAGCCTCAAGAGAGATGAACAGTGGGATTTCTCATGGGATGCTCCCTGGACTGGGGCCTTTTCAGGAATACATGCCAAAAGGAAAGCCAGAGGCCAATAGCAACGCAGTTTCTCGCCTGGGGAAATCTGTTCTACCCCAGGCTTGTTTTGTTAATCACACACTCACCTCCTTATGCCTTTACTCTCATCTCATTATGGTCATCCCAAAAGCATAGAGCAATCAACATCCTCCAGAGCAAAGGGACCAAGAACTCAATGAATAACCCCTCTGGAAAACTATTGTGCCTCAAACACCAACTAATTAATTCTTAAAAGCAGCATAGCATTTACCTCCCACAAGTGAGAAAGCTGAACTGTGGAACTTGACCTGCCCAAGGCCACCAAGGCAAATCCATGTCAGAGCCAGCAAAGCTGCTTCCTCACTCTGCCCCACACTGCGTGTGATCCCAGGTCTGAGGCACTGTATGATGGGAGAACAGGACTCCTCTGCTTCTGAGGGCTTTCAGCAAACCCCTTCAAGGGGTCCAGACACAACTTTACCTGCAGATACCACATCATAATGGCAACTGCTTGGAGTTCTGGGCTTAGGCACTCCAGCCATGCCAGGTGGGGAGATCTAGATACTAAAAACTCCAGCTATCTACCACTTAACTATTTTTTTTTAATTTATCAGACCCCCCACACACCCCTCCAAAATATAAGAACAGCTAGTTCAGTTCACAGACAGAACTTTTCCCATGTTATCTCCACTAGCAGGAGGTGCCTGATCCATAGGGAATCAGTAAACAAATAGGCTTAAGATGGGGAAAATATTTATATGCAGTCCCTCTCTGCTTTATCCACTTTAGACACTGCCTCAGAATCACTGAGCAGCCTTTGGCCACAGCCTCAAAGCTGCTCAGCACTGCCCAGGCTGGGGCACTGTGAGCACTTGCTGGTTTTTCATTAACAAAAATTGTAATACAGGTGATGATGGGCCAAGAGACAATGACATCCACCCCCTAGCAGGGACACGAGTTCCTCATGGTGGGTCTCTCAGCAGTGACAAACTCAGGAATAAAAATAACAACAACAACAACAACCAAAACGCTTAATCCCTTTCCAGGGAGTTCTTGTCTGCAAAATCCTCCTTATGAAAGACAGATGTGAACCTGCCAGTCCAGTCAGATGCAGAAAGCCCTGGTAAATGCAGGAATGAACATTCTCACACACAGAATTGGCAAGGAATAATGGGAGATTCAAACAATGAAAGAAGTAAATCATTTCAATATGACAGGCTGGATTTGAGAACAATTTCAGGCCATGGACATAGAAATCAAAGACCATCATCTCTGGCAATCCCAAAGGAAAACAATCCTTTCCTTTCCCCAGAAAGTAAAGTTAGAAGTGAAGGTGAAGCAAATTGCGACTGAGGAAGGGAATGATCCCTATCCAGCAAGGCACATTGCAATAATCAAAGCACACACGTTACCAGTGATATAATTTAAGCAGAGATCCAATTCTACAAAGCAAGACAAAAAAAAAAATAAAGTAATAGTAAAGGAATTCTATGAGCAACAGGAAACCTCAGCACTGACAGGACTTTGCTGAGCACTACACAAACCATACAGCATAAGCTGCACCTGAGAGGACCTTTCCTATTGCTCAAGTATTCAAACCCCCCTGCCAGAATGTGTGATTTCACTCTGCTTTTCATTAGCCAGGATCAAGATCCAGCCTATAATGAAAGCTCTAAGCCTCTCTAACCAGCAGGAATAAGAAAGATGCCAGCTGAATTTCCTGGATTAAGACAAAACAACAGGAAAGCGTGGGAGGTCTGAGTCTTACCTTGGAGTCCTGGCAGCAAAGTGTGGCAGCACCACATCTGCTTCCCACATCAAAGAAAATGCCCAAGACCACTTTTAGGGTGGTGTGAACAGCATCTTCCCAAACTAAAAAATCGCTATTGTTCAGAAATCCAGAGAACCCAGACAAAACCAGTGAGGTGACAAATGGCAGCTTAGCCACGCTCAGCCCATTGCTGGACATCAAAACATGGACACACCAACCCCCTGAATCCCTCACCCATGGAGGGGAAGCTCCCCACTCTCAGAAAAGTATGTTCAGGTGCATCCTGAAAAGCCAAAAAAATGCACCAGGATGGAGAGCTCCAGTCCCAAAGGAATGGTCTGTTCTTCCACCAAATGTCCCATCCCTGCTTACCAGCTCTCGAAGGATAGAAGATACTGATTGTATTAATTCTCAAACTTCATGTCTTATACCTGTTTTATCCAATTTGAAATCCTGTCTCAGTTCTCCCCTCAAACAGATTATTAGTTTGATTACTTTCTTGTATCTTTCATTTGTGTTAAAGTGTTCCCAAAGTTTCCAATCAGAATAACAGCAATTAATTTAGAAATCTTGATTTGTAGGTGACTAAGGTGATTTACACCTCTCTGACTTGAAAACCAACCAGCTTTGACTTCACAATAAATTTGGGAAATCTGGATCACATTTTAGGGAGGGATACTGCGATTAAGAAAGCACAAAATATGTATAGCATTGTTTCTATTCTTCTACCACCTCAAAACCATTTTGGATTAACGTGGCACTTCTACACTTGCCTTCTTTGCATCAACCTTCACATCTGGGGATGTAAAACTTCTTCAGTCTTCCAGCTGTTTTTCTCTCCAGAAAGATGACAAACCTTTTTTGCAAGCTGCAGGGATGTCCTCACAAGTTTCTAATCACAGGGTTTCTGCTGTGGGTGAGTGCAAGGGACAATTTCAACTATGCAAGTCCTGTCCCAATACAAGAGTGCAAAAATGCAGCCTCTGCTGCTTGGAACGTGGCCACTGCTCAGCAGAGCACAACCACCCTGTGCCTTGCTGGGAAAAGCAAGAGGGAGTCATTTGAGCAGCATGTGAAACATTAGGTAAAGCTGGGGATTTACAGGTGCAGAAGAGATGGTGATTCCAGCACCATCAGCTTGGGCATCAGTGCAATACTTTTTTAAGCTTTTGCTTAATGCTGTCTTCCTTCTTTAACCCCTGTGAACTCCTCTGCTGAGACAAAATATCCAGGAGTTGGCTTGCAGAAACAATAGAGGCAAATGGAGTGCAAATTAGCTTTTTTCTTTTTTTTTCTTTTTTTTTTTTTTTTATAAGGGTGGTAAAACACTGGCACAAGTTGCCCAGAGAAGTGGTAGATGCCCCATCCCTGGAAACATTCAACATCAGGTTGGACAGGACTGTGAGCAGCCTGGTCTAGCTGAAGATGTTCCTGCTCATTGCAGGAAGCTTGGACATCACGATCTTTAAGATTCCTTTCAATCCAAACTCTCCTATAATTCCGTGAATCTGTTACAAAAACAATACCTGTCCTCTCCCTTTCACCCAGGGATGTCCCACACACTCCTGCAGGTTGCCACAGCTAAGGGAAAAACACAGCGCTTTCACATAATTTCTCTCTTTTCACAATTCTTGTTCACAGTTTCCCATATTTATCACTGTGAAATCAAGTTACATATTTGAAAATACCTATCAACTGTCTGGCATTTAAAAATCTATTTACAGCGCTTTTCTTCCCATTACCTTGTTTACTTTACAACTTTGATGTTACTGAAATGCCATTTTGGAATATTGATTTCACTTGAATTGCAAATAAAAATGGCCTTTCTTGGAGAAAATTGAATATATATTTCATATGCAACAGACAGGAAAATCTCTCTGAGTCACTCTTGCATAGAGAAATAATTGGCCTATTTAAGAGGGTTGTGTAATGTTGTGTAACTCAGGAGACTGAGGGCTAAATGCTGGTGTTCTGTGTGGATTGGGGGTTTAAAACCTGCTCACAGTCCAGCATCATCAGACCCATTTATTCAGTTAGTGTTTCCACTTGTCACAGTCCTGACAAGGAAAATCTCTGCAGCAAAACTTGGCATTTGACTCCTTCTTTTCTCTACTGCATCTATCACCAGCTCTGCAGCTCTCTCTATAAGGCTTTTAGTAAAAGGTGGGTGAGCAGGACTGGGGAAGGTATGTGCATTGGCTCCTTCTCTACATAACATTTTGCCAGTAACACTTTGTCCATAAGATGTGTGAAAAATGACACAGCTGACAGGGCTATGCAAACAGAGCAGCTCATGCTGGGGCCAGGAACTCTATTTGCTGCTTAGTCTCTCCTTCTAAGCAATAGAATTAAACTACTCAAAGGAAAAAAAAAACCTTTTTGTCAGAGACTAGCTTTGTCTGTACTGGGAAAATGTATTAATAGAGTTTGGCTGATAGAGTTGTAAATCAAGTTCAGTAAAGTAACCCCTGTATTTGAGGAGGAAGAAAAAAGTGTCATTACAAAGGATGTGGTCATTGCAGGGCTGTGAACAGCCACTAGAGATAGATCCACCTTTCTACCCTAAAATCATCTGTGATGTGGTTCAAGTGCCTTCCCACCCCAAATGGAGGCTTATTGTGAGCTTAACTCTGCATATCAATCCTTACCTACCATAGGATGAGGTGTCCATGCTTTCAGAGGAAAGACCTCAGAGCAAGCCCTTCATATATTGAGCATTCCCATGCAGACTTATGCTTAGAAAAAAAACAAACATCCATAAAAACTGTTGCAGAAAGAATCAGACCTTGGAAACCCAAAGGGAAGAATTTTAGACTCAGGGGAGTCTTCTACATCAAAGGAAATGGGACAAATGGAAATATGGAAGCTACCCAAACTTGCAACAAAGGGGTGTCTAAACTTGCTGCAAAGCTGACATCAGCATTCCCTCGTGCTCCTCCTGAGCTTAACAACAAAACAAATCAAATGCCTGTAGTTATCTGTGTCCTGAAGGAACAGGCACTTCATGTGGCAAGTCCCCCACAGTGTCAGGACTGAAACTGAGCCCCAGAGAGCCCAGAAGGGCACAGCTTCACCCCTCGAGCAGAAGAACAAGCAGTCCCTTTCAGTCCCACAAGCAGAGCTGATCCATGGGGCACAGGGCTGCAGTGACAGAACACCTTCAGCAGAACCGACCTGCTCACAGGCTGCTCAGCAGAGCTCCACTCTCAGCTTCAGGGGCAGCTCCCAGGGGTGGGAAGGCTTGTGCTGGAATAGCATATCCCTGCAGGACCTCATGGATCTACATCTGGCTCCTACAGCAGGTGGGCTGGAGCTAACACCTCCAGCCAAATCTCCAGCTCAATGTCCTATTAACACAAATCCCTGCATAACACTCCTAATGCCTTATGGCAGGTGCCACTTGCTGCTCACAAGAGAGGCAACAGAAGCTGCTTGGTAGAGGGTATCCTAGACACAAAACTCAGTGATAATGAGTGGTGCCTGACTGTTTCAGAAGAACATATACCACCAATGAGCCAAATGCCAAGAGGAGGAGAATTTTGAAATTTTTGAAGCAGTTATTAATCATACAACCATTAAGGTTGGAAAAGACCTCTAAGATCCTCACTAACCCAGCACTGCCAAGCCCACCACTAAATCAGTCCCTAAGTGACACATCTACAAATTTTTGAACACTTTCAGGAAGCGATTCCATCACTTCCCTGAGCAGTCTGTTCCAATGCCTGACCCCACTTCTAGTGAAGAGACTTTCCATAATATTCAATCTAAACCTTATCTGGTGCAACCTGAGGCCATTTCCTTGTTACCTGGGAGAAGAGACTGACTCCCACCTGTCGACAATCTCCTTTCAGGCAATAAAGTCATCACTGAACTTACCAACAGCTACCAGAAAGACACGTAAGATAACTTCCCTTTTAACTTTAACAATGTCCATTAGCCAACGTTGCCTTTGAAGTGACAGACAGGAGGTACATATGAATCTCAATGTATACAACAGGAGGATCAGGGAACAGGTAGATACTTGCCTTGACAATGCACTGCTTGCATTGCCTCCTAATCCATCTGCAGAAAACCTTCAAATACAAAAAGTTATTAAATCCAGAAACGATAAATTATCTACAGGGAAAAGGGAGAAGAAGCAGCTCCTTTAATCTCCCAATAAAGAAGCAAAGGAAATTGCCTCATCCCCAGATGGGAGCCCAGTGTGGCTGGCCAGGCAGACAGAGGGATCACTGCGCTGGCATCGGTGACATCGCACAGACACAGACAGACAGACAGAGAGAAGAGGGCTAAAGGAATTCCTAGACCCAGCTCCCTCCTGGCCATCCAAGAGTCTTGACACAATCTTTGTAACTGGTTACTCTTTCTCATGTACAGCACATAATTCCCCAGCCCAAACGCATGCGGGGAGTGAACTTTGCTGCTCAGACACACTTCTGAAGCGGTTCTCAAACAATGTGGGAAAGACAAGTTGCAGCTCTCTTTGGCCAAGTGTAAAACCCACCAACTACAAAGTGAAGCCGAGCTGAAAAACTACACTTGTCTTAATTTTCAGAGGAATGTAAAAAGAAATGAGAAACAGATTTTGACTGAGTATTTTTTTTTAGCACTGCAATTTTTTAAGCGTTTTTTTTTTCTAATCCATTATCTCATCAGTAGCAACACAGTTTATTTTCTGGCCTCCTTCCACAAGCTCCCAGGGTCAGATAGCGGTATTTGTTTTAATGTAATAAATATGCTTGTTAACCAAAGAGAGGCAGATGTTTATCCCCAGAATGTTCCCTACACTTTCTCAACCCCCCTTCACCGAGATTATTTCTTGTCTAAATTAAGTGCATTTAAAAACCTGTCTGAAGTAACCACTCCAGAGGCCCTCGAATAACTCTTCCTTAGTGGAGAATGATATCCTATGGTCTTCATTCCTTCTGGTCATGCCCCTCACTGTTTACACCTCCCCAGAGCAGAGTAACAGTCTCAAAATTAGCGAAGCACCATTTCAGACTTGGTCTCAGAATCACAGAATGAGTCAGGTTGGAAGGGACCCCTGTGATTCATCTGGTCCTACCTCCCGGCTCAGGCAGGGTCACCCCCATAGCACAGGGCACAGGATTGTGTCCAGATGGGTCTGGAATGTCTCCAGTGAAGGAGAATTCACACCCTTTCCAGACAGTCTGTTCCAATGCTTGTTTACTGCACAGAAAAGAAGTTCTTCCTCACATTCAGGTTGGACTTTCCAGGCATCAGCTTCTGCTTCTTGTCCTATTGCTGGTCACCACCAAGCAGAGCTTGGCTCCATCCTCTGACACCCTCCCTTCATATACTTAAATGCACTTCCCTTCTTAGTGCCAGGTAAGAGGTTTTTCTGTGCATCAGCCTCTCTGTAGACTTATTGTATGGAGACCCTTAAACCATTAGCCCTGATCCAGCTGTAGTGATTGTCCAGGAAAAAAAAAAATTTAAAAAAAAAAAAAAAGGAAAGGAATGAAAGATCAGAAATCAGAAATGTACAGGAAGCCAGGTTCACAGCTGACTAAATGAAGGCAGATTAATCTGCCATTGCCTGAGACCAAGATCATACCAGTTACTACACAGCCATGGAGAAGCTGCAACTATTTCTTGTCTGAGCCCTTCAAAGCCCTGATATTCCATCTGCTTCTGCTCCATCAGACATCCAAGTTACAGCTTTGTGCTCACTGGGGACCATCCTACAATTCTGAGGTGTTGCTGCTCATTCATACAAGATCCAGTTTAAGGCAACAGTTAATCATCTTGCTTAAACTGGACATTCCCAAAGATCTGATGGAAAGCTGGGTGCAAGATCAAAGCGAAATGTGTATCTAACTCCAGAGATGCAGAACAGAGGTCAAAAAAGCACTGACAGGGAGCTCCAGATTTCAGCAGGCACTTCAGCACCTACTATCAGTCTGAGTGGCTAAACCAGGAAGAAGGTGACTCAAAGAACCACAGAACGGAGGGGAAACATTTTAACATAGAGGCAGGCACATTTATCAGCTGAAAGAAAAACTCCCTCTCCATTGGGATTTGCCTTGGTAAACACAGAAGACACAAGTCAACCAAATCACTGAGCCAACCCCTCACCCCCCATCCAGCCAACGCTCAGAGCCAGCCCCCTCTGCTCACTCCAGCAGGACGCTCTGCAGCTCCCCTCCTCAGAAGTTTGCTTACATTACTGCCTCCCTTTGCTGACTTTGGCAGCTTTCTCAAGCCTTTGCATAACTATTTTTTCTTGGATATACTTAATCTATCTTATTTTTATCCCATCTGTGAGAAAAAGCCACTGCAGCACAAACCAATGTGCTTTGGCAGTGCCGCCAGCCCCGCAGATCCCATGACCTCCTCGCCAGGCTGCTGCAATGTTTTCTGTTTATCTGGTGCTGCTCTTGGGCACTCACCCATGTCCTATCCCAAACGCACCAGGAATGTGCAAGTCCTCCTAAAGGCCTCTTTCAAGGTGAATTATCCATGCCTCATGCATACAATATTGCAGAGAGCCGACTTTCAGACTTTCCTTTTTCCATATAAAGTTTTAAATGGGTTTAGACCAAAAATCTTCCTGAGGAATCTCACATGTTCTGCACACATGGGTCCTGCAAATGAAGTTGGATGTACTCCCTGGGAGAATTTACTTCAGCTCAGGGGGTTCCCAGCAAGGACACAGGGCCCACTCATGTCACATATGCTTCTTCAAAGGGATACAGGGCCAAGAGGAAAGAGATTAACAGCTTTACTGTGCCAGCTGCTGGCAGTGGTGGAAATACCACTGCCAAGGATGGTACCACCTGAAAAACAGGAGTGGGATGCCTATTGTTGCCATGGGGTTTAATCCAAGGTAAGTCTGTGGCTGCTGTTATCCAGGAAGATGGACTGAATGGTCTCACTAGTCCTTTCTGAGCCTTTCTCTAGGTACCTAAACAGCTGGGTTTGCCTACTTGGTGAGATGGTGTCCAGAAGGATGTGAGACGGTGGCCAGTGATGGGTGCTACCCCCTAGACCATGCTGGCTTACCAAGTGCTAGACAATTCTCCAGGATGCAAGGAATCATACAACCATTTCAGTTGGAAGAGACCTCCAAGATCATCGAGTCCAGCCATTAGCCCAGCACTGCCAAGCCCATCACTAAACCATGTCCCACCTTCATGTCTATAAAATCTCTCCAGCAATGGGCAGCCTGATCCACTGATTGACAATCCTCTCCGGGAGGAAATTTTGAAGAATATCCAATCTAAACTGCCCTTGCTGCAACTTGAGGCTTTTTCCCCTTGTCCTGTCACTTGTGAGCTGGGAGAACAGATCAACCCCCACCTGGTTCCAGCCTCTGTCAGGGAGATGTAGAGTCCAAGGAAAGTGAGGCTGTTTCTCTCCTTCTGCCACCCGAGGTAGCACTACATGGGTTCTAACCTATGGTTTGGAAGCATGAACAATATGTCATTGTCATAACGAAATCTGCAAAACCACTTCAAGCAACTGTTTGTAAATCCATTTGGATTTCTAAGTCCGAGCATTTCTGATTCCTTTCCCACCAACTGGGAATACATGAGTCAGTGACTGACAAATCTCCACAGTTACACAGGAAGGCATAAAGTCATCATCCTTTTTTAAAATCAATATTTTTAATCAAAATTTCCTGAAGTAAATGAGTAAAACAAAGATTTTATAAAATAACCTACCTAAGAACTTAACTGCCTTCTACCGTCCCCACTTCTGAATGAAGGAGCAGGACACAAAATGGTCCTTTATGAACAAGGACAGGTCAAGTTATAGTCTTATATCACTTCACCATCTTATTTTTGAAAATCCATATCCCACCTTTCACAACATTAGAAAATTATTTTCATTTATACATAATTGGGTAAACTTTTAATATTTACCTCTTTGTTTTTATTCCTCCCCTTTTCTCCACTAGTTTACTGGCCAGCACAGAAATGTACAGGCATGGGTCATCTTCATTTGTTTGCAGACTGCTTCAGACTTAGGGATTAATTAATTCTTAAGAACAGAGTACATGGAGTTCTTGGGCTGAGGGATGCAATGACTGCATTTGAAGTCCTCCTGGAAGAATGTTAAAGTGGCAATTTTTTGGAGTTAATGTCTTTTCCTGCTGCTCATTCTGGCTGGAGGCATCCTCCTGTCTTTCCTGACTAGCATTCATCTATTCCTTACTGAAATGCAGGAGATAAAGGAGGTGCCTCCTGTGAGATTGGGTGGGGAAGGAGCTGTGGTCCACAGGTGAAGCAGGGAAGCACAAAAGACTTGGAATGCTCATTTTCCTAAGAATTTTACTTAATCAAATTATCACCAAACTGCAAACCATTTCTAACCACTAATTACCCACTGCCTGGAAACTATTTTGAACAAATGTAAATGTACAAAATCTGTTTGATGTAGATCCTGGGAAGCCTGTGAACTTCAACAACTGTGGAGAAACAAAACCAGAGTTTCTTTCCATAACTTTGATCCTGTTCTAGGGGCAACGCACAGGCACACGTAACGGATCTTTCCTTCCTCTCTATTTTCTTGCCAGGGATACTCTTTGGAAAGAGCTCTATAGCTACTCCCTACAGTTTATCCTCCAGAATGTATCAGATGTTATTTAAATAAATGCATGCTTGAACTTTTCTACAGTGCCTCCTGATACACTGCAGCAGTGAAGAGCCTATGTTCAGACTGAAGGAGCCACGAAGAAGCTGAACTGAAGTCAAACAGAACAATTCCATCTCATCCCACAGTCCCAGACTCTGCAAGGTGATGTAACAGATTAAACAGTTAGAAGAACGAATGAGGGATCACAGGTGTTTCCCCACAATCACTGCAGCCTGCCTTGGCACTGACTTCTCTTCCTCCTTTGAACCTCACAGGAATGACTTTTCACTGAGTATTGCACCACAGCAGTGCCACAGCTGAATCAATGACCCAGACATGGACCAAGGGGAAACAGCTCCACAGATACCCTCAAGCAGTCCATGGCCTGATGGAAACATGAAGGTAGGACTAATTCCCTTAAAAGCCTTAGAGATTTTATTTTAAGTTTCCCCATACTGAGTTTTTAATCTGAAGGTCCTTATGGTCCTTTGCAGATTGAAATCATCAGGCTGTTTCTGTAGAACAAAGTTCAAACCCTGACAGAGGTTCACATTGTCCATGTAGCCATTTAGTCCCTACAGTGTCCATCACCAAATTTCTGCTCAAATGCAAGACCCAAAGCTCAGAAATACAGTGAGAGAGGATGGAAGAACTGATGTAACTCCTCAGCTGCCTACTGGGTCTTGAATTTGTAATTGCCCAGAAATAAAGCTTATGCAGATAAGCAGGACAAAACCATGACAAAGGCAAGCTGCATCCATTCATCAGTAAAGCAAAAGCAAATACAGATGAGCTCCTGTTTGGAATCTGCTTTTTCTTCCAGGGTCAACAAAACCTCCAGTTTCAAACTTTTGCATATATGTTTTAAGAATCTGCATGCTGGGAGGTCTCGCTGCAGACAGCATGTGTATTTCAAGCAACATATACAACAAAAAGTCAGGGGTTTTTTTCTACCCTTCCCTCCTTATTAACACAAAGCAATCATATAGAGTTTTTAAATTTTCCAGAATGCCATAAGCAGGAAGGAATGAAACCTCTGACAGATGGTTTTGAGGTAGGACCCCCACTTTGAAATTGGATAAAATGACCTTCCTCGTGTCATAGGTGTTGGACTGGGGAGGTCAGAGGCTTCCTTGCTCTTCCAGCTGCATTTGGTCTTCTCCTCAGGTCCATGTGGTCCTGTGGGGCACATTAGGTCCCAAGAAGCCACTGAGACAGAGATATAATTTAGGGTTCTTGCATTAAGATGTGCTTTTTTGAAATAATTCTAGGCTGTCCAGGAGACACTGAAAGGCAATGTAGGAAGTTTTATGTCCACTTCACAAGCTTCTCTTTGGTAGGTGGTTTTCCTCCTATCTTTGCCTGCATTCCTGTATTTCACAGAAAGTACCTTCATTTCTTCCTCCCTAGGTCAAGTTTTCTTTTGCTTTTCTTTTCTTTTGCTAATGCTTTCCCTTCATCTCTGAGCTGACTCACACTATGTGATCTCTGCCATGAGGGGAATAAATCAAAGGTCAAGAAAGCTCTGATGGTGCTTTTGTAGCAGTGAGTTCTGTAGTTATGGACATTTCAGGCTCTGGAACTTTACCATCTATGCTATTACACACCTCTCTCACAAGATTTGTGCTTGAATATTAGAACAGGCTGCCAAGGGAATTGGTGGGATCACCACCCCGGAAGTATTCCACAAGTGTGTAGATGTGGTGCTAAGGTGCATTGATAAGTGGTGAACACGGTGGTGTTGGGTTAATGGTTGGACTTAATGAAACTGGAGGTCTTTCCCAACCCTGTGTTTCCATGATTCTGTGATTTCAGTCCGAGCCTACTGGTAGCCACCAGGTAAGGCTCAGGAACCTGCATGTGTCAAGTGCATGGGAGAGGTGAACCACTGGAGCACTCAATGTCTTCAGACACAGTGCTTCAACTTCCCTGAAATTTCCCTCCAGCATCCATTGTGGCCAGCAGACATCACCACTTTGTCCTAATCACTTGTCTCAGAGGGAGAGATGACAATTCACAGTTATCCATCCCCCCACAAAAGTTTGCAACACGAACGCACTTCAGATTTGGGAACTTATTTGTGTGATTCAGGAGTCCACCTGGACTACTTTGACAACAGCATTTGCACTTGCTTTAAGGATATTTTACATACCCAGGAGGGGGTGAAAGCAGCTTAATGTACCTGAGAACTGGTCCCACAAAATCTCCACCTTTCCTTTAACTGCTATTATCACACAAAATGGGAACAGCAAATGTTTCAGAGAACAAACCGTACCGGTTCAGGGCAAATGAGTGCACAGACTTTATCATTGTTGCAGTGCCAGGAAAATGAACAAATTTGCCCCCTGGGTTGAAGCTAAAGGAACAAAATTCTTGAGCCCTGCCTAAAATCACATGGGTCTGTTTGGCCTGTCTGATGTTGTTCCATGGTGATTCACAAGCATTGCTCTGCCTTGCTGTGTGATGCTTGGCAGCCAGCTGAATAGTCAAAGCTGTGCAGAGAGCATTGAGGGCCCTGATGCAAACTTTGTTTTCTTTCTTGCAAGCAAGCAAGCTCCTGCCTCAGAGACAGCTCTACAAAACTACAGGCAAGGTCCGGACAGAATCAGCAAATATTTAGTGTTGTCGGAAAATAAAGCCAGATTGCACAGCCTGACAGCCATATGACCCTCTTCTAGCATGCATCATTTCTCTTAGAAACAACAACAGGCAGTGCCTCACAGGCTTTGCAAATAATGATTAAGGTCAAGAATACTTCCCCAGATTGTGGTCTGTCCTTTTGCACTTGCAAAACTTCAGTTATGGGAAGTTGACTTGAGGCCACGTTAATAAAGCCTTACCCACGTGTCTCAATAGAGAACCTGTAGCCATCCCACCCAGCAGTGTGACCTGGAGCACCTATTTTAAGCATTGAGGCATTCAGCACAGTCAGAAGGAGTCAGAAGCCCTGAATTTCTGAGGAGTGAGTCAGAACCTGTACTGTATAGGTAGGGTCCAAGGAAACAGAGTGTCTGGGAAGTGCATTAAGGTGTTCCCTCGTGTGCCCAGTGAGGAACTGCTGAGAGCCACCCAGCTGGAAACTGCAGGGCTGTATCTGAACAAGCACCTGCCTCCTGGCTGGCTCCTCTCAGAAGCTGCCTGACATGGCACAGAAGCCTTTCCTAAAGATCAGCTGGAATTTCTCACAAGTGGTGCATGAGATATTCACCACCTGGCACAGCAACGTCCTGAGGGACAGGAGATGCAGACCCATGTAAGGAAGCACAACCTGAAGGTGGAGGTTGACTTAAATATGACCACAGTGCCCAAGGTGTTCTTCTGTCTCTCTGGGAAAGGTTCTGCTGCCTCTGTTGCTGCCTTTACATGAAACTCGTGTTTTGAAGCATTTTGTCAGGAAACATTAGCACGCCTGGCAGGTCTGCCTAGCTTGGGCTTCTTCAAGTAAGCAAATAGAATGAAGGGACTTTCCAATTTTGCACGTTTAAACAGTAAAACTGAAAGCTATTTAGAATCCTGCTCAATCTCAAACCTTGCAGGCTCAGTGCTGTTCAAGCCTACTTAGCAGGCTGAAGAGCACCCTTCTGACTTCTGAATTTCAGCAGAAAACACTCTTCAGGAAAAAAAAAAAGAAGGCCTTCAAGAAAAAAAAGGACTGGCCACTGACAGGTGACCACTCTCTGCTTCCACCTCCTGCTTGTGGGAGAAAGATAAGGGATCTTCCCTACACTTTGGGCACATCTTTACCCCTTCATTCCTGTGCGCACCTGGCACCACATACTGCTGTGACATTCATGTCTCCCAGAAGAGCTTTTTGTACTTGCTCTGCAATCCAAATCTACTAAATACACATTAATCTAATTGTAACCATTGTATCAAGCAGAGGAAAAGAATTAAGAAACTTCAGCTTACAATGTGCCAACTATTCCAAAAATCAGATCGCTGTGGATAATAAACAGTGAGAAACAACCAAACAGGAGTCAGAGGAACTGAAGTCTTTCATGGTCACTGATGTAGTAAATTAGCACTCCAGTTTAACACAGACAAATGTAGTGTAAAGTAATATATCTGAGAGAAAGGATTGGACTTGAAAGCACATATTTAAATGTGACATTCATGCAGCACACTAGCCAGGAAAATGAGGCTGATTTCATTAAAGAAAAATAAATCTCTGACAACTATACAGTCCATGGATACATTAATAAAAAGGAAGGGAAAAAAGGTAGTCCAAGCATAATTTAGGCTATGTCAGAGGGGAATCACAGTGACTAGTGAAATAAAAAGAGCACAAGATAGATTTAAATTAGTGAAATAAATCTGGATAGGAAACTCCAGAAGACTATCTTACAGGTAGTGTGAGAAGTACCAGAGGATGGTATGTCAGCTTCAGCTGCTGTCTCCATCCTTAGTACTGGGTCTGATGACCAAGAAGAAAACTCAGATTTAGTTAGCAAGCTCCCTGTATATATTTAAGATAGTGCCTACATATTTAAATTACGGCAACTTCGGATGTTCTCAGCTTTTTACTGCACCAGCCCCTATGGAAACAGCCCCACTTCAAGGACAGCCAAAGAGAACAGAGCAGGAATTAGTGGTCTTTCCATTGCCAGTGGTCAATGAAGGAGGAAAATGCAGAATCATCGTGGTCACAGAGGAAATCAGAGGCCAGATCTGTGTTCTTTCATAACCACAGAACACCTCTGAGAGCTCTCCAAAGTGCAGGTACACAGACACATTCACTCCAATGAAAACCAGTCTCTGCTGGTGTGGGAAGGGACAGACTGCTCTGTGCTCCTCAGGTTAAGAGCAAGATAACTCTGGCCAAGGACACCGGAGGGAAACTCCAGTTGTTAGCAAAGCCATGGTTCTGCATGGGTGCAAATGGCCTCTGATGCACTCAGAGACTCATCCCCAGTGGCAACTTCCATCAGGAAGATGAGGTCCTACCAGCTTGAGCTGTAATTTCCACCAGTGGCTCTGTGGAAATCAGGTATCTCAGGGTGAACACCACAATGCTGACCTTCCTCAGAGGCCAGATTTATTCTCATCAGAGAAAGAAAACCTCTTACAGTTGCCAGATTAAGCTGATCAAGAACTAACAAGAACTGGAGAAGCAACAGGAGTGGCCTCCTCCGCTCTGCCTCCAGAGAAAAATCTGGCTTTTATTACAAAATTCCAGCCTGGAGCTTCCTCCCACAGGATAGACCAAGGAGGCCCAGACTTGTATGAATTAACCAAAAATAACACTTCCAGGGAGGGAGAGGATGATTGAGGGAATTGCTGATGGGATACAGAGGCCTCTCACCTCCTTCTCACCAGTTCAAGTCCAGAGGTCAGGAGAAAGGAGAGAAAGCCTCTGACTTTGAGAAGTTTGTTGCCTTTAGTTGATTTAGTGGGAAGCAAGTGACACAACCACCATCACGTCAGGCAGCCCCAAGCCAGCGGACAGAGAACAAAAACTGTCCTTCCCATCTCCACAATAATCCATTTTAAAGAGCTGTGGGTTGCATGTGGCAAGGCTCAGATTGATAGTGAGCTCCAGGCTCCACCAGCAAATATGTTTAAAAATGACCAAAGCAAACAGGATTCTGTTTGGGGAGGGAAGGACAGGCACCCTTTTGGCTGTGTTTGGCCAGCAGCAGGGATATGGTCTGGCTGCTCCTGACCATCTCCACTACACATTGCTATGGCAATGTCCCATAAACAGAGCCAGGATCAGCAGCTCCCTGGAGCAAGGAGGCAGCATTGTCCTCAGGTAGTGGCACTGCATTAGAGGAAGGAAAACAAGAAATTTGTGCAGGCGAGCTGAAGACTCACTAGAGCGCATAAATGTTACCTAAATTTGCACATCAGCATTTAAATACCACGAGAACAGGAGCTGGAGCTGAGCAAGAGCAAAGCAGATGAACACAGAGTGTCTGATTCAGCCTGGGGAGACAGGGAAGCACAGGGAGCTGGGAAGCACCCACAGACTGAGCCAAGGCTGCCCCGAATGCTGCTGCTGTCCCCAGGAGAAGCCTGTGAGAGACTAAAGCAGGTGGCAGCCAGAATGCTGGTGGGCAGCAGCACAGAATCCTCAGAGCAACCTCGGGCAGGACAGGGAGCACCACACCAAGCTCAAGCAGTGAAGCAGGAAAAAGCAGAAAAGGACCACCAGCACCATGAGAAGCCACCAGTGATGGGAGATCTCTCCTGGGGGTCTCAGTGGCCATTGTGGGTTTGTGGAGCTGCAGAGGGGTCTGGCTCAGGGACGAGAAGTAGCACAGACCCACTGCTAAAAAGCAGAGCTTGTTCACCTTGCCCTTGTGCAAGATGAGAAAGGGGGAAGCACATGCTCACTCCACCTTCTGGCAGAGTCTTCACAACCTGAGGTCTCTAAGAATTCTGGTTCCCCCACTGCAGTGCAGGGGCCGCAGAGAGAGGCTTTGCTCAAGGTAGTGCTTTGGTGAGGTAATCTAAGACAACAGGATTAAACTGAAAGAGACAATTTATGTTGTGCAACAGGAAATATTTCCAGACAGTAAAGTCTGTTGGGCTCCAGAGCACTTTCCCAAGGTAAGCAGCAGAACTGGAATGACCATCCTTTGGCTCATCTGTCAAGGCTGCACGAGCACTGTGTGGTGTGGGGAACACTCAAGGAGAGAGACGGGTCAGGGACCTCGGGTTTGCTGCTGTTAAAGCGGCTCTGTGTTCAAACAGGGACCCAGCATTTGCTGATACACAGAACAAGTTTCTATTGACAGAAGAAAAAAGATGAGATGCAGGGAAAGTAAGAAAGAAAAAAAAAATAAAGCCAGAAAGGTGTTGGTGGAACTTTAGACCCTTCAGTTCCCAGCATGATCTCACCCTGAGTGGGTTTCTCTTGTTTTGTTTTCTCCTTTGCAAGTCCAGAAAAAAAAAAAAAAGAAAAAAAAAAAGAAGCAGATAAGGGACTGATTCTTAGCTGTCCTCCACTGCTGTAAATCAAGAATAACATCACTGAAACCAGTAGGGTGATCTCAGCTTAAAATGAAGTGCGTTCACAATTAAATTTAAAAATAAAATTTAAAAAAAAATTAAAAATGATGAAATTATGTTCACCTCCCAACACAGCACAAAGGTAAAACTTTAGGATATTTTAGAAACAGACTCCCAAAAATTGCACTTGAGACAGAGGTTCATCTCTCAACAGCTGTATATATGGGTGGATTTCCAAAGAACTGGAGGTCTATCCCCCCCTTCCAGCACCCAAAGCTCAGTTAGCCCCCCCAGCCACCTTGTACAGGCAATGATTCCATTCCCCTCAGAGCTGACTTGCCTTCTGGTCTCCTGTGAAAATGCCATTCTCTCACCCCATTACCTCTCACATCCAGAATACAGAGCACAGCTCCAGGTAAATGCTGTTTCTTCGGCTGGTAGGAGGTGCTGGGAGCAACTCCGGCTACAGTTTCTCTCCTCCCTCTGTTGCATGAGCTCGTTACTCTCTTGGCTATGTCTCTGCGAGTAAATGAACCCCTGCCAGAGCCCTTTCTTCAGCCCTGAAGCCAATTGGTACGGCCTGACGCCTACATGCTATTCAACTCTCTGTGACTACGTCCAAACTGCCTTTGGAGTGCCCTGGCCCTTCCTAAACTCCAGCAGCTCCCAGAAGCTGTCTCAGATCAAGCCGTGTGTGGTAGCACGGACCCTCGGGACCAGCTCAACCAGTACATGTATAAGCCTGCTGTGAGAACACTGAAAGTGAATACTTTTTGATAAATCCTTCAGTAGCATGACACTCAGAAAGAGTCTGGGAGATTGGAAGATCCAAAAAAGGATTTCCTACTCAACTCGATTAAAAAGGGGGGGAAAAAACGTGTCTTTCATAGAGGAACTGTGAGCTTTTACCTAGAAAAAAGTCAGCCTTTATTGACCCCAGGCAAAGCTGTCAGTAAATGTCTCCTGGGTCCCCCATTGCTTATGGCAGCAAGACAAGGAGTGCCAAGGCTGGACAGGGAGCTTGAACTTTCCCCAGGCACGGGAGGAGATGTGCCTTGGCTGGAGGCAGGGGAGAGGAACTGAAGTGCTCAGGGTGAGCCCAAAGCCCCCTTCCTACACACCCATCTTGTATCTTCTTCCACCACTTTCCCACTGGAGAAGGGGGGACAAGGACAGGACTCTGCCAAAGCAGCATAAAACGAGAGGGAGTTGAGGGAGCAAAGTGAATCAAGCAGTGACTCCGAGGCAAAGACACTGTACACAAAGCTTGGGATCATTTTTCCTGGGGCCAACTCCAAGGTTTTTATTGCCCCACTTATAATTAGCTGGTAACTATTGTACATATGATTGACCTTTCTAAATGCTGCTGGGTAGCTGGAGGTGTTGGGAGCTAACCCTGCCTGTGAAAACCCGGGGCTGTGCAGCACAGACTTTTTCAGCCGGTGTGTAATGCTCTGCAAGCGCTTTTTTCCCCTCGCTTACTGACACATTGAGATTTACTGCCCTGTGTCAGTGAGTTCAAGAAAGCCTTTTAACTCTGGAAGCTCCGGGAACCGGCTCCAGCACATGCTTCAGGATTTATCCGTCAGTTTGTTACGCCTTGTTTGTCCAAGAAACAGTCAAGACTGAACGAGTCAGGAATGACAGAAATAGTACATGAAGTCACAGTTGCTCCACTTTAAAGCACGAGCATTTGTGTCTTTTTTCCTACCAGCGAGCAAATAAGGCAATGGCAGAGAAAAGGCGACACAGGCAAGATTTTACAGATGCCAGCTGAGTTGTGCCCGCTCCGCCAAGCGAGGGTAACACAGATTTCCACATATATCAGCTCTTTCTGCTCAGAAAAGCAATCCCCGGGACTGGACACCCTCACGAACCCCGTGAACGCTGCCGCAAGCCAGCCCTGGGAAAAACCTGTGAGCACTAAACTGAAGCAGAAAGACAAACACGTAAGAGAAAACGCTGAGCAGCCCCTGCTCTTTGCCTCACCTCCGCTCACTGCCTGCCCGGCTTCTGGGCATCCCCGAGCAGCTCTCCCACTCTGATAAAAAGCTCATTTTTCCGTCAGTCACAACAAGCCACCAGCAAAGCAGCACCAATGCCAGCCCTGACCTGTCCTACGGAGCGAGGCGCACCTCGGGCTCCCGTGCCCTCCCCGTCCCCGCAGCCCCTCGCCCTCCCAAAACCCCAGCGCCGGCATCCTCCGGCAGCCTCGCTCCGCACGCCCTGCCCGGGCAGCACCGCGGCGAACTTCGCGAGAGAAGGATGGTTCTGCCCTCACCGCCTCGGCTTCCCAGCAGCCTGGGACGCACAGCCAGCTGCGTGCACAGGAGAAAAGTTGTTGTAGCGCTCGGTTTCTCGGCGTTCCTGGCGGCGGGCTGGGAGCTGAGCCCGTGGGGACAGCGGGAGCAGGAATGCGGAGTGACAGGAGGGAGCGTGAGGTGTGCCCGGCGCTGTCACATCCTCCCCAAAAGCCGGCGGCCGGGAGGGCGGGCGCGTCTGCGGGAGGGCTGGAGCTCGGAGCGAGTGTCGGGGAGGGCAGCAACAGGAAATGACACAGTAACTTCACCAGGCTCCAATCCAAACTTGGCCCCTGACATGAAAGAGAGGGGAGGCAATTGGGGGCCGGGGGGGGGGGGGGGGGCAAGGAAAGAAATTTTTCCCCCTCATTAACCAGCGTAAAAATCTGCTGACTGGAAAAAAATATCACTGTGACAAGTTTTATTAAAGCATGGAGTGAATGGGGGTAGGGAGGGGATTCCCATCAGGGTTTATTTATTTGAGCAGGAGTGGTGCGGTGATGTTGGACACTGAGAGCAAACTGCCATTTCCAGCAGTTTCCTGGCTTTTCTGAGCTCTCGAAGGCTCCAGCGGGTGCCTGGGGGCAGCGGGCAGGAGCGGGGTCCCCCCTGGATCCTGCGGGGAGCTGCCCCAGGAGCCCAGGCAGCTCTGTCGCTCCGAAATGCAGCCCTGCCCGCAGCCCCCAGGGCACAGGGGATGGGCCGGGGTGCCGGGAGAGGAGAATACGGCCCCGCACACCTCGGGGACACGGCAAGTGACAGCCCAGGCACCCCCGAGACGTGACAATGGCACTCACAGAAGCAGAAAATCACCCTGAGCCTGTAGTCAAACCTTTGCTTGGCAGCTTAAAGAAACTGCCTTTATCGAACGAAGCTCGATGAATACTTCAGAATCATAAAATCATAAAATCATTACAGTTGAAAAATACCTGAAACGTCACCAAGTCCAATGAACAACATGTTCATCACTAAACCATATCCCCAGCTATCACATCTACACATTTTCTGAACGTTTCCAAGGATGGTGATTCCACCAAGTCCCTGAGCAACCTGTTCCAATTCCTGACCAGCCTTTCAGTGAAGAAATCTTTCCTGATATCCAATCCAATAGATTTTCTAACAGAATCATTCCTTATCTATCTGGATTATTTTCCTAATATCCACTCTAACCTTCCAGCAAGGCAAATCTTCTGAACACCTCTCTACATGCTGGGCACTGGGGGAAAACATCTATTGAAGCTGGTGGCAATTTTTAAAGCATCCTTTAGACCTAATACCTAAAATGTGCCCTCGCAGGCAGCCTAGCCTGACTTTGGGCTCTCTGCAAATCCCACCTGCCCTTGCAGTCAGCAGTGCCATATACTCATCGATAGGTGCCCATGGGACTTTCTAAGGAGTCCCCCTCTTCCTGCTTTGGTTCCCACACCCCTGCTGAAAGGTGCATGAGATGCCCACACAACTCGTCACTGTAGATTGAGCAGAAGGTCAAATGTTTTTTGGAAGAAGCTGTGTCACTCCTCATCCTACTGAAAGATGTCCTACCAGATACAGTAAGCTGTAGGGACAGTTGGAACCCAGGTCTAAGCTCAGACTCAACTCTTTCCTGGAAAAAAACATAGCCATTCCAGCCTCAAATATTAAAATGGTGAGAGATTTTTTCTAAAAATTGTGTTTTCTCAGGCTAAAGATGGCCTCTCCATTTACCAATCAGTTCTATAGGAATATGATATTCCCAGTAAAACAAGGCTTTGAAAATATTCCTACTTAAAAGGGATGTTTTAAGGCCAGGTGAGATCACTCATTTGATAATTTCCATCACCTGGCCTGATCACCTGAACAGATGAAGCCACAGAATGGTGTCCCAAAGCAACACCTGAGCCATACAATTTATGGCACATCATGCAAGGACACATAACCCCCTGAATCAGAGGTTTTCAGGGGAGGACAATCCACCAGATAAGTTCAGTGGTTATTACCCTGTCCAGAAGAAGGGCTGCCTTTTTGATCTGCACTTGTCTGGACTCACTCTCCATCCTCAACCCTAGCCATCACTCATCAGTCTCTCCAGGAAGCTGCAGATCAGGCATGGACAGAGGAGGCTGCAGCCCACCAAGGTACAGCCCATCCTTAGTTTACCCCAAGAACAGCAGGAATATTTCAAGCCCAGGCATAGCTGGAGACGCTCCAATATTTTGGTTGAAAGCAGCCAGGCTCTGCAACTCTGAATGGAAACTAGAGCCTGCTGCTCCCTCACCATGCAAGCTCAACTTTACAAAACCACAGACAAGTCATCTTGTAACCTTGTCCTGAATAAACAAAAATAGCTGAGCTTTTTTAGTCTCTCACGGTAAGGCAGATTTATGGACAAACCACAAACCTGTGCCTGTCATTCTTTCAGGATCCATTTCCATTGCATTAAAGTTCTTTTTCAAATGTGCCTACCAGAACTGGATGTGGTATTACCTCACCTATACAGTAAATTTTTAACAGACTTGGACTCCTATCCAGTTGCTCCATCAGTTGCATCCCTCTCTTTGCTGTGCCTTTGTGAATGCAGTAGCGACCTAACAAGCTGAATTGGGGATTTATTGTTATAGTATCATTTTACTCCAAACTTCAACCATAAATACAAAACACTTTCAGATTTGGCATTTATACAGTGTTCAACATATGCTTTGATCCAAACAAGGGCTTTGACCTGCCTAACCTTTGGTGTATTTTTTTTCACTCTTGTGAATGACTTGAGCACAATCGTACGGTATCGGTTGTCACCCCCTTAATGAGAGGTTATTTTCAATTAATCAAAGAAATATAAACAGAGTCCTGTATCGACTTTAAATAAGCTCAGAATAGTTCTGCCCTTGAAACAGATGTCTAAAGCTGTGTCTCCTTTCAGATCAGAGCTAGTGCACTGTCAAGAAGAGATCTTGCAGATCTGTTTGCTCAACGAGCTCAAAAAAACCATCAGCTCCAAATCCTGACACAGTCCAGTGTTGCCCATTGAAGTCAGTGAATCGGGCAGCCCATGATGCAGATTAGGGTAACCAGGCCAAAATCAGATTTGTGAGGTCTTTACAGATTAGAGGGAACAGCAGAAGGGAATTAGATAGCACCATATTATTTCAGAGTAAGGCTTGCCCTGTATCAAGCCCAGCACACCATAGCTGTTTCCCCATGGTTTTGATCATGAAGAGGTCAAATAATAAAGTCAGAAGAGGAAGAGATTAACTAAACAGGGTCAGGGCTGGGCTTTGGTCCCACGTCCAGCAGGCACAGCCTCATGCACACTGTTCTTAATCTCCAAAAGAGAATGGCCCATGCAGACCTCTTGCTGGAAATAATCTCTGGGTCATGATCTGGTCAAGCTATGCCAGAAACATGGCACCCCACCCTGGGATAAACAGGAACCTCCATAACATTTAACACCATAAAAGTTTTCCCGTGGCAGGGCCCTGATACCGTTTAATTAACTTAACCAATAAACTAAATATAGCTAATTTTCAGAATCATAAGTTACCCAAAAGACCCACAAGACTTTTTCTTCACCCTGAAGCCTTGGGTAAATACAGGCTTGCCCTGTGAGTCTCAGACTTTTCCTCACAGCTTTAACATCCTTATTTGTTGCACTGTTCTTTGTCTGTAAGCTCTCCAAGGTAAGGAGCACATCTATTCCTAGAGCTTGGCCCTTGCTTGTCATTCAAAAACAAGTATTATAATCTCTGGGATGGGATGTATCTGCATTCTGCTTAGCCACTTCAAGGGTAGATCCGAGCTAAATATGTGTACTGTCCCTCTCTAGTTAATAGAGACTGGCTCTTGTGAAGGATAATTTGTTTTGTCCAAACACAGTTTAACACAAGTGAGATGAATCCCCTCTGATGCTGACCCTCCTGCTCCAGGGATTAATAGCCTTGGTAATTATTTCAGTCTTTGCACCTAATTTTCCATATCTACCAAGGGGGCCAAAAACAAGACATGTGTTTACCTATCAGAGCAAAACACAGATTATTTCATTTCTATAAAATAAATATTATTATACTGTTGTCACAACTTTTGATGCTAGAAACAAGTTATCTTGTATAGCCTTTAAATGGGGTAAACTCTGATTAGGCCATTAAGTTTTCATGCAGTTACCAGTGGAGCCCAAGAAGCTGTGTGACAGTAAAGTACATCTTCCCAGCAGGGATCCACACTGGGTGGGTGTCAAGGGAGGGGGAAAGCCACCATGTCTTTCATTAACTCACTATCCTGTGGGTAATAAATGACTTTTCAAAGGGAATTAATCTGAAAGAGCATCCTGTACTTGTTTTTGTTGTACATGTATATATAATTAAATATCTCTGCACTAGGTGCCATTTTCTCTTGCTAAAAATACTCACTCTACTCAGTCAGCTTTTCTGAAAGTGTGTTCTGACAATCTGAGCTCATTCACAAATAGCACCTGCAGCAACATCCAGTAGAGGCAGGGGAACACATCTGAGAGTGTTCACTTGGCAACTTGCTTCCCTGAAAATGAACATCACATTTCCATTTCACCTAGAAATAAGAGGAGAGAAGGGAAATGACTTGTTGCAAATGGATAGGTTTTTCCTGCTTATTTGTGAGGATTTCCAACATGCAACTATTGAGATTCTAGGGTGAAATAACACATATGCATTGGGCTACTATAGAAAGGGAATTTATAAGAATTTTCTTTTACTTCTTTGTCTTTGTTTCCTTGCTTTTATTTCCTTTCTTTTTTTTTTTTTTTTTTTTCAGTCCAAATGGCATCATGGTCTCTGATGGAAACCTGTGGGACCTGTGCTGAAGGACCTGCACAACCCTGGATAAGAATAGATGGAGGGAACCCATATTTTTTTATCCTTTTGGCACATATAAAACCACAACATGAGCCACGTGCCAAAATACTGGGTTTATTAACTCTACTCTCACCTGGGGAAACTATTTCTGTTTGAAAGAGTACCTTAAAATGCTTACAGCAGCAGGATTAATGTGTGGTGAAATCAAATAGAAGAAATAGTCTTATATATTTTTTTTCCTTCAATACCTTTCATTTCATGTTAGATTGTCTGAATCCCACAAGAAAAATTAAAATGCCTCAGAGATATATTGTTTTCTGGCTTCTGCAGTTTCATAGAGATCACTGCAGTTTTCATATGTTAACAGGGGATTATCTACTATTTAATAAAATAATATTTGTATACCTTTCCATACATGTCTGCTTGTCCCCATGGTATTTTTGGTATTTATGAAGCCAGCTACACAAACTTCAGGGGCAAATGGCCTTTAAAAATTAATTAAGATCTGCAACATTTACATCCTATGTATTTTACAAAAGGAGAAAAGCTGGTTTCTTCTTCTCCCCTCTCCCTGCTCCCCCCTACCCCCAAACAGATAAGAATTGTTTCTCTCAAATCTGTCTCTCTCCAGAAAAATCTGACCTCCAAATGGCTTTCTCATAACTCAGCAGACTAGTTTAGTCCTCATATGGATTTATCATTAACCACATAAGCACATGTTGTCCATTTTGCCCAAGCTAATGAATGTGCTATAAATAAAATAACTCTAAAAGCAGGTTTCACCATACCTATCCAAGCTGTTGCTGCAGGTCCTTGTAACTCCCAAACTTACATTAGAAACATTAATCACTTGATTATAATTCAAAGCATCAGCTCTCTACAGCTGAAACTCCCTAGCACTTGACTTTGGCTAGACCTCTAACCTCAGCTTATCACTTTCAGGCGTACTCCACATTTTCTTCTCCAATCTGCCACTAATGTAGGAAAGACGTGGGAAGTCACTTTCAGATGGTATTTTTAACCTAGGAGTGCCTCATTAAAAAGAGAGCTTAGTATAGAAACTCGAAAACAAAACCTTTCCCACTTCACTTAGCATGACAACCTGAAAATATCAGAGGAGTATTTCACCATAATTCATGTCATTTTAAACCAGAGCCATGTAAAGAAAAAGGAAGCTCTTTTGGGAAAGACATTGTTGAGTGTAATTCCTATCTACCCCACAAATATTTTACATGATCATAGGATTATCTGTAGAGCTTTGTATTTTCCATCTTGAATGAAGGAGGCTGAATCAATTCATCTATTATTCTGACTTGCCTGCTCATTCATTAAGGGTATATTTGTACAATTTGGGTTGTTTCGACTTATTTCAGCTGACAGCATGGAGATCATATTCCATCTTGACCAAAGGTTTTAAAAGCTGAGATAAACAAAAGATTAATTGTAGGATATAATTTTTAAGCCTCATGTGCTTTAGCCTGGAAATAGAAAGACAAACTCCCAGAAGGACAGCCACAGCTAATGAGAGCCTGAGAGGAAATGATCACACATTCTTAGTTCTTCTGATGGATGTCCTTCTAGCCTTATTAATCAGAACTTTGTGATGTCGATAAATCACCAAAGTATGATAACAGATGAAGGTGAGTTTGGATGTAAAATGATCCATGGTAGAGGATCATAATAAAGGAGGAAAAGGAGGGGGAGCCAAATCCAGTCTTATAAACTGCATCCTCAGCTTGTGAGGACTTGTAGATAATAAATGTCATTCCTTTTCCATATTATCTAGAAGATTAAGAATGTTTCTTGGTGTATAACTGCTGGGAAGCCTCTGTAGCACCTTCTCCAGTTACCAGGAGGTTTATATTACATCAATTGCTTTAATTTTCCATCAATTATGATTTCATTTACAAAGAGGAACTTGAAAGTACCTTTCTTCCTTTAACCTCTTTTTGAGGAAGTAGGCTTCTGAGGAAGGGAGAATCCATGCAAAACACTGATGGTTTTGATCTTGCAAGGTTTGTCAGATCCTGCTTTGAGATTTCTGCAAGTTTTCTAGTATGACCTTATCCTGCTTGAATGATCCGATGTCACAGAGGTGTCAGCAAGGTCTCTACACCTCCAGTCACTCTAGATACAGAGTTTTTGGTTTCTATTTTCAGCAAAAACCACCCAGCCATCAATCCATGTGTGTCACAGTTTGTGGTTTTCACGGAAAGCATTTCCCAGAGCACTTAAGAAATAAATAAATGCATTTGAGATGTTAATACTGATGAATCAGTTCCATTCCTTGCTTTCCACCAGTGGTTTTTATGCTGCATAATACAGCCCTGGCCATCTAAAGCAAACCAAAGCCGTGCTTAGGTACAGCAAATTCAAAATAAAAGGTTATTAAAATGAGGCAGTTTGCCAACAAGGCAATGTGTGAGGGGACAATTTGCCTTAAACAATAAAAGCCAGAGGGATAACAGACACCTAGGAAAGAAAGGACAGGAGTGCACTGAAAGCCTTTGAAGATGCTCCCAACCGAAATACAAATTTGGGTGCTGTCCCGTAGCTTTTTTTCAGTTTGTGCCACAGCATGGAGAGATGTCCAAGCTGATGCCCTACCAAGCTTTGCTAAGTCATGCTGCAGGACAGCACTTGGAAGGGAAATGCACCAGTTTGGTCCAGATGCAGTGAAATCATGCCAGGGACATCACCCTGAACTGATGGACCCCATCCAGGGGCACATCAGTGTGGATGTTCCGTGGGTATCAGTCTTACTCCATGTGCAGCCAGCCCAAACATGTCCATGTCCATACCATACTGCATTCTGTATTCTCTAGGAATATAAACTGGGGATATAGTTGAGTTTCATGGCATTTCTCAGTGTTTCCCTGGCTGGGATGGCAGCTGAGGTGTCTCTGGCACCATCTGCCCAAACACTCCCAATTTCAGGTTGCAGCAGCTCACACGGAAATAGAAAAACTGGGCAATCAAAGGGGCAGCCTTTGAAGTGATTAGTTGTTCCTCAAGAAAATAAGGCAAATTTATCCTTGTAATGCCAGCTTTGTGCTCCATGGAATAGTGGGGATGGCATTTCTGTTATCTCTGTTCTTGCAAGCATTTCTGCATGTTGCTGTTTAATGGGAAGTACTGAAAACACACATGAATGGACACTAAATTACAGAATTTCCCTTCAGGCTTTCTAAGCTTTCATGAGCATGAGCAGGAGACAAGTACATGTGAACATAAATTCTAAACTGAGATGTGTCGTTTTACTCATATAGAAAGTGGAGTGGAGAAGAGAGAAAATTAAGAACAAAAGACAACAAGGAAAGAAAGGAGAGGGGGAAGAAGACCTATAAATAAGCTTTAGCATCTGAGAAAAATCAAGCAGAATACCTGGTGCCCAGTGCTGCAGTCTGTGGTCTGCTGTGTATGAATGCATAAGTTTGTGGCATGGAAATGAGTCAGAATAGCTGTCCCAGGGCACACACTCCACTGCAGCAGTCTAACTCCTCTCAGAGGGGCATGTTGGACTTACAGATCTGATTCTTGCCATTTGATTCTTGCCAGATGTCTGGCCATAGACAGCTGATCACCAGCAGATTATTTTAAAATAGACTTCAGCTGAGACACATCACTTCCACCCCAAGAGCACTTAATTCTTAAAATTCAAAGAACTGAGTGTTTGAAATCAGCAAAGGAATATCCTTAAATTATAGTTCCATGCTGCAAAACCTCTTTTCTTGAAATATGGAGGCAGGTCAAAGAAATAAAGGGGCATCCAGGCCCTCATTTCATTGCTCCTGAATGAAGTACAGAATGCTTTTCTAGACCCGGATTTAGGCCTGGAAGCACATCTGGAGGGAGTCTATTCCTTGCATATGTTAGATTTGTGCTATATTAAAGAAATCATGACTTCCACAAACATCATAAATGATGAAGAAAATTCCTGGCCCGAAACTAAATATTGTTGTTTATTATGCAACATCGAGACTGACTCCTGCTGAGATTATAACACCAGAGCCTTGAAACGTCCCCTGCAGAGCCTTGGACTGCCATAGCAATGTTCTTCTGAAGGCAACACATTGAAACTCCACCATCCTGAGCTAAGGCACCAAATCTTCCCAATCCACACAGTGACACCTAGGACAGGAGTCACCTCACTGCAATAGTCACCCTTATCTGCAGGACAGAAGGAAATGCAACACAAGAAAACAAGGAGTCTTTGGCAACAGAGAACAAGGGAAGAGAATAAACACAGCCCTTCTCAGCAAGCTCACTTGGCACAGGAGCTAGAGATAAAACTACTGGTTTCCAGTGCCAGTGATATGACCAGGAAGAAACCTTATCCTTCCTGGAACCGTGTTTGTTAAGTTGAATAGCCAGAAAAATCCTTTAAAATTAGAGGTGGAGCTACCTCTGGTCACAGGAACAGCCCTGTCTCCAGCAGCAGCACTGCTGCTGGGGAGCATTACATAAACGAGTTCATGCCAGGTCACAATCAGAAGACAGGCAGAGGCAGAAACACTCCAGCAGGCATTATTTTTCCACAGCACAGCCAAAAGCGGGCAAGTTTTTAAGAACAGTAAAACGCCACTGTGTTTGCAGACAGAATTTACTAATAGCAAGATGGATTTTCAGTCAGTTTGTACCACAGAGACCAACACCATCTTTGCTGCACTAAGTTGATGAAAGTGACATAAATTTTCAATGAACAATTATTTAAATCAAGCTGCAAAACTCGGGGGAGAATTTTGCGCTGAGGGACCTGCAAAATTCTCCATGTTCTTGATTCCAAAAGTCTGTTCCAAATCCAATTCTGTCAAGTTAATACTTATCCATGAGTGTGTCCCATGAACTATAGAAGAAAACAGGAGATCAAGGATCCTGTTCTTGAAAATTAAAAAGCTAGTAACAGACAGTGGAGTGATTACATCCTTCCTCTCTCTTGCACTGCACTGCTGATGCTTTCTCATTTTTTAATAGAGGTTATAGAGCACAGAGAAACAGAGAATCCCATGAAAGTACAGACTGTGACCCAAGGGGCTAAGCAAGGAAAGTGTTTGCTCGCTACAGTGCAGGAACAGGAATTCCCAAACCAGGGCGAATCCTGAGTCCCAAACTGGAAATTATCATAGACCTGGACATGCAAAGGAAAACTGTACTGTGGTCCCAAAGAGAGTTTCACAAATAGGATACTTCAGGAATTGATGCTCTTACAGGGTTTAGTTAGATGCTTATAGTCATTCCATGTTAAGGTTTAATTGTTTTCAGTATCTCAAAGCTGCATTTCTACCCTTAGGAAGGTGACAAATTTGAGCAGGGGACTTACCACATAAACAAGCTGTCAGAAATAAACTTTAAAAAAAGAAAAAGAAAAAACAAAAACAAAATAGGATATATAAAACCTATCTGACCTCTCTGAAGCCTAAAAACTTTACCCCAACCTGTCATCAGATGGCAAACCCTTCTCAGTAACTCCAGTGTGCATCAAAACTGGCCAGTGCAAACAAGCACAGCCATGTCCTATAAGAAATATCACAAATCCTTCTATTTATAACACAGCTCTTCTTGGGTCTTAGCCATTAATCATTGGCCCATCTGCATACCCAGAACTCAGCTTTGCCAACATGTTCCAGACTCTGAGCTAAGATTCCTGAATCAAATATTCCCCCTTCCTAATCTGTGCCACTGTAACATTACAACCTGAAATCCCCAGTGCCTCAGAGAAGAGGTTGTTTCTAACAGGCAGTAGTGGAGCTGACAGGGAATGCTGATGCTGAGCTCCCATTCTCTGATATTTTTGAGTAATGTCTGTCAAGTCAGGATGGAGAGATGGATATAACTGTGGGACAGGTATGGGCACAGAGATATTTGATACAGTAAATTCATCAGGCTGAGAACATCACAGCACAGCAAATCTCCCCTCCTCTGTCTGTTCCAGTTTCCTGAAGAACTCTGGAATTCTGTGGCTGCATCTTTGTTGCCTGCACTCAGGGCATCTCAAAGACATAGTCAAGGACCAGAAGACAAGGATTAGCAACTATGATCCTCTGGATCAAAATGGTGGAATGAATTCCTTAGGAACTGGACACTGCTTCAAATCCCATTCCTTTCACTAAAGGTATATGGTTTAATTATTTTGCATCTGCTAGGTTTAATTAAAAGGGCAGCTACTGCTGTAAAAAAATAGTAATAAATGTTAATATAAATATATTACAAACCAAAGGAGGGTCAAAGAGAATCTCCATCCTTTACTGGAAGCAGAGGATAACCTAATGACAAAGAATGAGGAAAAGGCAGATGTAGGATTTAACTCTGTGGAATTTGGTTATAGGGGTAAAATAGAAGCGAGAGATCTCTAAAGATGGGTTTAGAGCAAGGGAGTTTATTCTGAAAGAGTATGGGTGTTAGAGGCTTACTGGGCTGCAAAACGCAGCTTAAAGCAGGCCAGAAGAAGAGAGAGAAAGAGGCAAAAAGAGAGAGTAAAAAAAGAGCAATTTGCCGTTTACAGTACAATAAATCATCTTCTCTGTTGAATATTCTAATTCTCTTTAACCAATCTGAAACAAGCTACAAACTCTACAATATTTGCATGCAACCTATAAGAATCATTACATTACCATATGGGGTTATATTTTAAACCTTAAAAAAACTGCTTTTAGGGATCTCCTACCAGGTAGGCATGGTTTGTTCTGACCTTTGGGCCTGCCTAGGCAGAGGGTATTGTTCTATCAAGAAGGAGGATTACCTTCAGCCAGCTCTACCATTGTTTCTTAGTTACTCTTTAACTCAAACCTTGTCTTCATCTCAATTTCGATTATACTTTCCATATTTCCAGCATCTTTTGCAAGGTAATCATATCTATAAGGCTTTCCTATTTCATCTTCCCCAACAGGCAGAGGTACTTGCAAGGAAGTTGTAGCAAGCTGGGGATGAGTCTCTTTCCTGATCAGGAGGAAATGGCTTCAAGTTGCACCAGTGGAGGTTTAGATTGGATATTAGGAAAAATACCTTCACAGTAAGGGTTGTCAAGCACTGGAAGAGGCTGCCCAGGGCAGTGGTGGAGTCTCCATCCCTGGAGATATTCAGAAGATGTGTAGATGTGGCTTTAAGGGATAAGGTTTAGCAGTGGCCTTGGAAGTGCTGGGTTAATGGTTGGATTTAATCATTTGAAAGGTCTTTTCCAACCTTAATGCTGTGATTCTAAAATATATAAGAGGATACACATTTCACAAAAGTCAAACTGCCTTAAAATCCTAAGAAAATAATATGCTGCAGTGCAAACACTCTTCCCCAGAGGAGAGGTTATAAAAACAATAGTTGAAAGATGTATGATCATTTTGCCTAATGCACTACCGGAAGATGTTCCCATGCTCATCTGATGGGTGCAGGAAAAGAATGGAAAAGAACATAGCTGGGTTCAGACCAGGCCAGGTGATCTTCCCAAAGATTCCTCCTGTCTCTTTTCTCAAGAAGCACATACCCAAGAGATTCTGTATGCAAACAGCTCCTCAGAAGGGAGCATGATACAATAATAAAAACCAACAGGCACATTTAGATTGTTATTAAAAATTAAAAGCCCTTAGTGAAATCCAGTGGCTGCTTGTTATGTGTGCCCCTAACTGACAGCAACACAATGCTTTCCTGAAACTTCAGGAAGACTTTAGGAGGAAGTAAATAAGTAGAAACTCTCCATACACCACACACATTAAAAAGGGATAATTAGGCCTATCATCATGGGCTTGTCTGCAGCACATCCATGACAGGTAAAATCACAGAATATGCCAGAGCTCAACAAATAAATAAGTAATATATATTAACAAAGTATAATCATGGAATAGGAGTCTTATTAATTAATCCAGTCTCATGTTTTGATGCACTTACAAATGAGGTAGATAAAAGTAATAGTATTGAGGCTTTTGAAGAACATCAAATTTGAATTATTGAGTAATATACTTTGCTGGTTTAAAATAAACATATTATAGTGTAGATTAATTGGAGACCAGCTGCTGCCTTTCCAAATGAAATAGTAAATAGCAAATATTCACTCAGCAAGTGAACTTTCAGCCCTCTATAAATGCTGGTTTACCAGTTGCTATTTAATATTTTTATTGCTATTTTATTGCTATTCTATTGACACAAAAGAAAAGGTTAAACTATTATTTAGTAAGTTTGTGGAATTTTGGAATCAGCATGGAATAGAGAGGACAATAAAGCAAAACAATCCAGAGAGGAATTCAGTAAACTGCACACAAGCCAACAATATGAATCTCAGTAAAGTCCTGAATGTAAGATTAAATAGTGGAGAACAGGCATGAAAAAGGGGTCCAGAAGCAAACTAGAAAGTGATGGAATCTAAGTGGTGTAACAGAGACATCTTCAGCAGCGTAATACATGAACTAGAGATGTAAAATCAAATAGAAGAAGCAAAGAAATTATATAACAACCAAATCTGGCATTGGTGCAACTGCTGCTGGTATTCAGAGGCTGCAGGTACTAAGGAACTAAAAATAATTGAGGGAAAAGACACAGGAATTAATAAAAAATTAGGAAACCTCATTCTGGAGAAAGACATGAGAAGATTTACTTCTTTAATTTTACAAAGAAAAGGCTGAAAAATTTTCTTAATCATAGACTGTAAGTACTCAAAAGAGAGAACTGGAATTAGCTAACAAAGTTTCTTCAACCATAAAAGATCTAGTAGTAGCCAATAGGTAGAAGTTAAATCTAGATATTCTGAGCAGATATAAATCTAGTTTCTTTGACAATTTTGCAAGGGTTGTGGGATACTTACAATCACTGGGAATCTTCAAACCAACTTTTTTTAAGTTTCACTCCAGTCCAAACAGCAATTAATTTAGGGAGGTCTTATGGCCTCTTGGCCTCAGTAACTTATCAGTTAAGTGACAGGGCTTCAAATGCTTCTGTGGGAGGCTATTTAACAACCTAATAAATGTCATCTTTGGGAAAAGTTTCATGGGATTGTGCATTTGTCTTTAATACACTACTAATGGACCACACTGAGTAACTGATTCCCTTGTTTTCTGTTCTCATCAAAGCCCAATTAAAATAATGATCTTTCAGCAGATAATAACACCTTTTCTAATACCTGTAAGGAATAATCAGAGAATGAATCAAGCAATTAATTCCTAGTTCTTAGTCATTCCTCCCACTCAAGACCCAAACCAATGTTCACATAAGCACAGGAATATGTGAGGAATATTTTCTTCAGCCAAGCACTGGAGAATAAGAAGGAAATTTGGCATTTGTGACCCTCAGACTGCCACAGTTTGTGGTACCTGTACCCAAACCAGAAGCCTACACAAAGAAAGCTGACATTCTTGCAGGGACTGAAATAAGTGTGCTCCTGTGATTAAACTCCCCCCTTCTCTCCTTCTTCACTTGCTTTTTGGCTGTGGTTTGTCCCTTTGGTCACTCATGCTTTAATTTGCTTGATAATCTCAATCCTGCTACTCAGTGTCTAAGCACCGTGTGTGTTTCCTTAAAACCACCAAAAATCATAAAATCACAGAACAGTTTGGGTTGAAAGAGACTTTAAAGATCCTCTCATTCCAAATCCCGTGGCCTTGAACACTTCCAGGGATGGGGCAGCCACAGCTTCTCAGACAACCTGTGCCAGGGCCTCACCACCCTCACAGAAAAAATTGGTTTTCTGACACCTGATCTAAAAAGCAGCACCTGAGGGGGCACCTGGAGTTGAACCAGGGACCTCTTGATCTGCAGTCAAATGCTCTACCACTGAGCTATACCCCCTGCCTGAGCAGCCCTGTAAATTAAAGCCATTTGGACATTCCCTGCCCCAGGGAGTTCACAGCTTGGGGTATGAATCAGCCTTGCAGAACTGGTCCAGCGCAGACAACCTCACTGCATTTCTCCCTGAGCCTTGCAGGATACACACACACAGTGCTGTGGGACTTCTGAGGCAGCACAGCAATGTCTTGTGAATTAATAATAACTGAACCTCAAAGCTACTGCTGGACAGTGCCAGCCATTGCATTGCAAAGTGATGGGAAAATTGCTCTGCATCCCTTTTAACTCCCTTCCTGCACTTCTTTCCAGCACACTTCCAATTCCGCTTCTTTCCAGATATGTTATGAACAGGGTTACCTGTCCAGCTCCTTTGCCCAGCTGTGCACAGCAAGGCCAGTGGCAGAGCCCATCCCTTTTCTCAACCAGCACCATGCCCTTGTCCCCTCAGCAGGGCAGCTGAGCATCCACAATCAGAGGTAATGGTGACCTGGTGACTCCAGGGACTGAATCTCCACCTCAAAGCAATGGTGATATTCCCCAAAGGAAAGTCCTGAAGTTCAGATTTCACTGAGTAAATCCCAGGCCTCTGGACACAGGCTGGAGAACAGAAAATATAGTAAGGAAACAGAGATCTTATTTCTTCACGAGCCTTCTGTCTGAATATTTAGTAGTTTGAAGATGCTTGCTAGAACCACAATATGTGTTCAAATACCAGGACAATGAAACAGCATATCTGTGGGGTCAGCCAGCAGGCTCTGGTGTGGAGAACCCAGTGTAGGCAAATGCAGACAAACATTAGATAAATAAATGGGAGAGGCTGAATCCTAATGGAAACTACGAGAATTTGTTTGCTTTGAATGGTGAACCACAAGGACTGAGATTTCCAAGTAAAGCATCTACAGACAGGTACATTCACTGGGACTCTGGGTAAGGTCACCAGACTGAACTTTTTGGCACCATTTGCTGTGATTTTGATGCATCCAAAGTTTGCCAGATCAAAAGTTGTTAGTACCAGTGCTTTGGAAATCATGATCTCTCCCAAGATGAGCACTATCCCACAATGAGCTATCGTAGCCAACCCTCCTTCCAAACCATTAATAAGGATCTTAAACAAAAACAGTCTAACATTGTTCCCTTCTGTTCCCCTGAGGTTTCTTCCACCAAGTCCTGGCATTTATTCATCACTATGTGTTTCTGGTGCCTCCAGCCTGTTTTCAGTCTGCTTTATAATCTTCATCTCCAGTCAATTTAAATTAAATTTTCAGCTCAGTCTTCGTGAAACAATATATTAATTGCCTCAGTACATGAATAGACATCTTATTTACACAGATTAAATGACCATATTCTTTTCATCTGCTTGGCCTGCAGTTGGATCAAACTAAGTGATTAAATTTCATCTGGATTTCCTTCCTACAAATCTATGTGTGTCTCATCCATGTCCCTTTTCAATGGTGAAGTCAACATATGTACTTCCTACATGCCACTAAAGGAATCAAACTAATAACTAAAGTGTGCTCTGAGTCACACAGAAAACTCAATAAACTCTTCTTCACCAGGGATGAGGTTTGCTTTAACTGCTTACAGATTTACTTTGTTTAGTCTTTTCTCCAGTATTCCATGACGACAAAATTTGCCCCTTCCTTTTTCCGTCATTTACGTTCTGTTTTGGCAACTCTCTTGAGGCTTAGCTAATATACATATGGCTCCATGTGAATGCATGGCACAGCAAATTCTTCTTCCTTCCTTATTTAGACTCCTTCACTAGACATGCCAAATTTATTGGATAGTTAGTAACTCTTTTAATGACTGCTGCTCATTTGTAAAGATCAATACAACATATGTTCCTCTGTCCTCTGGTTCTCATTTGATTCTTCTGGTTTGCAGAGACAGCTCCGTGAGCCAGCTCCTTGACTAATTGCAAGACAAACATTGCAGGCAGATTTGGTTTCCCAAGTTTAATTTCTATGATTTTCTTGTTTCTCATATCCCTAAAACTTGTCCCACAGAGCTTGTATTCTGCCCCATTGCTGATGTACTCAGTTAATGTCAGTGTCAGGAGATAGCACAGAGATCCAGTAAATCCAGCAGTACAGACTTCAAGTTCTTGTTCTGAGGGGCCTTCTAATGCTGTTAGACAGTTTGAGGTCTAAAATGGGATGAAAGGAGACAAGGCGAGGTAAATATGTCACTTCCACTCTCAGCGTTCCATGAATGTTTCCCAACTTGGTGAAAGCAGCTAACCCACAGGAAGTGCAGTAAGGTACGTAGACATGTGAAAAAGTTTCTGTCTGTAGTGCCTACAGACACCCTTTGCACAGATCAGAACTCTTTTTCCACCAGGGACACGGGGTCACCCCAGTACAAGAACAGGATTCTGGATGAGCTTCATGTCTGAATCATCAACTTTCTGTGATTTAAAGGTGGGGGAGATCATTCTCATGAAGAAAGAACTCTTTATTTCTTTGTGCCATTCCACTAAACATAAATACAAATTTCCAGTCATGAAATAGCTGTTTCAACAGAATTCTGTAAGTTTGGAGAC
This sequence comes from Petroica traversi, assembly GCA_025920805.1. Lineage (NCBI taxonomy): Eukaryota > Metazoa > Chordata > Aves > Passeriformes > Petroicidae > Petroica > Petroica traversi. The sequence goes on along the minus strand of JAHLSL010000038.1, from coordinate 11,893,327 downwards.
ATACACACCCCAAAAAACCACCAAACATCTGAGCAGCAAAATGATGTAAATTGGAGAAAATGAAGTGTCCTCTACATGGGCCCTACCCTTTCAAAGCACAAACACTTCCAAAAGCTAATGAAGAGAGAAGCTTGTTCCAGCTGCTGTGTGACTCAGACTGGCATAAGCAACTGGCCAGGGCAGTTCTGGGACAGCAAAGTGGGGAGAAAATAAAGGCCAGATATTGCCATGGTTTGGAAGATGTAAAACTTTCAAGTAGCTGAACACCAGCCTATTGAACATCCCTGGCTCCCTACTGTGTCCCACCAGTTCCAACATTCTGCTGCACACACAGGCCAGTGAAGCACCAGCAGCAGCCTACATCAAATACAAGTCACAACTCTATCTGTAATACTTCTATCTGAAAAAAGATGTGAACAAAGCTGAAGACACGGTGAAGAACTTCAAAATGGTCCTTCTTTAGTGAGCTCCAGACCTGGGCTGCAGGCCCTAAGCAAGGATCTCAGAGAGACACAGTTGTGGCATCAAGCAATGATTGTTTGATGAGATGAAAAAAGCAAGACAAAAAAGATCAAAATGAACTAAATAAGTCTCTTGGTATCAGCATCTGTGACTCGCTTGCTATCAGCATTGTGACACTGCATTACTTTCTTCTGTTGTCTTGCCTAAGACCTATTGCAATGAGAAGCAGCACATTTCAGACAATTTGTTGAAATCAGTTCAAGTCTCTGAGTGATATTAATGATCAATGACCAAGGGTGGAGTGAAGTGAGGTGAATGGCAGATGAATGGCAGATAACAGCATCCACCGTAATGGAGAACTTTTATCTGAGCATTTCTAAGGACTCTGAATACACCTCATCACATCCTTCTCTTCACTTTACTTACCTTCATCACTCCTCTGCAAAGTATGCTCATATTTCATTTTTTAAATGCAGAGATGAAGAAAAGAGGGAAAAGATCTGTCTAGGTCTGTCTGTCTAGGTCTGTCCAGGCCTCCAGGAGTGGTTCAGACAGAGACCTCACTTGCACTTTCAGAGCTGAAGACAAATCTTATGGGTGGTTGATCCTTAAGGATGTGCTCGGAGCTCTGCTGCTCCCTCCCCTGACACCAGACATTGCAAAACCTGTCATGAGCTGGCAGAACAGTTAAGGGCATAAGTACCAATGTCAGACCTTGTGAAGGTGCTTCAGGTTTGGTGCATGTGCTCTAGGAGGGGCCAAATTTAAAGAGACTCGAGAAGATTTTTGCAGAAGTATTCACAGAGACAGCCTGTCTCCACATGTCTATCAATAATGCTCAAGTGTCAACACTTCCAGGCTTGGATCTGAAGATGCCCTCACCTGCTATAGGTTTGCTAATGGACATTATCTGGTTCATAAATGGAGAAAGTCAGGCACAAAACAATAAAACAATTCTTCTGCAGTAACTCAGATCAGAGCTGGAATATTAAAAAAAAAAAAAACGAACAAAAGAAAAGAAAAAAGAAAAAGAAAAATTGAAATCCTGGCTCAAGTATCCTGTATTATCTACAAAGTGATTGAACTGCTCCTCTCAGAGTTTTCTCTTTCATTCCTTTTCCATCACTCCCACTTCTCTCCCATTGCCAACCATGTCTCTCACTGCCATTTTCCTTCCTGTAGTCCTTCCCACCATCCTTATCCCAGCAATGATCCCTTCTTCCCAGTTCTGCCACTTTGCTGCGGATCTTTCCAAATGCCATTGCATCAGGCCATGTCCCTGGGACCAGAGCCACTTCTCAGGAGGGGAACGTGCAGCTGTTGGTGGCTGGAAAGTAGCCAGAGGGCCCCCCACTCCCCCCAGCTATGCTGCAGGAGGATGTTGAGTGATGGTGTCAGCAGAGAGCAGTAAGAGGCCTTGGCTGCCTGTTCAATACCTGGAAGCAGCCCCCCCGTCACTGGAAAACAGATCTGAAGGAGGAAGGTTGCTCCCCCTGGCCTCAACCAAAGGATATTTTATCCAGAGTGAGGGAGATGTTGACAGAAGGGTCTGTCTCATCACTGATGAGAGATTTTTGGCTGGTAGAGATGTGCCTCCACCAGTCACCTCCACTCCAGCAAGAGGCAGGCAACAATCCCAGGCTCCTGCTCACCCACAGCTGGAGGTTGAATACACAATGTTCCAGTCTGCTCATAAAAAGGTCTGTGAGGGAGAGCAGAGGGAGGGCACAGGCAGCACAGCCAGCTCCCCTGTGTTAAGTGTAAGGATGCAGGACTAGAAGTGGCTTTAATTAGTGGCATTGCTGCTTTGATTTGAGCACACAGGGGTATGGAAGTATACAGGTTTCAAGTTCTTTTTTAACTCAGGAGGAAGAATTGGACTTGCAATTTGTGAAAATCTCACTAATCTGCTTCTTGGGTCTATTAATCTATGGTGTCCTCTTCCAGTGCATCTCTCTCAGGATATACTTCATTAGTGCAACCCAACTATACACAATTTGCTCTGAGAACACAATGGCTAAATAAAGGGACTAGTATGGCATGCAGCCACGGGAAAGGAGTTTGAGCAGAGCACAGGTACTCTCCAGACCTGCCTTCCCCAACAGCCTGTCTCCAAGTGATGAAAGGCAATGCTATCAAATATCATGACAGAAAGCACAAATATATAAAACATGAGGGTGCCTCTTAAAAATAAATGTTGCTCCATGATCTTTTTCCCAGGAGAAGGAAGTTTCAAGAGTGCTGGCTCTCTGCGTGTGGTATCACATATTGCATGGTCTGTTCCCTATAAGCTCTCAACATATGCTACGAATCTGCCTCTGCACTACAAGTATTCTAAATCAGATGCTTATGCCTTCTTCTGATCTTTTGCAGTCACACATACATACACTGGATTTTGCCACAGGCTATCCATCATTCCTCCCTTTCCAGCATATGAAATGCATGACCCGCAATTTGGTTTTATGTGTGTTTTACTGCAGTTTCCATATAATCACACAGGAAACTTTAATTCTCACCTTATGAGCCCAAGGCTGCAGCTCTAATCCTTGTCTCGCAGAAGTGTCATGACTGTATGTCTGATTACCAACAGTCAGTATTTCCCACAAATGAAGGAAAAATCAAATTCAATTGCAATCAGAGCCTTATCTCTCACAATCAGTTGTTTACCTCCATCATTTTTCACCTTCTACCCCAAAGTAATATTTAAAGCCCTTAGGCATTGTCACTCTCTGTCTCTGAGTCTCCTCATTTCAACTGTGGACTAAGCACAATGGTGCTGCATGAGGTGGACATTTTCCATCACCACAGGACAGACAACTCTGCTGAGGCATCCATCACTTTCTAATGACCCGTATTTCCTGCAGGCATCTAGGGGAAGCTGCCTCATCCACTGCAGACCTGTCATGTCTCAAGACTGTGACTTGCCCCTCTCATTCCTCCCTCTCCTCCCTATCTACTCATTCCCTAGGATCGTGCCCATCCCCTTCCCTATCGCAGACTTGAAGTGGCAGACACAGCTGGTTGGCATCATCCACCTTCCAACAGGATAAAAACAAAAAGGGGCCATAGGTCACCCCAGCCCTGGGCTTACCCCAACCCCTTACCAGCTGTACAAACCCTTCTGCCTCAAGGACTGACATAATTAGGCACAGCACTCACCAGAACAGTGCTGTCTGTACACATGCATGTACAATACCTCACCAAGTGATCCTGATCCCAGAAGGGCTCACCCACCACCCTCTGACATCATCTTAAGTGTGCCTCATCCCCTGCAATGACACATTTCTGTTTACAGTCAGGGAATGTCACTCTTCCAGGAGGGTATATCCCAGCAGAGGAAAATTTCTAGCACAAATATGTCCTCATTGGTTGGGTGAAAGATGATGGAGGATTTTTTAGCTCTCTGGAAAGGGGCTAACTGGGAAGGGGTGACAGGGAAGGGGTCTGGTAAGATACCTGCCCTGTGCATGAAGCAGATGGCACAGACACATCAGAGAAGCCCTGTAAACAGCCAGTTCAGCTTTAGTCCCAAGCCCTTTCATCTGCTTTAAATATAGGCTCTACCACCTTCCAGCTGGGGCTGGAAAACATCAGGTCTGTTCTGCCTGCAGGGCTTTGTGAGTTTGTATGTTCTGAACTCCTGCCAGGAGTAACTTTGGTGCTGGAGGGATCAATGCTGGGCCCTGTGCAACCCATCCATAATGCAGTGACTTATGCATGGAGGAGGGAAGCTGGGGAAATTCCCTCCCACTGTAAACTATTTCTTGGCTCTCTGCATCAGTTGTCAGCCCTTGGGAATATATTTTCCTCTATTCCCACTTTTCTGTGGCTTGCATTATCATTTGCTAAATATTAGCGTGTGCTATTTATCATGAGGTCCACAACCCTTGTCCACTTCGGGGAGTTTGCAACTAAGTCACAGCAATAAATTTTCTAATATTCTATGGGCTTTACAGTGCTAAAAGGCACACAGCTGAAATCATTATCTCAGAGCCTTCGACCCCTAATCTCACAGTGCAACACTCATCACCAAAGGCAGGGAGGATGCACTCGAACTCAGGTTGTTTATACTCACAGCAGATTCAGACTCAGGTTCCAAGTCTGCTTACTAATAATGATGATTACATCAGCTCCTCTGGTTCTGTAACATGTTTGAAAATCTCAGGGAAACCACACTATCTGCAACTCTCTTTCAACAGCATGTTTGGTTCACAAGAGCTGCTGGGCTTGCAAAGGAATGGGTGTGTTTGTGGACTGGGAATATGTTAAAATAATATCATGTTGACCAAAATGAGCACCATGGTCTACAATTACTGCTGTCCTTCTATGTTTATTGCAGAACAGAGTCACCCAAGACCTGGCTCAAAACCTGTTGACTCCACTGAAAGTATTTTGCAGCAGGTCCTAGTAACTACTTGGACAAGGCATAGTCTCTTACTGACTTTCTCTGCCCACTGTGTTTAGGGAGTTTGGACTTTCTCCCTGTTAGCTGTTATCTAAGAAGGGATTCAAACTCTGACTATAAAGATTACCTCAATATCTCCATATTTCTGATCCCAAAGCCCCTCTCAGAGACATTTTTGGTTAATGACTAGACATATTCCAGCTTCTCTTGGCTATAGGATCTGATCCCAAGAACCTTCAAAGCAAACCAGAGTTCAGACTCACCTGGAAATATTTAACAAAGACTTGGAGGGTAATTAAAGAAATAAATTAAATGCTACTAGAATGTACATGTCCAAAGGAAGCACTGTCTGAGGACTCTGTATCTTTCAAAGTTTTCAAATTAGTCCAGTTTGGTTTCCACTGCCAGTCATAATAATAATGGAAGTTGTCCATTCTCTTTTCCTTCCAAATAGGCTGACAAGTCATGGACAAGGTCACTAGTGTGAGAGAAAGAGACATTCTCCTGCTCTGAATGTCTCAGACAGAGCTACATCGAACAGCTGCTCCTCTCTCAGAGAGGGAGAGCAGCAAAAGGAGAAGAGGAAACTTGAGCACCCAAGTGGACGCATCCTGTGGACAAAAGGAACAAATGGCATTAGCTTTTTTTTTGTTTTGCTTTGCCAACCTTATGGCAACAAAAATGAGAGAAAGAACTGGACAAAAATATTTGAGAACAGCCTAAGAATAAAAAATGGTGCAGCTTCCCCTGTAGTGGCAGCACACAGCCCCACCTCTGCTCCTCTCTTGCTCTCTCACTATGATGGGAGCCAAGCTCAGGGTTCACTGGCCATTCCCTGGCCAATGCCAGATTCACTCTCTAACTCCGAGGGACCAGACAGTCTCAACACTTCCCCTGTACTTTTTTGCAGCCCCATAGCCCTTTCTGACAGTAAAGCCATGTTGATCTGGAGCAGGGATGTTTTTAGCATGCCAGGCTCATGAATGCCATATCCTTTCATCCCAGAAAGACTGAAGAATAAATGGAGAGGGGCAGGAAGAATTATGATCAATAAAACTCCTTGATCTGAACTTCAAATCCAGGATATATCTATATTCATAAACTAAAGGGCTCAAGTGCTGGCTTGGATTTGTACACAATTGTAAACTAATAAAATTTTCAGAGATATTTTGGTCTGTTCTCCACCCTGGCATGGCCCTGGGGATGGCACAGCCAGGGATTTTTCACTGGTTTGGGTATAGAGAGTTCCTCTATTCAGATGTGAGCCATGCCTTGCCACTTAGGACCAGGGAACATTTTTATTGTACAAGTGTAGCCCGGGGACTCTTTCCAAAACATAGTTAAATCTCCAAACTGGCCCAGTATAAGGGATGCCGGGCAGGTAATGGCTTCCTCCTTGATGTATTCAGACTCATCCTCTGCCCCCTCTGCTGCCTGGGAGACACCAAGTGCTGTGAGCTGCAAGTTGAGTGGACTCACCCTGGCACAGGGATTTCCCACCAGCAGGCACTGAACCGACACCAGGAGCTCCCAGAACACCTCCATGGGGTGGGGACGGTGGAGTGACCAAGCATGGCATGCTGCAGGACTGGCTGATGGGTTTGGAGCCAGCTGGAAAAGGCTCTAATTAGGCTGTGTTGGCTTTTGTCAAGATCAGGGCTGGGTAGTTCCTGGTAGAGCCTCACAAACCACAGGGTCTAGCTGGAAGCTCATGCACTAAACACTCTGCTTAGAATGGATAGTTTCCCTGTGTTTCTGGAGGTGTTTGCTTCACTGGAAGGGCCTGATCCCTTATTCAGGTGACACAGGTTGTCCAAGCAAGCAGCTCCTTGCAGGTGTGGCTGCAGCCTGCCCTTCAAACCAGGCAGAACCTCCTCTGCAGAGCTGGGCACACAGGATGGCTGGGCAGTCAGGGAGTAGGAGTTTCACACAGAGCTGGTGAAACTGGATCTGCAGGGGCATTCTGCCTGATACAGTGCAAAACCACCAAAGCCACCAGGAGCTGTGACTATGGGACAAGCTGTTATTCTTGTGCTGGTTCAAGGCATTCCTGGTTGACAATTATCGTGTTTTCAATGTTACAAACTCTAGGCCAAACAGCAAACTCCTGCTTCTGAGTTGGGTAACTTCCACTGAAACAAAAGATTGGGAAAGGTTTTCTTTTTTCACTAACTGGGAAAAGGAAATGCACTCCAGAAGGACATGGATTCCTTCGATGTCTCAAAATAGAGAAGAGAATCTTTGCTTTTCTGTGTCGTAAGAAGGACATCATTGCCATGTCCATTTTTGGGATCCGTTGTTTTCAAAGATGGGTAAAAACAAGAAATAAATAGCAACATGCCTCTCTCCTGCATTCTTGCAGTCCTCAACAGGGACAGCTGCCAGAGCAAGGAAACTATATTAAGACCACTGCATCCCTCAGAAAAAGATAAACCCTTCGCAAGGTTTCATCTTTGCACTGCGACAAGAAGCTGGGAAGTCAACATGTAACTGTCCACATGGGCATTCCATGTGTGAGATCCCATTATTGTCAGCACTGATCCAAGAATAATTCAAATGGTCAAATACCCATGATCCAGTTAAATATGACTGTTGAGTGCTTTTGAAAGGCCCTAGGCTGAAACATCAAAGACAGATTGTACAAATATTAGGCAGGATCTATAAATAAATCAAATTGTCTAAAATATCATTTTATGTGTATATATGGGTTACTGATCTCTACATATCTAGTCAGTACAAAAACAAATTTCCTTGGTTACAGCAAGAACTGTGAAACCTTTGAACAGTTGCATTCAGAATCAGAATCAAAACCTGAATCCCATCCTGCAAAACAGGGTTCAAACCCACTGGAGGCTAAGAACTCTTCAGAAGAGATGTTACTTACACAAAGCAGATATTATTTAACTATTTTCTACTTTTTTTGTAATAAGAACTGAAACTGCCAAAGACTAGTATGTTCATTTAAAAAGAAATTATTTGAAGCAATTTAGTAAAATTGTAATCAACTCAACTATGTGCTTGAAGTTGATTTAGACATCATGAGGTTTGAAAACTTAGGAAAGTAATGACAAATAGTTATAGAAAATAGATAATTTTCTAGAAAACATATTCAAGGTAAGAACTATCTAGCCTAACTTCAGATGCCAACAATGCAGATATTTACATCTGGCTCAGTCACCATGGGTTCCTTTAAAAAAGAAAGAAAGAAACAAATACTTTTAAGGGGTACCTGAGATGCCTATTTGAAAATGAGATGAACTGCAACCTAGAAATGCCTTTTTCTTTTCATATACTGACTACAAAGGGAGGCCAATGTATCTAGTCCATGTGTAGCTGATTATACCGTAGACAGCTACATCTGGTCAGCATTAGAGCGTGTTTAATAACACACCTATTTTCAAATGCATCCCTATTCAGATCAATATGGCTGTGCACTCAGTACTCCAACCTTCTACTTATACTCCAGGTTGCTAGTCCAAACCTTTACTCTTGAACTTCAAAGTGGGTTGGACCCAGCTACACGGAGATCTACAACTTGCTAAGTAAGGTTCCTCAGGAAAACACAATTCTCCAAGCCAGGATGGGACCCCTGAGAACAGAAATCCCTTCAGGAAATCTGCAGAGGAGCACTTACAGAGAAAAAGAGGGATCATTACAAGTACTTCTACGTAGGAAAATATTTTTGCCATAACCAAAACGTCATTGCTAACGGTTAACTACATTTCCTTGAACAAAATCTGCCCAAGACTTCAGGAAACACATTTACGAAGAGCTATCACGCCAGAAAGTAAAAGAGTTTGCATGATCCTGGGTTCAAGAGCCCCACGTATGTAAAGAGCTGGTGAACCTTTTCACAGCCTGGGACAGGTAAATCACTTTTTGCACCAGTCTGGCTGGAGAGTCCAAAAGCCTGGCTCAGCCACGAGTGTGTCGGCATCCCGGGTGTGGGGTGTAGTTTCTTGGCCAGCTGCAAAAGGAAGGTAAGTCAGACAGCCAGATCCATAAAGCAGCAGCTCACACTGTTTTTAGAGGCCTGCCTCCCCATCTGGAAATTAAATGCAAACATATGCATATGCCTAAGTGTTGCTTAAGAGAAAATCACTACCCTGACAATGCTGAACAGGAACAGGAAAGAAAGAAAAAGAAAGTACAAACCAGTATCTGTGCCCTCCCAGTTTCATTTTCTGTACTGTCAGAGGTGCCCCCATAATTAATTCAGCACAACTTAAAAGACAAAGAATTATGAGGTGAGGAAGGAAAGAAAAACCACTTGTTTGTTAATACTTTAACAAGCTGAGAAATATCTAACAGAAAATTTACATTACACATGTTCCAACTCCAATTTACTAGGTGGCTCGATCCTCCCAAAAGTGAGCCACAACATTGCACCAACATCCTATACTTCATTCTTCACTGATACCCAAGGCATCTGCAGAAGGTTTTGATCATCTCTAATTGCACAGAGGAAAAAAATTGCCATTCCTCCCTGTGGGAATCAGGTATAGTTTTCATGCAGCAGAAGTCAGACCCTTTGATCAATATGCAGGACATTAAAAATGTGTGTAAGTATGTAATCCTGAGCTATATCCTTAGGGATATATGATGTGATTTTTATCCCTGGGAAAAAAGGTAAAGAGGAAGAGAATTTGATATTAGTTATTTTTTCATGGTGATAAGATTTATAACAATAAGAAACAGCAACAAAAAATTAAGATAAATGTGAGACAATCATTGAATTCATGACTGAGTGAATTATTATGACAGCAATGGACATGCCAGGCAGGAGCTTAACACCTGATCATTCTGAAGCTTCATGTCAATAAAGTTCAACAGCAACTGTAGGCACTGAAAGCAGAGGCTCCTCACATCTGTGTGATCATGTCTGCACTCGATGCATAAACCTAAACCCCAGGGAGGTGGGGAGGCTGCTGCTCTCTCCTGCCAGATGCTGAGCAAACAGCCCCAAGGTGTAACCTCAGCAGGCAGGAGGAAGCCCTGTGACTGCCCAAAGAGCTGATGATTGATCAGGGTTAAGCAGAAAACCTCTTGCCCTTAGGCCAGGGCCCCTCCACTGGGCCATGCTGACTACCATGCTGGGGAAGAGATGTAGTAGGGGGTTGCCCTCTTGTAAGTTGTTCTTTTCTTTCTAATTTTTCATGGACCCTTTAAAAAAAGGCATTTCTTGTCCATTCCAAGAGGCATTTTTTTCTTCTAAAGAGAATACTTTGAGAATTTCATCAAACCTTGAAGCAAATACCTATGATCCAGGGACTAAATAGTGCAATCCCCTTTCACAGGTTGGTCCCTGGCCCCCTGCAAGCTACAAGCATCCAGGCTGGGGCAACTTTTGACCCAAAACAGGTTTGTTGGACTCCAGATGGAGCCGCATACCAGTTTTCTGTCTCTCCCTGAGGCTTTGGCTTGAACCAAAATGGAGTGACATCCATTAGCAAAGAGACCTCCAAGACTCTGCTCTCCCTCCCTTTCTCCTTCCCCTCGAGGCACCAACACCAAGGTCCATCTGCTGGGATTAACCAGCCTCCAGAGTCTTTGCAGGCAGCTGTGAGATGGCTTTCAGAGATAAGAGATGTCCCAGGGTGGGCTCATGGGTCAGGAATTTAGTTAAATATCTTTGGAAGGGATCTAGTAGGATTTGCTTCGTTGTTTATATTATGCAATATCAGTCATCCTTAAGACCCCAGGCCTGTGTGTCAGTAAAGCTGGAAACACAATCAGCCAGAAAAGATTCCTGATACTGTCCCCATGATCCTGTTTTCCCCATACAGAAGTGCTTCCCTACTCTGACATTCAGAAAATCCTATATTCTTTGACTCAGTTCGCCTAAAAGAGGGATAATAAGTGAAATACTGAGCAGCAGGATAGTTGAGACTGAAACTCCAGAGAGAGAATCAGTTTTTCTTCCTGTGTAGTGGTGCTGCTCCTGCCCGATGAGGAAACAACAGTCATGGCTAATGTATGGCAAAGAGATTTTAAGTCTCTGCCGGCCCCCAGGGAGAAAATAATCATAAGTGTTTGTTAAAAGATACAGGTAATTGTGGAAAAGGGCAACAAAAAGACAATTGAGTGGCTGGGCAGGTTGATTTATGAGGAAAGATTAAAGGAGCTGAACATGAATGGCTTAGCTAAACAGTGACTAAAACAGGACATGAAAAGTAGCCGCTGTCAACAGTATTTGAAGTGTCTGTCTGAAGGGGCATTAACTGTTTGGGTGTGGATATTTTGAATAAATGGAGGTCTTGAAAAGGAGGTCGGAAATGCAAGGGCCAGATGGATGTTAAGGAAAGTTTCATAAAAAACAAGACTTCAATGGCAATCTCCTCCCCACCTTAAGGCTGGGTGCCTCCCAAGAGGTCATCGGTGCTCAGCAGATGTGATCTAAGGAACTTCTGGGAGGTGTCTACTCTTAAATGCCTCACTGGCATCCCCGTCTCTAAACACCAGACACCAAGACAGCGAAAACCCATTCCAATACTTCCATGCAAACAGAAGATAAAATATCCATGCCTTGGGCCTTAGAGATCAAGCAGAAATGCAAGAAAATGTCCAAAGTGAGGGGAAAGAGTGATTCCCTGGAATTTTCTTCTACTACTGAAGTATGAAATAGAGCTGGGTTTGTTCACAGGTAGTGAAAAGACAGTGAATGTCAGCATCTACCCCGTGCCATTATTTGGCAAACAGTTCTCAAACAAGAACTTGAACTGGAGGAGGAAAAATGCCTTTTAATGACACTAAAGAGACCCAGGGTGATCATTATTCAGCTGTTCTAAATCCCATAAGTCATATAAGGCACAGCACCCTCCTCCCTGCCTAGTCCACACAGGACTAGTGGTTTGACCACGGAGAGCCACACCCCAGGTTCAAAACACTGATAAATTAGAAATCTACTTGACATAGCCTACTGCTTTCTTTTTGTTTCAAATAATCAAAGATTGGGCAGAGAATTCATGGTGAGAATACCACCTAGAGCACAAAGCATGTACCTGCTCAACTAACAGCGCCAGCAGGGAATATACATTTATAAGAGCTGATAGATCTTAAGTTCAGCTGCCATGACACAAACCCCCGTGTAAATGTTGTCTCCACACCCAAATGAGACTTACACTTTCTTCCAAAGTTTGGCTGGCCCTGCCTATGTAACATCACTCCTAGCAGGAAACACTCCTTAGAAAGTGAGTGCAGGGCACAATTTTTGCTGAGGCTGTAGGTGTGGTAAGATTCATAGAATCAATAGTGCACTTCCCAGCAATTAAATAACACATTTGATCATAGAATCATAGAATCATTTAGGTCAAAAGGCTCTAAGTTCATTGAGTTCAACCGTTAACCCAGACAAGTTCACCTGTAAACCATATCCGTAAAATGTTCCCATGCCCATGTAGCTCTCATCAATGGACTATAGACACACCTGAGTGCCTTTTATATTGATTTTCTATTACAGCAAAGCTCACAAACCTCAATTGGTCCGAGACGCCACCACAGAGGTCACGTATATTTGCATCTTTGGTGACTTTCAAAAAATTGCTATCTTTTTTCATCTCTCTTGTCTTGGTCTTCTAATTCTCTTTTCATGGTCAGGAACAAATTTTTCACATTTTCATTTTCCAAATCCCAGAGGATTTCTTGTTTATTTCACACTGAAGTGGAGAGAGAGCAGCTGGAAACCAGCAGGGCAGTGGTAGATGCACAGCAGAGAAATGTGCACTTGCTGGCAGAAGGGCACCAGCCGTGAATCCTTCTATAAAGGCTGCAAGGAAATGTCATTGTCTTGTTTTAAAAAAGGGAAGGCAAATATGTATTCATGCAAATATATCTTAATTGGTCATGGTGTCAAACGCTCCCTTTAAATTTAATCTAACGGGTGTTTCACTGAGCTGCCAGCAATCTCCAGTAGCCTCCAGGCACTAATGAGTGAGCAGAAAGGTGTCAATGCTTCTGGCATTAACCTCAATTAGGAAGAGTTAGGGTGATCACTGAATCAAGGGTCAGCCATTCATTGCTGAGACATTCCCTGGCTGCAGCCTGCAGTCTCCCACTCAAAAGGAGTGGCTGCCAACCTCCTCACCAGAAAAGAAGTCTCATACCTGCCAACATTACTGTTAATTACTATATTTGAAATCTGCACAGGTCTTAACTGGCATGGAGACGTATTAGTAACCCTATTTATGAGGCTATTCAATGAGATTACCAGGCAAAAAAATAATCTGTGCTATTAAAATTATAAATATCTACTACTTATTCATGGTCAGATTTTTAAAAACATCATTAAAGGCATCAATATGTCAAAGAATAGAAAGTCTATACAGCAGAGTTAAGCTTAAAAAAAAATTACCACATAGATAACCCATATAACTTCAATTCTGCTTAACTTCTCTTTCTCCAGAGCTTCTGAAAGATTTCTTTTAGATATATGACATCCAGATGTCATCTTGTGCAGACATTCTCAGGTAGGTCTGCTTTTCTGGGGTGAAATAATGGATGGATCATGAGTAACTTTGAGGCTGTACCCCTCCTATTGAAGTGTGGAAGAATCAGGAATGCCAGGCAGAACCCTCCAGATCCACCCCAGGCCTGAAATCAGTTCTCTAGATGGCAGATTGCTGTTCAGCCTCGAGGACTTGTACATATTTTTGCCAGAGGAAATCATTCCATGAGAAAATCTGTTTAGTAACCCCAAAGTTGTGTCAGCCACCATAAAATATTGGTTATAGTACGGTTTACCATTACAGTTATTACAGTAGAAACTACAGGTCCATTATAAAACATTTCTTAAATTTCTAAATTTATAAAATATATTAATAATACCAGATTGAAAAACAAAAGTCCCACATGTCTCCTTCCTATCACCACTACGACAGACTGACCACCTTCCTGCAGTCTTCCCCTGTGACTTTTAGTCCATAGTCCTTACCAACCAAAACAAAACAAAACAAAACAAAACATAACAAAACATAGAGATAAAAGGAATAAAGGTTTCAGGTGCACATACTTTACGAGCAGTGGAGGTCAGAGGTTGCAGAGTACTTTAGCTAACTCTTTATGGGACTCTTTCCATAGCAGAAGTTTTGTAAGTCTCCCAGGGTTGAAGGACCACAGCAGCAGGTTTGAAAACGTTGCCTAATTGTAAGGTAGCACTTGTCTTTCAGCTCAATCTGCTTAGGATCATCATAAAAAGTGTCCTTTGAACTCTCTCTCTGCTTCCTCCAGCCCCATCTTGCTTCCTCCCCAACCCCAAGGCAAAGATTTTTATCTCCAAGCCTCCATTTCTTCTTTGCAGGAATCAAAGAGGTTTCAAGCCTTTCCCTTGAGGTGACAGCATTACCTGTTCCTCCTCCACCTGAGATGCAGAGCTCTGCTTCCTCAGAATATTTGTTTATCCTAATCTGTGTCAGACACAGGCTCGTTCTGCCCTGGTAATGAAGAATTGCTGTGTCTGGGCCAGCCAGGCCAGCTGTGTTTGAACCCTCCTGAGTTGATTCACATCAAGCTACAGTGAGCTGTACAGTAAGCAAAGACAAACAGGAGCTGCACAATGACAGTTTTCAGTTACCTGGTTTACCAAGCTTCATCTTAAAACTAATGAGGCTGTTTGTGTCATGTGTCACACCCCAGAGCAATCACCAATATTAAACATAAGCAGCTCTTTGTCCCTGTAACATGCTCCTCCTTGGGCTGCTGTGGCCTGTTAGGAGCAGGTACCTCCAAGCCCATTAGTTAAGCATGAGCCCCACTCGCTTCAGCACTGGCCAGCAAGAGATGGCATCTTGCCTTTACCCTCAGGTAATCCATGAACTCCAACAGATCCACACTATGAATAAAAATTCTGAGTGAGTCTCACTGACTGAGGGGTTTCCTCTTGCTTCCCTCTGAGATGCAGGAAACTGCATTCACAAAAGTTGTTAAGTCATCATCAAAAGTGATAAAATCATAGCCTCGGAAGTCAGAAAATGTCACCCTTTAGCTATCTGGTCACCCATCATGGTGCAGTTTTTAGTTACACTGCCACAGCTTTTTTAACAGATTCTGAGGAGTATGATTAATGCTGAATGTGAGGTCTAAGTTTCTGAAAGGAAAACAAGCTCCTTGCTTTTCCTTCACCTGGATGGAAACATGCAGAAGTCTGGAAGGAGGTTAAACAAGTCCATTTGCCTGGAGGAACTAGTAACAGATGTTACATCTCCAGTGAAAATCTACTCTGCCTCTTCTCCCATACCACCAGCTTGACAGCAGTCCTTGACAGTTTAGAACAAATCTGACCTTGAGAACAAAAGTCCAAAAAGAGAACAACCAGCCCATCAAAGAAGTCAGTAAATATATTGACCCCATCCTTACTCCTGGAAACAATTAGGGAATTAATAAAGATGAAATGCAGAAAACAGACCTTAATCCCAAGCATAAGAAATTAATTGGAAAATCCTTCTCCAAACCCAAGTGTAGAGATTGATATAACCTTAAGCTGAGGTGCAAGACACCAAGCTGCTATTTGAGAACTTTTTCAGTATTAGCACTCGTGGCTAGAGGTGATTTCTCAAGAACATAAATAAACATTATATTCCTCTCTTACTTGGATAAATCTATAAGAGTTGGAGATCTGTCAAACCGTAGGAATGGAAACCAATAAATATAAGTGGAAAACACTGGTATTATCACTACATGGCAATAATAATTTTGACCAAAATAAGCATTTGCATAAGAACATGGTGATTGAAAGCATCTAACCAGATCATAGAACCATGAAATCAGAGTTTGAGTAGGAGGGTTTGAGTAGGAGAGGAACATAAAGTTCATTCAATTCCAACCCACCCCCACTATTGCCAGGGACATCTCCCACTAGAGCAGACTGCTCAAAGCTCCATCCAACCTGGCCTTGAACACTTCCAGGGATGGGTGGATGTACATCTAATTGTAGAGGCTCTACATGTAGATAAAAATATGCCAACTAAGCACCAGGAGCCCCCTTTAAAGCCAGTACAGGAGAACTGTCACTTCAAATATGCATTTCATCTCTTTCAGGCACTTATGTTAAGATGAGATGATTTGTGCCTCAAAAGCAGCTGCTTCTCCACATTACCTGTAAAAGGAATTTTCCTCAGATGGGAATGCCTACACTATAAATCTCTATGGCTCATATGTCTACACTTGATCAGATGAATCCCACTTCATGAATTTTTCAATATTTGTAGTCATTACATGCAGACTGGATAGCTTTTTCAAAAATACTTTATAGCTTGAAGAAAAGCATAGGCTTGATACAAAAATTATTCAACAAACCTCTATCAACTTAGGAAAATAAGACAAAGGATTTGAATAGATGTCCTAAACTATCTCTGAACTCAGTGTCTTGACAATAAAAGTAGCCATGTGGAATTTTATATCATATCATATCATATCATATCAATATTCTGTTCTTTATTTATTTGGTAGGTCAAATTATATGACCATGAATTTCAAATCTACATGTCTGTAAATTCTGTTTCACAGCATTATACAAGAAGCCCAGTTAAACAAACATTATCAGACATTATACATTCAGTGGAACATCCCTAGAGCTAGATTGCCTAAAATGTTTATTTGTTTGTAAACAGATATTTTATTTCAACTTTTGAAGAAAGAAAGTCTGCATTACACATTCTGTGTCTGTCTTTCTCTAACAAGACCCTGCCTGCATTGCCCTGTTTCAAAGGGGTGTAGAAGGCTTTTGTTTTTTCTCGGAAGTCTGGAATTGCTCCTTTTCTATTTTATGCAGGTCTTGGAATTGAGTTTTATAGCAACAGAAAGCGCTTTTGTGGTGATAAAAATACATTTTCTACATTCATGAATTCATAAATTTTAAGAGCAGAAGGAACCATTACATTCATCCAGCCTGAGGCATTGATAGATTTACTGCACAGGAGCTAATGGACCAGAGCACAGTCCCTTTGAGATGACAGGAGAGAATTTGTGCAGCTTTTTTGCCTCCCTCCTCATCATCATCACGAGGGCAATCACCTCAGAGCTCCTTGTTCAACACAGACCCTGCCTCTAGTCCA
The DNA here is from genome assembly GCA_025920805.1 of Petroica traversi. NCBI lineage: Eukaryota > Metazoa > Chordata > Aves > Passeriformes > Petroicidae > Petroica > Petroica traversi. The sequence continues at coordinate 11,876,413 of JAHLSL010000038.1, read as the reverse complement.
ACTTGAAAGAACATTTATTTAAATGCAGCATTTTAGAGAAAGCCAGCTGCTTTCCCAAGCACTCAGAGAAAGCAAAGATCAGCACATCCCCATCACCCCAGAGCACCTCAACCACCTCTCCTTGACCCCGTTTGGTCTCCCAGCAGCACCAGACACCCCAAAGCAACAGTAGCTGCTGTCCCTGTGCTCAGGCTTTGTTCTCTACCTGCACAGTTCTCTCGTTGGGATGTGAAGCACTTGGCCCCTGGGACTCAGCTTATTGCCTCATAAAGCAGGATGGCAGGATTATTAATGTGGCAGAACTGCAGGATTTTCCAAGCAATTTATGAGTTACCATGGCAGTTCATTAACTCTCAGCCCAATGACCCCTTCCTGGCGAGCATGAATCAAGCAGGACGCACGTACACATCTAAATGTACGATAGATACTCACATCAAAAACACATCCAAGGCCATATTTCCTCCATGTTGTTCAGCACATGTCCAACCACAGCACTAAAACGTCACCAGTTATCAGGACTGATAACCAACCCATTGAAACACATCGAGACACAAAGAAATACACAAGCTCCCTTTTTTTTTCTTTTATTCTCATCAAGCCATTTCTGATGGATGCCTGCACTCAAAGAACAGCAGGTCCTTAGCAGAGGGTTTACATTTGCAGCCTCCATGGGAGCCAGGTCTGGCAATGGGGACAATGGACACTGAATGGCTCCCTTGAATTGCAGTGCTCAGAATAAGGTTTCACTCTACACACAAAAAAGCCCCTCATCCCCACTCAAGGAAACATTTGAGAAAATATTTAACTTTCATGGTAATTATCCATAGGTCTTAAAATAAAGCACACACTTCAACTCTTCCTTGAGTCCAAGTGGCACTGTGTGCATGAAAAAATTCCACAGGTTTTAATGCAGTGCTCAGTTAGGATTTCAGCATAGGCCACAAAAACAAGTCCAGCACACCAGAGAGGGAAGAGATAGAGAGAATTAAAGGGAGCCTTTGAAGTTAATAACTGGACAATTAAGAAAATTAAAAGGTCATGAGTACAGTAAATTTTATCAGTAAGTACAAAGCCACTACTCACAGATGTTACAAATACAATGTTTTATACCAAAGAAAGACAGAGACAAAGGGAGACATCTGGGGGAAGAGAAAATAAGAAGGCAAAAATCTCTATTAAATTTTTTATTTAATTATTTTTGTCAGTTGCATTGATGCTTTTTTATTTTCTTTTTTCCTCTGAGATTTTCAGGTATTTTAAAGAAAAGATAGAGGTAAGATTTTTATATCTGCCTGTATTACAGCTGCCACACTCAGAACTCAACTTCACCATGCTTTCTGTGCTTCCCAGAAAGAACTTGCCTTTTCCCTTTGAAAAAATAATTAGTGTAATTGTTAGTGCAGTAATGGGACCCACATACTGGAAAATCCCACCTTCCACACCATTACATTAGCTAAATCTGGCTTTGGGCCAGATTTTCGTATTTCAGCTCCTGCCAAGGTTCAGGTTTTGGAATGTTTTTACGTGGGAGGATTTTTCATCTATTAACGTGGCTGGGCTAATGGGACCCTAATGCACACAGGAGATCTCTATCCTACCAGGCTGCTGACTACTTGTTTGCTTCCATCATCTCATAAATACCCACAAACTGGTGGCATTTCCCTCTCAGCTAAGTGATGCCAACAGGCCTTGAACCCACTATGCAAAGAGATATAATTTGATATGGAGAACTGCTGACTTCAGATATTCCCACTGGCTGGAGTAATTACAGCCAATATTTTAAAAATATACAGCTGGGCAAAAAGTTAGATGGCACCTTTATTTAAGAACAGATTCATCAGCAAAATTGTGTGTGTCTGGCAGGAGTTCTCATGTCCAATAAAGCATGGAAGCTAGAGGAATGAACCTTCAAGAAATATGGATAAAGATAAATATACCTTCAAGATAAATATGAATAAAATTTGCTTTAAAGAAAGCAAAGCTGTTGCCTCATCCATTCACCTCTTGGAGATCTGGGATAGGACCCAGCTCCTGCTGTCAGGATAGAGAAGAACAGTAGGGACATGATGACCTGAGAGACCTTGCAGATGTTCTCTTGCCAGGACAGGAGGATAAGACACCTCACCAGCTCTTCCCGAGGCATTGGTCAGCACAAACACCACCAGCCTGTCACAGGGTCCATCTCAGCTGTGATTTCTGCTAAAAGCTCATGAGCCTTCAGTTAATATTACTTTCTGTAGCCTCATAAGTTACTTCCTTAAAAACAAAAAGCAGACCTTTTTCTGTCAGGAGAAGACTGGTCTCTTCCCAGTCCTTCCCATGCTTTAGCACCAAAAGAAGAGCTCAGCTGCTCTGTCCCCACACTTACTGAAGTTCCTCACAAGGGAAATGTCTGCATGAAGATTCTTCCACCCTCACAGCCACGTCCATCACTGTTCTTGCTCTCACCACCTGCTCTGAAGCAGCACAGCAGGTCAGTAACACTGGCCAGGGACACATGGCAGTTCTTCTCACAGGTAAGACCAGTGACACATGGCAGGACATTACTGCCACATTCTGGCAGACAGGGAGGGACAGAGAGGAGCAGACTGACTGCACTGCCTGATCTCAAAGAGTGAAGGGGTCACTTACTTGAAGCAGCAACAAAAAGGGTGGAAGTGATGCTCAGAGAAACCCATCTGTACACCCATCACATTTCCCATGCAGTGCCAGGGTCACTGCATCTTTCACTGGGTCTCCAAAAAACAGCAGCAAGGGACAACGTTTCCAAGTGCAAGAGGTGGGAAACAGGGATATGTATTGAGATACAGGCCATGGGGAAGTGCAGTCATGCCCATTTGTCCCAGCCTGTCCCTTTTCACTTCCACAGGTTTGGTGAAAGGAGGAGAGCACTATACCAGGAGCCATAATGCGTGCAGCTTCATGGAAACCTGAAAAAAAGCGACAGCCAGCAGGAGGTTTTCTACACTGCTATCATTCTCTACACCATAAGAACACCAAATTTTTGGTTTTATCATTTCTTCTAAAAGAATTCCAGGACTTAGTTCTGTCTGGCACAAGCACATGGAATAGGAATTTGATTTCTTGTTTATTTCATTTTCACATTTTGAAGGACTTTGCTCTTAGAGGTGAGAAATATGTGTCTGTTGATCACAAAATCCAGCTCAGAGACATGTCTGAGATCATGGTTTTGAAAAGGAGCCATGGCTGCCTTCAAAGGATGAGGCAGATTTCACCCAGAGAAAAGCAAAACATGCCATTTTGTGCTCTCAAGCGTGAGTCATTTCCTGATGCAGTTAGGCTTGGCCTAGAGAGTTAAGGTCAGATTAAGAGATCATTAGTGCCTTTTGTAGTGGACTTTGAGACCAGGACCACAATGCCAGCATAAGTCTGTCGAGGCCTTTGAAAGAGAAATCCTCTTGGAAATACATCATGGGGCTCTGTTTGTTTTCCCTGGATTTTTCAGGGATGGAGCTCCTGTTTTTCCTGCTGCATTGCCTTCATTTCTGTCAAATCCCCTTGAGGATAAGCTTCTATCCAGTCTTTTTATGAGAAAAGTGATATAAAAACATCACCTTCCTGACTAGAAAATTCACAGGGCTTTGCATGGATAGCCTTGCTACTTCTTGCTGCATCACTTCAAACAAAAGCCAACCTTCCTGCAGCTCCTGCCAAATGAAACAACAGCCAGATGAGCTGAGAGCCTCATGCTCCTGCATCAGTGTCTCTGCTCTTCAGGGTGCTGCTCATTCACTATGCTGTAGCCACTACACGAAATGTTAGAGTGACCCCATCTCAAATGCTTTCTGTTACACTCAGCATGCTGCAGTTACCCACACAGAGAGTGACCCACAGACCCATTGCTGTCTGAAGGCAAAGGGAGCTTCTCCTTTACTGCATGTCCCACTGCCTGCTCAGCACATTCCATAGAGCACCAAAATTTCCACTTCCAGAAGGATGCAGAAAGGAACAGAGAGAGAGACTGAGCTGGTCCTAGCAACTGCTACATAAACAAAACCCTGAAGGAAATATTTTCAAATATGTCAAGTACAAATGACCAAAATGTCATCACAGTACGAAAACAAATGTTGTTTTCATATTACAGGGCTCAGACAGGAACAAATTTTCCTCTGTTCCAAAATAAGATGACTGGTCAGGTAATAGTACAGTGTCTGCTCAATGTTATGACTTAAGCTCCCAACTGAGAGCATCAACTGTTTATTTTTATTTTTTTGAATAACAGTATTTTGTTTGAAAAATTGTTGCAACGTTTACCTGAAGATTTTAGGAGCAATTTTCTACTAAACACAGTGGATGAGTATGGTTTGGTAATCATTTGATTCTATGGTACAAAATTAAATAAATACAGAACAATGTAATAAGGATCCTACTGACAACCAGAGCTTTGCTGAAGGATGCCAACATTCAGTGTGTACATGTCCAGTGAGCAGATTGACTTCATTGACAGATTTTCCTCCCTTGAGAAGCAGCTGAATGGGTTAATAAAATACCATTTACATATTTTTTGCTTTTTCTATCAAGTCAATGAGAACAAAAAGTGATAGAATTAAACCACTCTGGTGATCCAAAGCTGTTCCTTGTTGACCAAATAAGAGTCACCACAAGTCAACCGGAAGTTCAACAACTTTTTACATCTTGCTGTTCTCCACATACCACTGTTCAACAAACATGCACCCCTGTGAGAGTTAGAGAATGTTGTAACTTACCACAGGTGTAAATGACATTAAGATGCTTTTGGATGCCTGGGTAACAAGGATCTCCAAATTCATAGGTGCTGGCATATATGCTGCAGCTTCTTTTCCCATGGCAGCGCTTGATCATGAGCTGGAGAGCGGTAGCTGACTGACACTCTGAAAGGGGAAAACAATGCCTATCTGTGAATATTTGCCCATTTACAGCAGAAATTGCCTAAAAATAATTTACCAGATGCAGACTGTGAGAGTACATACACAAATACAAGATTTCTATATTTTAAAGTTTTTGTGTTTACATAGGAAGGTGAATCTGACTCTAATAAATCTCTAATAAATCAAAAGAACACTGAAGAATCAGAAAACCCCATATATCCATACAAAGAAGGCTGAGAATAAAAGATGTTTCATCTTTGTAACATCCACAAGAGATGCCTCAAATCCCCCTCTCTGGCCCATGCTGAAGACAAAGGTGATCAGTGACCCTGTCTACTCTTAGATGTTGTATTTCTAAATCTAAAGAAAGTTACTATGAGGTGTAATAATTATAATATTATTATCTACCATATAGGTAGAAATATTGTTTTAATCATATTCTTTCCATGCAAGTAGAAGCATTTTTCATATCAGAAATGTAGAATATGGGAAGTTCCAAAAGTAAGTGTTTTTCCAAGTATTCTTCTCTACCAGAGGGTTTTGCCTGTTTTCTTACCTAAAGTGAGAACAATTTGCCTAGATAAGGAGCTTTTTGGTGCAAGACTGACGATTTGGTTTCATTGACCAGCCAGTACCAAGCTCAGGGGGAAACTCATATGGAGATTTCTTCAACATCAAATTGTTGCTAAGAGGAACAGGACAGCTACAGAGAATGGCATACAAACCCCTTTAGGTCACTAATTAGGAGGCAGGGAAAGGAAAAATGGACCTCAAAAGATATTGAGTGCTAGAACCAGCATAACAATAAAAGCCATGAGAGACAGAGGAAAGCCACAGAAAACCAAGCCTAGAGGGCAACATGTCTTTTTTCTCAAATCAAAGGCAGCATTTTATTTCTCATGCTGCAAATGACAAAAGGAGAAGGCTCCATCCGAACATTTTCATACTGAACCACCCAAACTTCCTTAGGGGATTTCTCATCCAATGCTTGTCAGAGGTTCCAGTGGAAACATCTGGGATGCAGCAATCCTGATTCATTGTCTTTTTGCAAATGTCCAGTTAGAGAAATTCAGCAAATCTAAGTGCTGCAGAGGATTTCATGGAGGTTGCCTATTCTTTTTATTTGTTTTTGTCCTCACACAAAACAGAATATCCCACAGCTGTCTGCTCAGGGGCTTTGCCCTCTGGCACAGGAGCATACAACATCCATGGGAGTGTGGGGAAATACACATTATTGGACTTGTGAGAGGCACAATAAGGCTTTGCATCCAGCATCCCCAGAGATGGGCAGCCTTTGGGACATTCCTCATGTCAGAGGACTCTGCTCTCCATCTTAACAGATTGAATTGACTCTTCAGGTGCCAAAGCTGTAGATTCAGCATACTAAAAATGCTTCTAGGAGTTTTATTTGTTATATACCCACACACTAACATTGACACCTTTTCTAGCCATCACTAGTCATGTCCTGGTATTGACAGCCTCCATCCTCCCATGCAGTTCTGAGCAGGCCATGATCTCCATCCAAACTGACTTTAGCAGCAGCATCTGTATCAGGAAACCAAGGGGGGCTGAGTAATGGACACACCTTTATTCCCTTTGTTTAAGTGCTATCTTAGAATGATTTTGCCAACAAGCATTACACTAAGCAGACAATACAGCCTGAGATATAACAGGGGGAGCCTAATAGTCAATTTGCAGAAGGCCTCCACTGTACTTTTGTGGCTTTAAGCAACCTGGTCTAGTGGCAGGTGTTCCTGCCCATGGTAGGGGGATTGGAACAAGATGATCTTTAAGGTCTTTTCGAACCCAAGACATTCCAGAATTCTATGATCTTCTGGACTGCCTAGGAGAGTTATCTGGGCCAAAGCAACAAACCATGCCATGGACTACAGTTTCACCCTACAGATCTAGTTCCAGTACCTGTGCTGCTGGTACTGCTCATTTACTGGGATACATGTAACCCCAAACACCCAACTTCTTTGGGCACAGACCAGGCGACTAAAGTCACAAATATCCACATTGAAGTCCTCAATTCTCCAACTGCCAGGCTGCTCCAGCTCAACCTGCACCAGCTGTAAGGAGCAGAAGAGTAGAAGGAATTCTCTATGCTTCAATTACAGGTGAAGATGAAAGCCCCTTCAATAGAAAGTAGGGAAATAAGATTGTAAAAGCCTCTTTTACATGGACTTTTTGCAAATCATAGGATGAAAAATGTATCCAGGGGAAACATCACCTGCTGCTATGTGCTGTGGCACATAAACCATCCAGTTATTTAGCTGAAAGCAATATCTGGAGCCCATCCACTCCAGCCTCCTGCCCAAAGAACAGCCAGCTTTGATGTTACATCAGGTTGCTCAGGAATTCGCCCAGACAAGTTTTGAAAATCTCCACAGAGAAATATTTCCCAAACTCCCTGGGACACTTGATCCCGGGCTAAGCCTCTCTCCAGGTGAAGAATTTCCCCCTTGTATGTAATCAGGTTTCTATTGCTGCAACTCATGTTCATTGCTTTTGGTGTTCATCTGCTGTTTCCTTCTGTGTTTCTAAAAAGAGTCTTCTGTAGAACCGCCTATTCCTTAGTAAAAAACAGAAATAAGATCCCACCCAATAGCTTTCTTATCTGGAAACTCAAAAACCCTGTGTCCCTCAGCATTTTTCCACATGCTGTGTGCTCCAGAACCCTGACCAGCTTCGGGGAGCTTCACTGGACTTGCTCCAGTTTTCCAACATCTCTCTTTACCTAGAGAACTTCAAATTGGACACTTCAGTATTCCAGTTAAGCTGTAACAAGTGTCCTGCCCAATTTGGTACCACCTACAAACTCTGTTCCTGGTCACTACTGAAGATTTCAAGCAATCTCTGACTGCTTTTAAGTGGCTGCCAGTGTGATTTCCATATAGCACAGTTGAGGTTTCTTGTAAAGCGCCATTTCCTTGGCTTTTTCTGCAAATGGTCACAATTTAGACAAGGCTTACTTTTTTCCCTGACCTCCAGATCCTAAAGAACACTAGAAACTGGTAAATGCAAGAGTAGCAGAAAGTCATCTGAGGTATCCTTGTTACAAGATCCAGCTGAACTCTACTGAAAACAACAGGCTCCCACATGGTAAATCCAAATACCCTTCTCATTTCCCCATGACAAAACCTGGGCCATTCTCTTGGAAATGGTCATATTTTTATAGCCCTGAAAAAAAAAGAAATGGCGTGTAAGCACAAATTCTGACCAAGTGTTCACTTCAAAGACTTCCTTTTGCTCACAACGGGTATTTTCCCTGGTTTTGCCTCCACACAATTTCTAAGCAAAAATGTCTTGTGCATAAAGGTCAGGGCAAGCAGGCTGCAGTGTTTTGAGGGAGGAGTGCACCAACACTGAAATTAGCCTTGTCTCCCATCTTAGATTTCTTGGTCTGTCAACATGTTCTTCCTCCACATAAGACATTGAACTGGAAAATGTAAGAGCAGTAATCAAAACCTCCAAATGGACCATCTTCCTTACACATTTCAAAGGGTTTGTGATAAGGAGTTCATTTAGCTGGGTGCCAAAATGTCATATTCAAGTATCTTTACTCCCTCACTAATGAGCACTGAAGATGTCAATAGAAGATCTGAGAGGTGGCTGAGTGATAGATGAGACTACAGCACCTCCATAAATCACAGTCACCAGCAGGTCATTGGGAGCTCTTGAAGGACCAGCATGGTGCTTTCTTTTGCCCCTTAGCCTTATAAAAACACTGAACTTCACTCCCGTTGGATATTATGAAGTGCCCGTAGGTAATTTAACTTCCAAATGTAAATAAGTCCTTGGGGAGCTTATTGAAGTGAGAGCTCCAATTATATTAGTTCCTCTTCGGGAGGTGATTCCAGGTCAGAAGTCTTCACCTTCAGGTGCCCATCCTCAGAGAGGCAAGAAAACAGAGAGGGTTTGTCCATAAATCATGCAGTTATCCTGACAAAAAAGATGCAGGGAAGCGAAGCCCAGCAATGTGGTGCAGCAGAGTTGGGCACTGGTCCCCTTCAGCTGGCCAAATTCTTTTTTTCTAGGTCTTCTGAAGAGGGAGAATAGACGTGGCATTTATTGTTCCAGATGTCGTACTCATTCAGGGCATCATTGTGATCTTAGAGGTCTTTTCCAACCTTAACAATTTTATATCCTACGATCTCCTTTCTTCTGCTGCTGGTTTGCTTACTAAATGCAAATTCCAAATGTTTTATGAGATACCACCCTGGCACCTGTGACAAGCAAGTGATCCCATGTGTCAGAGACGTGGGAAGGACGCTCACAGATGCCAACACCATATCACTGAGTCTGAGGTAAGCACTGCTAAGCAGAGCCAGGCCCCTGCCGAGAACCTCTTAAAGCTCCAATCCCAGGATACAGCAATAAAAACTGCTTTAAGACCTCATAGATGATAGAGAGCCCTCTTGGAAAGCTTGGGCCAGTGTTACCCTTGGCTTTCACTAGTCTTGGATTGCTTCAGTGCACTGCCAGAGAGCACAAACAAACCCTGGCTATGGTGGGACTTTCACATGTGAAAGTGTTTAAAGGTATCAGCTGTGCTTTTCAAATATGATATTTTCAGCTAAAGTTGGGGCTGTGGGGGGAGTGGGATCAGCTCACTTTATTCTCTTTACCTCTGGCCTCGCTTTCTAGAAGTTGCACGTCCCTCCAGCCTTGCTCCTGGTGCAAGGTGAATTCCCTTTCCCAGGATCACTTCACAAACACAGACCACTGGCCAGCTGGACTTCACAACCCTTAGTCTAAGCCCTCAGTGGGTAATTCACCTTACCAGTTTCATTTAGTATGGAATGACTCTTTGATCTACTCTATCAGCCTCTGTCAGGGTAAAAACCCAAATCAGAGCAACAGAGCAGTGATGGAGGATTTTACCAGCTGCAGCTTGCAGACAGCCTTGGCTTTAAAACTGGGATTGGTCTCGGTGATGTAATGTCCATATCATCAAGCTCACCACAATGAATGGATTTTAGTCAGTCTAAGGCTGCTTCCCAGCATGACTATTTCTTTATTACCTCTTCCTGGTAAAAAAAAAAAAAAATTAAATAAAGTGGAGCCAATGCCTATTAATCATATCCTTAATTTTGGTTACTCAGTGTTACTTGTTTTTCTCCAGTAAGGGTGACACATCCAAATCTGAAATCCGAGCCATGCATTGCTGCTTTTGACTGCAAAACCTCTCTGGGTTTGAAAGAATATTTCCAAACTCTTAAAATTTTGCATTTTGGTAAGTCTTAGATGCTCTGGTGAAGATTGGAGCCTCTTCCAAGGCCACAGAGGGAGCCACAAACAGATTTAAACCCCAAGTTTTGAGAAGGGTGACTAAGCCCACAGTGAAGTTGAGCATATTGCAGATGTTCAAGAACATCTGTTCATCTGTTTATCTGCTCATGGTCAGATTCACCAGCAAAGGTGGGTTCCTGCACAGATGACACAGGCTGGCCAGAGCAAGCAGGACCACACACAGCTGGACAGGTAGATATGTTAGCATGCTGTGAAGCTGCCAGGTAGGAGTCTTCCACAGGCTGTCCATGGATCTGGAGAGGCAGCAGGGCATGGAGCTCAACCCAGCAATAACATGCACGCACTTCAGAAAGAAAGAAAAATGGAGCCTGAGAAAAAACTCCACGCACTCATAAGAGGATGAGTCAGATTCTCTGAGACTGTGAATTTTAAAGAAAAATCTCATTCACCTTTATTCAGATAAGAAAATATAAGACCTCAAAGTGCCAAAAGGACCAAATGATTTGCCACAACTAAGGGTTTCAGAAAGAAAATCATTGCCTAAACTAAAATACTGTTTCCAGTAGTAGATACAAAGTGTTTAGGAACTGGAACAGGACTGGTGGTACCTGATCAAGAGGCAAATTCTGTGGGATGCTTTGGCTCAGTGTAAAGGCATCAGGAACAGACCCACACCTCGAATTTAAATCATCAGCAGAAGCCCTAGCTTCTTTGTTGCCTTTTGAGGAGCAGGTGAAAGGATCAGCTTAAAATAAGTTTTTCCCTTAATTTACAAGTAATTTACAAACAACTGACAGCTCAAGGAGGACGCTCCTCCCAAGCAGAGGACAGGATTTTTCTCCAAAACACACAGCCCGATTTCCTGCTCAAGAGCAAAAGAGGAAAAGTTACTTGCTGGGAGTTATGAATCCAAAAGGACAGAATGAAAGATGGAAGGAGTCAATTAACTAAGAGGAGATAAATCTAGTTCCTGCAAAGAACTGACAGATGTCTGACTCAGTGCTTGGTTATCCACTTGTCTGCCAAAAGAGAAAGCAAATTTCAATGGAATGGCAGAAAGGACACAAGCAGGAAGTAACTCCAGCCTTCCAGGTGAGGTAACTGCCTAAATTCCTTCATTATTTACCTAGGACTGATTGCCTCAATCAGCAAAAAAGAACCTCTATCACGAGGAGGACCTAAGGAAGTTGGGGCAGTTTCTCATATACTTTAAAGATGTTCCATTAGCTGTGGTTGATACAAATGTCAGTTCCTTCATACAGGAACAGCTGCTAGAGGTGCCTAAGCCTCTGCTTCAGCCAAAATTAGCCATCCAGCAGCCTGTGAAGGATTTCTTATGGAATATCAATGAGGCAGTCTGCACTCTGTGCAGTACATCAAACCCCAGGCATTTTCAACTTAGCCCATGCCCATGAAGTTTGATGTTCTCTTTAAAAGTCAGTACAGAAGACTGTTAATAAAGATGGATTTTGTCCTCTTTCACTCTCGGTTAGCAGCCTGGGGAGGTAATTTCTTTATCAGGGTAAAGCTGCCACACAGTTTCAGTTGGGGGCAACTGAAATACAGTGGATTTCTCTTCCCTGCCAAGGCACAAAAGCCCCTGTAGAGGACACAAAAAGTGAGTTGGGTCTCGAGCCACAAGACAAGAGGGGGGAAACCAAACTACAAATACTTAAGTATCCTTAAAACTAACCAATGTGAAGTTCAGCCAACAGAAAACAAAGACTGTCCTTAAACAAAAAAGGAGCAGAAGCAGAAGTGTATTTGCATGCACAGGAGAAGCTCAGGAGTGGGAACCCAAGATAATTAAAAGGTGAAGTTCCCTGCTGGTATTTGTAAAATTATAAATGGGCAACATCATTATTACAAATTGCAGCAGAGAATTTCACGTTGATACAGCTGTATATAGAAAGTATGTCTTGCACAATGTTACTGAAAAAGACTGTCTAGGAAGGAAATCTATATCCAAACATTAGAAGGGTGTGCAGAGAAGGCCAGTTTTACATTTTAAAAGTATGTTTTACAGAAAGAGAGAAAAATTAGTCACCACACAGTTCATAAAACTTTGGAAACTTCAGAATTAGGACAGAAAAGAGAAAATTATCTTAAAGGAAGCCAATCACATTTAGAGACTGCAACTGAAGGATCAATTACAGGTTTAATTACAAATCCTACATTTACATTTAGAAACATTTGGTTTATTAATTTGAACTTAAATCATCTCATCACCCTTGTATCTGGAACCAGAACTCACATAAAATATGTGAGCCTCCAGTTTTGCAGGGACTGACTCAGAATGTGCAAAGTTGAGCAAATTAATAACATTTCTCGGGTTTGGGGGCTGAAGTGACAATCCAAGGACAGCTTAAAACACGGCCCCAAGAAGTCTCAGAGAACAAAGAATTTGGGTGTGGCAATGACAGTTACATTTTATTATTTAATTTGCAGCAGAGTTTACCTGGGCTGTCAGGCATTCAAGATAAGAAGCAAAGAAGGTAAGAGCTTCAGCATCACTCAGTAGAAGAGTGGATGGTGCTTTCAGTGCATCCACAGCTTTGTGAAATCCTTGAGTTCATTTCTCATTCCTTCATTACAGCCCAAAAAAAGTCCTGGACATGGGTATAATCAACAAGAGCCTAGACCTAGGCTGAAGCAAGGTCTGAATTCACACGCTGCAGGACTGGCCCATTTTCTAGAGAGATTATCCATCTGACACAGCCTGCAAGTCGCTTCTTGCCTTTGGTTCCTAAAATAAAGAACAGCAAGCCTGCAAACTCACAGTAATGTGAAACCTGTGAGTTTCTTTCTCAGGCTCTCATCGTGGCAATTTTGCAATATTCTTAAGTGATATCTGAATTCGTTTAAGGGGAACTTTATCAGTTTTGAATAAGTTACACTGGTTTTCATTCAGAGCAACTCCAGGGAAACAAATTGAGATGGTACAGATTTAAATTCATTAAATTCTGTTATTTTATTGTTAGGGTTGTATTTTGGGTTTGCTTTTAACAAATAGTTGGGAAATAGGCATCCTGTATAAGATCAGTCACTAAAGAAGTTGCTATTACTGATACAAATACTCACTTTACTTCCTCAAATATCATACCAATAGAATCACAGAGCCTGTTAGGGGTATTTAAATTTCTAGTTTTAGAATTTTTAATTACAATCACTGCATGGGATCATAGTCCACTGTAAACAGCATTTCAAAACCAACATGAACCTTGGTTTAGAGAAAGATCTTGTCCAGACTCACATTTGAATGGATTTTTTCAGGGTTTTTTTAAATGGCTATTGTATGCATATAAAAACAACTTCATATAAATCATTTTTATGGTTCTATGGAATCCAACAATAGTTGGAGTTTTCTAGAAACAGCTGTAAAGTGATTTTAATTACCTCCTGGTGTTTTGAGACAAAAAGTGAAACACATAAAATATCTGAAATTCAAGAACAACTTTCTGAAAGCAGGCTTTGTTCCACTTTAACTCAGCATTCTAAATGGGAACTGCAATTCAATTTAAATTTAATAAGGTATGATACGTGAATTAAACAGAAACTGAAATTTATTTGGCCTTCAGATTTGGATACTTGTGGGTTTTATTGCACACAAATAGATTGGCCTCTAAAAAACATGCTTTTAATCATGAGCTATACACATAATAAAGTAGTTTCTGCCCTGAATGTAAATGAAGCATGCACAGAGTCACACCTACAGGAGGGGAGCTTTGGAAGCCTGGTGTGCTCTGTAGAGAGGAATGACAGGGTTTGACCTCCCCAACTGCTGCTCATCCCACAGACCCAGCACTGCAGCTGCTCTAAAGGCCAGACAGGGGAACCAGGATGAAGCACCAGAGTATTTCAGCCACTTGGATCCACTAAAGGTCAGCTGTGCTGTATGGCATTTCCTGACCAGCACTGATATCCATGGATATCCCATCCCTTCCCACCATCCCAGACACCCTCTGCTTCCCCCACCAGTGCCAGGGGTTACTATTCCTCATTGATCCAGCTCCACACTTGACAGACCTTTTGTTTTTAAGCATTTGACTTAAGACTGAGATTAGAGCACAGCCATAACCCTGTCCTGATGGAAACAGGATGGAAAATGGTCATAGATGGTAGAGAGCCAGAAGTGCAGAGCTGGAGGGGCAGCAGTTTCTTAAAGCCAGCCCTTGTGCTGGCAGGAACATGTGCCCTGGATAAAATGGATTTTTTACTGCATGTATTTCATATTCATTCACATGCTAGATCTGATCACACATAAACAAACTAGAAGAGTCCATTATTTATATGGTGTAATAAATATTTATATGAGGACTCTGCTTCAAGTCATATATACATCAGCATTAAGAGAGGGAAAGCAAAACAAACTGGGTTGGATCACCTTCTGTCACTGCATTAGAATGAAAAATGCCAGGGAATGAGCACCTAAAGCACTGGCTCATTTGCTGAACTCCTTCCTCTGCTCTTCCATTATCAGATCCCATGAGTTAGAGAGTGCCACTGGCCATCTGAGTTTCCTCAGGGCTTTGTAAACACAATCATTTTCCCCCTTTCAGAGGCACAGGAGAGAGCTTGTGTGTTAAGTGACAAGGACATTTCACTCTCAGCAGAGCACTCAGCTTAACCCACAGCCCAGGACCCAGAGCAAGGCTGAGGAGCCTGGGTTCCCACGATCTTGCACCAACTCCAAAACCAGCCCCAGATTCCTTCTACCCAGGATGAGCAATTACATAGCTTTTTGTATATGTGATGGAGAAAGGTCCTTGAGAAGGAGTCCTGCATCCCATGTTAGATGTCAGCTGAACACATCCGTCTCACTCTCTGTGGTTCAGGGAGGGGGGAGCTATTGTAAAATTGAATAATGTGAACAAGTCAGGTGTCCTGAATACGACCAAAGACATTGCTCCACTAAGCAATAAAAAAGGTAATCATTTTACATCCAAGATCTTCCTCCTCAGTCTCCTAATTAGATCACTACCTTGCACTCAGATACATGTAGGAAAAGGCCATTTTTAAAATTGGTTCTCTTGGGATAAACAAGGCGCTTGGAGATGCGGGCAGAGGCAGCTGTAAACAGCAGGAAAAGGGGGCAAAGGGCTCACTTGGCTGAGGGATATTAATGGTTCATTGCTTGTAAATGGCCCTTTCCCCAGAGACGTCCCCATGCTCTGTGTATGCTCTCTGCACATGCTGGCAGCAAAGTGGAGGCTTTATTAAGAGAGTTACAAATAAGGTCAAATTCTTTTAGGAGCTTTTCAGAGTTCCCAAGGCATTCAAGGAGGGCTCCAGCTGTTTGCAGGGGTTTCCCATTACAGTCAGAGACACAAGTTTCAGCACGTTTCCAGTTAAAAGATGATCCTGACAGATTTTCACTTAAACATGACAAGGATAGGGTGGAGTTGTCCACCATAAATTTCTCTTCACAGATGCTAAGCACATTCACATAGACATTATACAAAGAAAAAGCATGTCTCTGGCATGGCATGGCATGGCATGGCATGTGAAGGGTGACTTGGGGATCTTTCATCACCCAAAAGAAACTCAACAATAGCTGGCTTAAACAGACTGCAACACCAGGATACCTCAGAAACCACCTGAGCACCTAATGGAGAATAGAGGAAATTCACTGTTAGTGGACTTTAACTCCCCAACACTTCTACAGGAGAAAAAAGGTCTTGTTTTTCAAGGCAGAAACAACACAAATTGAATTGGTTTATCTTACTGATGCAATGCTCTATTAGGCCAACTCTCCTGCCCATCTTAAACCTCAGTTCTTTAAAAGCCTCATCTGTAGAAGCTGGAGATTTCTAAATTCAGTCCAAATGTACATTTTATCCACAGAAAGAAAAATGGAATCAAATTTTCTGAACTGTTTTTCATTAGGAGAGGGAGAAAATATAATCTTCACCACTTTTGGGGCAAGTATGACTTCTTCACTCATCAAGTAGCTAAGGCTACATGGATATAAATAATGACTCTCAAACCTGTGCAGGGCCTACTTCTCAGCAAAATTACCCTTGCCAAGGCTTAGCCTTGGCACAAATCATCAGTTCCATGAAATTCAAACAGAATAAATCTCCCTTGTACAGAACATAGCAGGGTTCTGCCTTACAGGAACTGGATGTTGCTGCAAAGTCTGACTCATACGGTCACGTTTGTAAGATCAGCTTGTTGGGAATGTCTGGGATCAAAGGCTGCCATGGAGCAGCCCTCCCCACATTGCAGGGCTGTGGAAACGTGCAGGGAAATGTTCTCCAGCTAGCAGAAGCTTTGATTTATGAATTGTAATGTTTCCACCTGCTCCTGAAGGAACAGAGCTGCCTGCTGGGCTAGGCAGGCCCGTGAGAAGAGCAGAGTTCCTGAGGCAGGCTGGGGGACCCTGAGTGCTGCTCCCACAGTCACTTGTGACAGCTGGGAGCACAACCTGCTCCTGCCACTGCTGTGACTGGAGACACCAAGGGGAGGTTTGCAGGGTGCCCTGGGGAAGCACAGGGTGAATGTGCTTTGTGCTGATTTGGGTTGGAGGAGGTTCCTACACCAGTTTCTCCTGTGAGAAAGAGAAGAGCAAAGTACAACCACAACTCCTCTCCCATTCCTGCATCACTGGAGCTCTGCCCCATGGAATCAGCTCACACAGCTGGATGAAGGGAAGGCTGTGGCAAGCAAAGACTGCCTCATGCCAAGGGGAGCAGTGAGCTGAGCTAAAAAAGCCCAAAAAACCACTCCCAAACATACTGGGATTTAAGGGCTAGAGCATGGTGAATTTGGGATTGCTCACCCTCAATTTTCTTTTTGTTAAGCTCACCCCCACCCCACAGTTTGCTCAGGATTTCAGCATGCAAGGAAACATCAGCAGCTATAGTCTGTCTTTCACCCTCCACACACAGTGCCCAATGCCTGGGAAAGCCTGGGGAAGTCACTGCTCCATGGTGAGTTCCTCACATCTCCTCCCCAGCCCTGCAGGGCATGCAGCCAGCAGCTGCTCCAGACATCCTTCCCACCCTCCCTTTGCTCTCATGCAGGCAGGACATACCTACTCCCACTGCTCCCCAGGAGCACCAGACTGGCTTAAGATACTTGAAACCCAAGCAAATCCAAACATGTGGATATTTGCTCCTGTTCAACAAGTCAGTCATTTTTAGCATCAGTTAAAAACCTTAAAACCTTGAGCTGGATTTTAGTGTAAAGTTTCCTCAGCATTCCCACCTCAATTTGGCATTACATTGTCTTGCACTGAGCCTGCTTGTGCAAGTAGTTTCATTTAGGAGTTGACACTTGAGGAAGGCCCTGCCTCATCCCAACAGCAGACTGTGTGCTGCACTCTAGGATCTGACACCTCATTTCCTTGGGCAAACATTCCAATTTGTAGAGCTCACAAGGCCAGTTTGAGAACAGCAGGGCCTACAGGAGCTGGATGTCCTAAGGCACGTGCAGCCCTGCTGTCAGACCCCACTTCTTCTTCACCTTGCTTGTGCCTCCTGTCCCATTTTCTGGTGCCACATACCCTACTCTCAGCCAGTACAAGTTTCATGACTTTGCATCGGGACAAAGAAGAGTAAAACTTTACCCTTTGTGGCTTCACATAGAGTTTTGCTTCACGCTGACACTGAAGAGCCTGGCAAGTGCCTGTTCCTGCTCTCTCAGCAAGGACAGTGGAGAGGGGTGCTCAGGGCTGCCCCAGAAACCCATCCAGTTTCACTGACTTGGCAAGTTCTCAGCCAGCAGCCCAACCACCACAGCAACCGGTGCACAGATTCTGCCCAACCCAAACACCACACCAAAGAGGTCCAGGCTAACCTGCCACACTCATCTGTTTTGGCTTTTTCTACCTGGGAACTGGGGGACTACAGGAGCACATCCAGGAGCCCTGGTCACCTCAGGAGACCCTGCACAACTCAGCTGTGCTACAAGTGCTCAGATTTTCACAGCTACAGAAGTAAGACTCACCACACTGCACAAATAACCTGACTGGCCTCATTCCACCTGTGGATTTCTACTGACACCCATCATCTGAGTATCATATTTCCAAGCACTCATTTGATGTGCTTCCATTTGATTAGGATTTAACTCCTTAAGGGCACTGGATCAGCAGCTGTGAAGCCAAAGATCCGCAGATACAGCTGAACAGATCCCAGCACAGGCAATAGCTACAAATCAAGATTCCCTGTGCAGTCTCCTGTGAAACCTTCCCCTCTCTGGAGGCATTTCCTTTAGGAAAGCAGTTAATTCCCTCTCAGCTCTGCAGAGAAGAATTATAAGGAATGATGAGCAAAGAGTTTTATACTGTGACTGTCGCTTTCTCTGCCACAGCCTAAAATATTCAAAGTCATTTCACATTGGCTCAAGAATAGACAATTCCAGTGGATGTTTTTCAATTATTTATCTTTAACTCATGACTATAAGAAACTCTGATAGTCTAAGAGTAAAGAAGCTACTTGAAAGTACTGTAAGCCAACCATAACATGATGAAACTTAACAACTTGTTTTTTGCATTTGTTTTTTTGCTTTAACTTCAGAAGAAGTTTAAATGCAATGCCAAGGCTTCTGTGGCTGCACATGGTACATGGCATCCCCAGGTAATAGGCTCCTCCATATTACAGGCAGAGGTTCAGTTTATGAACCACTATGAAGACAGAAAATTGAACAAGACATTCAAGCACTTTAAATCATACAATCAGATGACTCTGTGAATAGCCTGTGACCTGGTAACTCAGCTGGAACATCTGGCTGCACCTCAGTTTGGTGCTCATGCTGAAGCTCACCACTGGTTGAGAAGATACCATACATTAGGGGCACCACCATGGCAGGTTGCATGTCCCAGTCCTGCTTTTCTAACCAGGATCTGTGCAGCTCTGCTGTGATGACAGTAAATGAAATCACCCTGCCCACCTCAGGGTGTCATCAAGCCATCCCCCTGCTTACCAATCATGGGCATCCCTAGGTTCTGGTATGGGCACTCCAGGCTGCCTCCTTGTGTCCTCCCAAAGACAGCAGAGTAAATGGCTATCACCATGCTCTTCTTACAGCTCAGCCTCAGCTTGTCATCTTCACAGGCTACTTTACTCTTGTATTCATCTGGAAGGAAACAAACACTTATTTACTCAGCTAGTCCAGAGGTGGGTTCTCTCACCTCTCTTTGGGGTGAGCTCAGCAGAGGCAGGAGCAATTCTGGGTCCAGGGGGTCACATCAGCTCCCAGCCCAGCCCAGCCTTAGCACAGCCCCAGCCTTAGCACTGCATTTCCCTCTCTGGCATTATAAACACATTTAATGAACATGTTTTAACCCAGCACGTGCCAGCTGTGTTAAATAACCAGTAAATTCATTTTGCAGAAAAATAAGTGAGGAGGCATGGCATTGGAGTGTTTTCTACGTGGTATTATGGCAAGGGAAGGTAAAAGCCAATCTTTAGGAACCTATCTCACCCATGGAGAAGGTCTTTATACACCAAGCATTTATTCTATATCACAGCAGTTTAAAGGCAAAGATAATCATGCTCCATGGGTTTTTTTCACAGCATTTCTTTCATGGCAGATCCAATAGAAGCTAAATTTGTAAATTATGAAAACTGCTCCTGCCTGTTGCAAACAGAGATATGCAAAAGCTTGTCCGCAAATCCTTCTTGAAATGGACATTCTTGCTTTTGTAAAGCTGGTACACACAGAACAATCACTCAGTTTACATCTCTCAAGGAGTCTGGATAGTCATTTCATATGAAATCACATGTCATTCCCTTCTCTTTACTATTATTATTTGGATTATGGGAACCTCTAGAGGTCCCAACCTAGAATAGGCCCTCCCCATGTGTGCCTGCCAACACACCACAGAGAACAAACACTCTTTGAAAGCTGACTCTTTACAGCAAGACATTTACACTTGTGAAAGAAAGAGACTAAGAAAATGGCAATGGCAAAAAGAGACTGAAAAAAACTGAAGTGGCATGTCTATGGATACTCCAGCCAACGCAGGGCACAGCCAGGAATATAAACTCCACCTCCCCAGCCTCTGTAGAGCGATCTTCCACTTGCTTATGTCATTTTCCATTTAAAATG
This sequence comes from Petroica traversi, assembly GCA_025920805.1. Classification (NCBI taxonomy): domain Eukaryota; kingdom Metazoa; phylum Chordata; class Aves; order Passeriformes; family Petroicidae; genus Petroica; species Petroica traversi. The sequence continues at coordinate 11,856,236 of JAHLSL010000038.1, read as the reverse complement.
TAGCCACAACAGCATCCAGATTGCTGGATGGGAAGGATTTGTGACCCATGGTAAAACCCCAAGCATTAGCAGTCATTTCTTCTAGAATGCCTCTACTTGTACCAGGTCAAAGTGGTGCCACAGAGCACACGAGCATCACCCAGTGCCAGGGGCTGCCCCTGGCCCTGTGTCACTTACTGGCATAGACATGATTTATGTCCTTCCCTTCCATGGTTCTCTGTGTCTAATATCACACACACACGCACATATATATATATATATATATATTTTTTTTTATATATATATATATATGAGAACTTATGCAAAGTCCATAGGCATAAAACTACTCAGCAATGAAGAACACTAGCTAATAATTAGTTTATAAGTTAATACTTAAGTCTTTAGACAATGGCATTTAGCATTTAATGTGACATTTTTTACTGTATTGTAATTCTATGGTCAGGAATCATTTTTCCTTAGTGGAGATGGAGGGTAATCTTTCCAAGCTGAATCACAGAAGAATTTAGATTGGAAGACTTCTCAGGAAGTCATCTGGTTTAATCCATGCTCAAAGAAGGGCTAATTTCTACCTTAGGTTAGATTTCTTCAGAAGAAACTGCATGGAGAAAACATGGAGCATGCTGATTTTAAAAAAAAAAAATCTGAGAACAAAATGACTCTTCATTCTCAACTTGGAAATTTCTACTTGAAGGCAAAAAATAGCCTCCTCAAAACAGCCAATTATCTGGTGATGAGAGCATCAATTGGAATGTGAAAACCTTGGTCTAAGCCCTCACAGTTCAACTGAGAAGATTTACCTTGGACCCTATTCCAGTACCTCATTTTCCTTCACACTCTGCAGCCTTTTTACAAAAATCTCTGAATGTTTCTGGTTTTTATCCCATTGCAGAGAAACTTTCAAACCTCTAAAATATTTAGTGAATGTGAAAACACTTTCTGATCCATCTCTCTAGATGAAGACACAATTAGGACCTCACTCATTCATGGGAGAGCCTGTGCAAAGAGCAGACATCCCCCAGTAGTAGCTACAGGAAAAATCCCACAACTTAATGTATGAAACAGTAGCAGGAATCTGAAATGGGAGCTCTTTGCCCCTTCAGAATAAGAAAAGAGAGAGAAAGCTCATATACCTGTAAAGAATCAATGGTGGACTTTAGATAGTGTCAGTTAATTGTTGGACTTGATGATTTTAGAGGGCTTTTCTAAAAAAAAATAGTTTTGTTATTCTAGGACCATTTATTTATTTCATCCACAATCACCATGAAAGCATCGGAAAGATACACTGAACACACCAAGGATTTAATCTTCACCTATAATTGTCTCCCACAGGAATTGTTTTTCTTCTATGAGGGAAATCAAATCAAAGCTTTAACCTGCCTATACAGTAGAAAACAGAATATAATGAAACTTTATAGACTTAACAGAATTTATTTTTTCCTTAGGGAAAAAACACAGATTCAAGCTAAAAGCACAAAGACACAAGCTCTCCAATAAGACAAGGTATACATAATTTATGTTAAACCAGTGTCACAGAAAAGAATACTTGTGACTGGCTGAAGTGCTTGAAAAATGAAATAGGTGATTAAGTTTAGAAAAGGAACAATTTTGAAGTCTCTAATGAGAGAGTCCACTGTGACGGTCTTATTTCTTACAGGCACTAACTCAATTTCCTCTTTCAATTTGGTTATTATTGGCTACATCTCCCAATTAATAAGTATAACTGATTGCTTAACCACAAGTCCTAGGGTCTCATTTAAGGTCCTTAGAATATTTATTAAATTCTGCTGACCATTCAAAATTAGGGCTTGTTATTTGCATACTTGCCTGGGGTTTTAACACAGAGAATATTGCACTGAGCACAGTAAACACTAGGATGGACAGACATCCACACCTTTGCTGAAGATCAGTCCAGCAGTCATGAGACAACCAGGAACTTGCTCCAGTTCCTACAGGGGCTACAAGAGAGCTGGAGAGGGCTTTTCACAAAGATGTAGTGATAGGACAAGGGGGAAGGGCCTTAAGCTGGAGGGAGGCAGGTTTACATTGATTATTAGGAACAAATTATTTACTGTGAGGGAAGCGAGGGACTGGAAGAGAGAAGCTGCGGCTGCCCTGTCCCTGGAAGTGTTCAAGGCCAAATTGGACAGGGCTTGGAGCAAACTGGGATGGTGGAAGGTGTCCCTACCCATGGCAGGTGGGTTGGAACGAGATGAACTTTAAAGTCCTTTCCAACACAAACTCTTCTATGATTCCACGATCCTATGAACAGCAAAACACTGCCTGTCACACTCACAGTTCTTACCCTCATAGCCACTCTGGGAAATCGCGTTCAGGGCTTGTGGGGAGCTGACGCAAAGCTCAAGAAGTCAGGCTGGGGAGGTGAACCCAAGTGCACATTCCTTGGGAACAAGGGGAGTTTGTGGGTGACGTGTTCCTGGCACACTGCAGGGTTATGCCTCCTGAAACGGGTGTCACCTCACAGACACTGTGCCCCAGGAAACACCTCCTGGGGCTGCCAGTTCCCAAGGCTCTGGCTGAGTCCAGACTGGTTAGGGCTTCAGTTGCCTGGGCAGGCATAGAGGGAAGACACTGCTTTCTTAAAAGGAAGGGAAAAAAGAAAACATGGAATTCACAGCAGTACTTCAGTCTCCCGAGAGCTTCCCTTAAGCTTGATCCTTGGAAAACAGGGAGTCTCAGTGTTTCTGGGTACCTGATAGAAATCTGCTTTAACAAAGAGATAGAAAGTGATGCTGTGGAGGACACAAGTCCCTGGAAGTATTTTGTACTTCATAGCCTTGTCACCTCCATCTTAGTCAGGATGAACCCAAGCCAGACACTGATGGCTCCCAGGCACTGGATGACAGTAAGGACTGTGATTGATATTTTAAAAATACAGAGCAAAGCATCAGGGATATATTTACTGGTACTTCACTCCATAATAGCCTTACATAAATATTGAAAAGATGCGAGGCAGCGTAAGTGACATAAGAGAGCTGGGACTGGGAACAAAAATGCATTTTTCTCCCTCACTCTCCCAAGCAGAACTGGCCTCCTACAGATCACTCACAATCTGGTCCTAAGCCTGCTCTAACTGTTACAGTCTGGATATAATTCAGGCCAAATGCAAACATTTGTATTAGTGGGTTTCATGTTTCACCCTGAAAAATTAAACACGCTTAAATGGCCTCAGAAAGGTGGCAGTGATATTCAGCAAATGGCTTACTCCCCTCTAATCCCCCATGCAGTCATTTGTAGGGCAACAGAGATTTACCATGATTAAGATATTTGCTAAGGATAATATCCTTTTTATTACGGCCTGGTTTCAGAGACACTGGCTTAAATATAACTCAGTAGAGAGAACCCAAGGAGGGAACAGCTGCAGGCTTTTCTAGACACATTTTTAAAGGTCATTATATGACACAATTGTAAATTAGCTTGGACAATTACAGGAAAACAATTATAAATGTTTCTATTAGAAAAATGGTCTCTCTCAAATGGTAAAGTCAATAAGAAGACCTTTAGTTATTATTGGATGCATACAATAATATTAACCTGTGAGACCAATAGTAAATACATTTATCCAGCATTTAAGAACATTTTCACTTATGGCTCACAAGAATTTTCTGAATGATCATGATTTGGAAGCTCAAAACTAAATGTCAATTGCCTCAATCTCTGCAAGACCTTAGATGTAAAAGCTCCTAAAGAGATTTTGCTTCTAACAAAATGCATTAATGCCAGGGGTTTGCCTTGCCTAAAATGATATTTTTGAACAGAACTTATGGAAAAAGTTATGAAATTTTGCTAATGAAAGTATTCATACTTCACATAATCAAGGCATAATAGCTGACCCTATTTCCCAGATCAAAGAGGTCGAAATACATGTAAAGAGGAATCTGGTTTCTTCACAGAATCCTAAAGGATTTAAACATAGAATTGAGGATCTGAGCAAAGAGAGTGAATTTGTAGGAAACAGAAATGCTTTTGCCCAATTCCTTATCAAGTCAGTGTTCTTTCCCATAGAAGACTTCCTTATGTAGGTTTTAACTGTTAAATTACCATGACTGCACCCAAGATGTCACTTCAGAACCAAACTCCATCTTAGCCAGTAATTTCTCTTTAAGCCAATTTTTGCCTTGCTGACCCCCATTTGTTAGATGTTCTTCTTCATGCCACCAAAAACAAAGAACATTTATTGCCTTGAAACTCATAGCTCTTCATTATAGCCAACCATTCCACCATCATCTAATTCCCTTCAGCTGATAAATTACTATATTTAACTAATGGGTGGTGGCTTGAGCTGGTCTGTGAAAAAGGCCTTAGGGAGAACTCTCTTCCCCACTCAGCCACTGTCCACAAGAACTGTGTTAATGGTGGGTACATCTCCAATGCTTTGAGTCACTCTTCCCTCCTCCAGCTCCTGCTGCGCCTGTCAGCCATGGATTGATTGTAAAGTGGAACAGCTGAGATGCACAAATGGAATACACAACCTTTTAGCCACCAGTTAAAATTCAACGAGCTTTTATGGACACTGGAAGCCATCCCCAAATAATAAAGATCATGATAATGCATGTGGTGAGATTTTGGTGGTTTCAGCACATGTCTAGGCAGAATATTTACTTTGCAAAAGTCACCACACAGCAATTTTTTGTGTCAGCCTAAAGTGAGAAGACGAATTAAGGGTTAACATGGAAATATTATCTTTCTACTGTGGATGTAGTCACTCCAGACCATGTTCACTCAGTCACTGAGGTCAGAAAGTTGGAGAATGTCTGGGCCAAACCCTGTGTTCAGACCAGAGTCAACTAGAACACCAGGCAGCTGAGGGCAGTATCCATTACAGGTTTTAACATCTGCAAGGATTGAGACTTCTCAACTTCCTTGGGCAAGTTTTTCCAGTGATCCTGCTAGTCATAGGAGAGATTATTATAGTGAGTACCTGTTTCCATCTCTTTGTGGGACCTGGGAAAATGAGTTTCCAAGACAGAAAACCTATTAAACACTAGGACAGACACCTTTAAGCAGCATCCTTGTGCACAGGACTGCCTGTGAACAGCTCATCTTGGAGATATCCATCCAGTACCCTTCCTGTTTTAATATTTTCTGCTTCTCTACAATCAGCTAATTTCCAGGAACTTCTGTAAAATATTCTGTATATTTTTAGGGATAAGTAGAACTAAGTCCATCCCAAAATTAAAATCAGGGAGTGCATCTCAGAGCAATGCAAAGGTACCTTGGGCAGCGTTCACGGCTCCTATACCCTGCAGAGAAGAAGACAATTGTATTAAAAGAGTATTTTCCAGTTGATGCACCACTTCAAACCTTTTCCCCATGCTTCTATTCCTATGTTATATATTTACCTACTTTTCATTTCAAGCAAGCCTTTATTATTTCAATATTTTATCCTCTTTTGCTCTTGGAAAGATATAAGCAGGTTTTGGCCTTCAAGATCCTGAATGTAAATCATAGATTCACAGATTTCTAAAACGGTTTGGGTTGGAAGGGACCCTAAAGATCATCCTACTCCAACCCCCTGTCATAGGCAGGGATGCCTTCCACTAGACCAAGCTGCTCAGAGCCCCATCCAGCCTGGCCTTGAACACTTCAGGGATGGGGCATCCACAGCTTCTCTGGGCAGCCTGTGCCAGTGTCTCAACACACTCAGTGTGAAGGACTTCTTTCTAATATCCAAACTAAATCTATCCTCCTTTAAAGATCAGATTTAGATTATATATTTGGTTTAAAGCCATTTCCCCTCATCCTATCAGGGGACAAGTCAACAAAGATCAGAAGTTTCTCCCAATGACAAAAGCCTACTATTTAGACCAGTTCACATTGCTATGGCTCCTTGTTTTTTTTTATGACACGCACTTCATATCCTGTGTTCCAGAGCTTCCTCCTAATCCATGTGAACCTGCTGCTGATGAGAACTTTCTGATCATATCAGGATTTGAATAAATCCATATCAACCCAGTCAGCATTCCCTTAGGCAGGGTGGGGTGGAGGAAACCTTTCCAGGACAGCAAAGGTCTCCAGAGCCCCCAAGTAAAGCCCTTGTTATCACTCCCCACAAGCATTTCACTGTGGGCTGCCTGGTGACTCCCTCATTTCAAAGGAATCTAAAAATGCTTTTACCTTTAATTTGAAGCTTTAAAAAAAAGTGAGAGTGTCACAAATTCATGCATTTGCATAGAAATATCTTTTAACATTATTTCAGTCCAATTTTCCCTTGAGAAACTTTTTGTGAAGATGGTCTAATTTAATTTTGAAGAGCTGAAGTTTGCCACCCTCGCCAGCCTGGTGTGCACCACTTACTTCTGCAGGAGATAATCTGAAACTCTGAAAGATACAATTAGGATGACAGTCCAGAATTATATTAAATAGGCAGCCTGCCAACTTCAAAAGTACCCCGAAAACTCAAGAGTGCCAAGTTTTGGAGGTCTGAAACTCTTTTGACAAATAAGAAGATTGTTCTTTGCAAACGACCTTGTCAGATTCCTTTAAAATTACACTCCTGATGCACCCATCCAATTTGCAGTGTTTAAAAGGCACCTCTCCCCACTGTCACTTTCATTAGTCTGAAGTAGTTGTCCTTTTATATTCTGTGGTGAAAAGGCTGGCAGTGCTGCAAATTAACTGCTACATTTCATTTCCAAAGTAGAGTTCAGATGCACCTAGTTGCACTTTTCTGTTGGACAAATAGAGTATATTGTTATCTAAGGAGGAAAAAAGGGAGAAATATCAAAATATGTGCATTAGACTGTGAGATGGGAGTTAAAAATAACACCTGGGAGCCCGGGACAAATTTAATTCTGTTCCTATTTCTTCCATCAATGATATTGGGCTGATTTTCTGAAGCATCTGTGACTTATTGGTGCTCTGCTGCCTGAAGCTCTGCCTCAGGACCATTTGATAGTCCTGCTTCCAAGGACCTGCTGGCTAAAGTTCAGTGAAATTTGACAGAAACATCAAGATGATAAATGCAGTGAAGTCCCTGTACATTTTTTAAGAACTAGTAGCCAATTTCAGAAGACAGCCAGACCAGTGCCAAAGCTGGTTGTAATCGTTGCACTGTCCCACCAGTCAACCAGCATGGATTTATGACCTGTAAACCAGCCAAATAATAAACCGTAAACTGTAAACTTGGCCAGCTTTCATGGACTTAAATCTGGACCAGCTACACTATAGGAGGCAACATGAGAAGAACAGCCAAATCTTTTGTACTCCAATGAAAAGATGGGAGAGATACACTAAGGAAAAGTAACTTAAAGATATATAAGGAAAAAGACTTCATTAGCACCACTGTTCACAGCAGTTTTGTTCTGCTGTTCCAGTGATTGTATAAATCTGGAGTAATGCTGCTTAAAGTTATTACTAAAATAGCTGAAAGGGATAACTTAGTCTTATATTATTGAATCAGTCTTCTCCAGACATTAAAATAATTGTGATAATAATTCTGACACAGGAACATTAAAAGCATACCTGATTGATATTTTTACATATAACCCACTGGGTTGCCTATGGGAAAATTAGGTCTACTAGATTAAAAGCTAGTTCATTGCTGTCCTAAATAATTGAATACATAGTATTCTCTCAATGGTTTTTCCTGAGAAGAAAAAAAATGTAGCTGGGAGAAATACAGTAACCAAATCTCCAAAAATCACCATGGATGCTTTAGAAGTCCCAGTTCACAGAGACATAAATAGGTGACAACCTCCAGTGCTTTTGAAGTAGCCAGAAAAATCAGTGTGTAAGTGAGAGGAGCTTGATACACCATTAATATGATAAAACACTGAAAACATCAGGAGATGCCTGCTTTAAAAATGTGTAGTTAATTTGCAAACCAAGTGTAGGACTGATATTGAAATCAAAAGAAGAAATGCATGGTAATGGAAAGAGTTTATTACTATGACAACACCTCAGAGAAAATTTACTCTTCTCTGCTTTTTTTTTTTTTCATTTTTCTAAAAGACATTTATTTGAGGAGAACAATTGCTCTGTATTTTCTGCCTTGAATAAGTCCATATATAGGACCTCTTGCAGAAGCACTGTATAAATTTACTGCTCTGTTCTGTGAGCCCTACACTCACAGTTTAATCTGTGGAGTCAAAACAACAGATCCAAACTTCCACAGAAGTCAACCTTTGCAGCATCTCAGTTTGGTTTTAAGACTGTGGTTTCTGGGACATATTTGTCATCTCATTTCTTCACCAACACACCAGAAAATCTTGAAATCTGTCATTCAGCGCTTGCTGTACCAGCATAGGACTGTGTTGGCATTTAGACTTATGCGCTCCATTTTTCACAACTTGGTTTCCTTATGTTCTGCTTAATTGCGCAAGGACACTCCTTGATCTCTGAGCAGACTCCCAGATTACTTTGCCTCTGCCAGCAGCCAAAGCCATTTCTGACACCTGAAGGACCAGCCACCACACAGCCTCCACTGTCAGTACAGAAAGGTTCCACAGTGCCCAGGGATGGGCTGGATCTCCTGAGGAACATGGGGAGCTCCTCTTGGCACTGCTGTCCCAGCACTGAAAGACCATGGTCTAACTGTTCCCTGTCCTGCACTTAAAATAGGGTATTTTCATCCCTGGTTCATTGGGTTTTTTTCCTGAGCCCACAGAAAATTTAAATGACAATGGACAAAGATGATCTGTAAAAGTCACAGCTCCAGCATTTACACAACATAGGCAGATTTCAGAATCTGTCTTTTTTAGTGGTTAAAGGGTGCAGCAAATGGAATCCTTATATCTACATAGTAGGAAACACCATGGTTTTCACTGACTCCTTATTATGTCAGTCAGGGCTAACTGATCATGTTTGAAAAAAAAAATGGGAATTTTTTTTTATTTTAACTCTCCAAGGTCCAGCAGCAGTTTCCTTCTCCGCAGGGGCAGGAAATTATGATTATAATAAATATAGTGTAACATAATTACATTAGTGATAATATCATGTTTCCATTTATTATATTATTTAATACATTGTATTAATATTGTAACCATATTTATAATTAAACTGACAACGATCTCTGCATTTGCTGACAATGGAATCACGCGTTCCTCTTAATCCTCCTCCTGGGAGTTAAGTGATTAAAGCCCTACAGAGATAGGGCTATTTGACAGCTCCTGAAAATCTCTGTGCATCAACAGCTTAAAACAATATTAATCATTAGCATTAGAATTTCTCTGGCCCCAATTGTGGGCTGATAGATCTGTCCTCTGTTATTTACAATGTTCCTTTATTTACACCTTTTCATCACCACAGCAGTGGCTGCCTGAGGTTTTATTGCCCTTATAAATTTCCTCTCCCTGCACCACCTTAACAGTTTTGAAATAATACAGATAAGGAAGAGAGGGCTGATGAATGCAGGAGGCAAAAGGCTGGTTCTGCTGCCTCGGTGGCTGGGCCAGGGGGATGAGCCCGTTAAACATCCCTGGCTCCATCAGGCTGCTTTGGGAAGCCTGGCCCACCAGAAAGCAATGCAGCAAACAATGCAGTGAACTTCTCTTGCCACCAATAAACCTGTCTGATGAAGGAGATTAATGCTTTTCTGAAAGGGTTGATGACTACTGAATTACCAATCTATCCCAGCACTAAAATCAATCACCAGCATTAAAGAGGCCAGGAATACATTTAGGTCCTTCTTTGCTCTCATCTTAAACTTCCACAAACCCCCTGCTTTCTAGAGCCCTCTGCTCTTGCTCACAGCATTTTACAAATTCTGTCTAGGGAATGAAAGCCTTGAGGATGTGTGATGAGATGAGTCTTTTCAGGCTGCGTTCACTGAATTTAACAGAAAATATGTAATCCCCGGCCAAGCAAAGCCAATGACAAAGCCCAAACAAGATTCAATACTGAAGGAATGGGTCGTAGGCAACTTCTAAGTTGAACAAGAGGCCTAGGTGGTCCTTCCAAAATGTTCTTGCTATTCTTTTCAGGCAATCAGCTGAAATCTGATGACCAGACCTGTCCATTTCACCAAAAGACATGAAATCACAACATGAAGCAGGACTCTTCCCAGTCCTTTGATTGCTGGAATAGCGCTGGAACATTAATTGTATTCTGCTGTTTGCACAGGTTTTGAAGTACCCTGGCAAAAAAATTTACACATCCTCACTGAAAGATAGACACTCTTGGGACACAGCATGGCAGTTTTATCACTAGGTGATAGTGAACATAAATTTGAATATTACACTTTTATCAGAAAATTATCTAATTGGAATTAATTCCTGTTTGATATTTAAATTCAGTTGCTTTCTAATTAAAGCTGCCTGGGGCTGTTAAGAAAAATAGTTATCTGAGTAAGATTTTGATAAGTACATCAAGATGGGATTCCCGTGTCTGAAAAAAAGTCATTGACTTTTTACAAGAATTAACTGGGCTTCTTATATTTTTATTGTACATTTTATCAAATCTATGGTGAAAAGAATGAAAGCCTGTTCTCTTCAAAACATATGTCCAGTCAATTCTCAGCCCAAAGGTTTTCCAATAAAGCAAAGCTAGAGGTTCCAAACCAGGACAAAGTGACCTCCGCACCCCATTTCCTCCTCCTGATTCCTTGTAAACTTTTGGCACTTCACCCTTTGCCAGCAAACACAAGTTTCCTTCCCAGATACATTTCTCAGAGCTTTAATGTGCCTTTCCCAAATAAGTTTTTGTATTGTTAGAGAGGAATTTGAGCTGAAATTGGAGCCCAGGTCACAATCCAGGCTTTCAGAAACTTCAAAGGTTTTAGGCTTACTTTTGTGAATAGAAGGTAGAGCAGCAAAGTTTGAATTTACACTTTGTTACATCACTGGAATGATTAGTACAGGGGGGCTTCATTTCCACCATCCTTCAATTATCACATCCAGCTGCTTCACTCAGCATTTTAAAATTAAATAAAAATAATAAAAACTAAAAAAAAAAACCCCACTCAAACAAAACAAAAAAAAAAAAAAAAAAACCAAAACAAACACCTTTGTATGGAGTCTATCCCTCCCAGAGTCCTTGAAGTCATAAGCTAAAACAGTAACTGCCCAAGAGAAAAGTGGGAAAATATCACTGTAGCATTATGGGAACCTACAGCTTTAGGCTCTCCAGAGCTGAGAAGGAATCATGCACCCAGGTCAGTGTGGCAATGGCAAAGGAGGACACGAAAGAAAGGCACTATGTGGGGTTCTCCTGGAGTAAGACAAATAAATAAGGTAGGAGCCCTCTCCTTTCTCAGCAGCACTGCCAGCAAATGGCCACTCAGACAACAACTCTCACCCTAAGTATTCCCTCTACAGAGCAGAGCAAACATTTATGTCTCCGTTTTGTTCAGGAGCATTGACGCTTTTGAAACAGCAAAGCCAAAAAAATAACCAAACCACCAAAAAGCCACCACAACAAAGAGCTGCTGTGCAAGGGCAATGGAACCCTGCTGGTGCAATAACCCAGTGCAGTGACCAAGCCCAGTAAAATCAGCTGCAATGGTATTGCTGGGATGCAGAGAGGTGAAGTTATTTCCTCAGCATGTCGTGGGCAGCCCCACAGATCCTGTTCCCAGCCAGGATTAAATCACACAGCCCCTCCAGAAAGTCTGGCACATGGAACAAATATTTCCTAGCTAACAATAACATACAATCTTACACGGTTCTCTGTCTCTGAAGTGAGGGGATGAACAAACACTGAACTGTTTGAATAATATTGGTGAATCCAGATTTTAGTTGGAGGGAATTCATGTTAGACCAATTAAATAGTATGTCAATTCCCTCTAATTATCTGTTCCTGCAGCCCACCCGGTAATTACACTTAATGGGTCTAAATCAAATCAGCATGTTACCTGGGAAATAATTGGATTTATGTGCAATTTTTTAATGATCCTGAAAGGTACCCTAGAGATTGAACTCCTCTGTTTGTTCAGGGCTTGATCCTAGGCTTCACTGTGCTTTGGATGTGGATCTCAGGGTACATTTGCCCTGATAAATTGAGTGTGCCCATTCCCTGGAACTGAGCCCCACCAGTGGGACCACCATTCTCATCAATTCTTTTAGCTCCTAAAACAGGGTGGCCATACCCAGACTTCCCACTGGAAGTCATCTCTGGCCAGTGTTAAATGCCAAACTACACCTACACCAGGAGAGAGCAACTCCAGGCTTCAGTGCTGCAGCAGCACATCCCCACCCTGAGCTGCAGGGAGCCTGCAGGGGCTCTGCTGAGGTTGTGGAAAGAAGGAGGATTTGCAGAAGCACCTCCAAGGTAAGGAGCACAAGCTGTGCTCTGCTGAGACATGTGCTGGGTCTTTGAACATCCCCCCAAAGGGTGGCACACATTAGAAACAGAGAATAATGAAATAAACCATAGCAGCATTGATGTTGGAAGAAACCAAGAGCATCGAGTCCAAACTTTGATCAAACACCACCGCGACAACTAGAAATAAAATCTAATCTTCTGTGTACTCTGATGAACCTTGGCCCTCAAGTCACTTGGTAGTTATAAGTAAATCTCCTTTGCCCCAGACTGAGCCAGAAAGAGCATTTTATTGCTCATTTCTGATCTCCTTAAACATCCTAAACTTTAAAATTAAAAGCACACACATAGAGTGTATTTATTTATTTATTTACAGGCACAGAGAATACACAGGACTGCCAAACTCCTGACACTTAAAAGCAGCTCCCTGCAAATATTTGAGTCCTGTACATGCAAGATGAGTGCTCCTTAGATCCCAGATCCATCTGTTGGATCAGAGGGACTGTGAATAGCACAAGACCTCCCAAAAACCAAAGCATGCACTTCTCTGAACTATTTCTTTTCATTCTTAGAGGAGATGAGCCCCAACAGCTCTGCACAAGTTTTCACTGCTTCCAGCAAAAGCAGTCTCTGAGGGATGAGTACAGGACATCCCCTCCTTGCCCTGCTCCCCAGAGCCCACCACCTGAAAAATCCATGTCTTTCAGTTTCAGCATGATTTACTGTCCTCCATCTCCTTGAAATTCTGCCCATGAGAAACTAAAATAGCACCTTGCCTTGTGCATGAACCCCACAGAGAAAGCAAGCATCGAAATCGCTGGATTTCAAATGCAGGGGAATGTCAGGGAGACATAACTGCAGTGACAGTGGCTCGAGGGGATGACTGCACCATCTCGTTATTCTTCAGCAAAGGTACAAGCAAATGCCACTAACTTCAGTTTTGCTTTCTTTCAAGGAAGTATTTCTCTTTTGATAAGTCCCTCTGTTCAGGGGCCTTTTGAGGCTCAAGCGTGACTCTGACAATGGAAGAGCTTGGGTATCCTTATTTTATATTAAAGATGCCTCGTCCAAACTCTTTAGGCCACTTCACAAAGTGCCTCTAACACCTCTAAATAAGAAAATTCACACTCATTTTACCTAGGTAGGGGCTTAACTAGAACACCTACTTGAGTGATCATAACAGGCTCCCTCAATAAATAACAAAAAGAAATAGGTATCTGTATCAACTCAAGAAAACTCAGACCCTAAATAGCTTAATAGCTTCTTACCAAAGTATTTCTGTCATGTCTGCTGTTAAGAAAGACAAATTCAAAAACAGAACCCAAAAAATTGTATTTGTCTTTTGATAAATTATGAATCAAACTCTGTGCCAGGAAGGGAGCTCTCCTCGAGGACCCTTTGATTACAACTCTGTGTGCTCACACTTTCTGGAACAGCTAAAGACTTCATCGGGTCACAGTTTTGGGGTTCATCTCTTTACAGCTCATAAACAATACTCAAACAGTTAATAATCAAAAAAGCCCACCAAAATTTCTCATGGTCCTGAATTTTGCATTCTATGGACGTATCATTCTTCAGTCCCCTCATTAGCCTTCTCCCTACAGAAAGGTGGAAAGGCTTATTGAACTCAAAACAGCACTAATACTGTTTGTGAGACTCAAAATTAACATTTTGAATCATCAGGGAAAGGCTGACTATGACCTGGTATCTCTGGGCAAAGCTAATTCTCTCATATTTCAAACACTGTTAGTAATTTAGTGAGTTCTAATTAAAAATTTGTCCAATCACTAAGAAACAAAACTTCTGTCTGATTATTGTGTTTCACTCCACAAAATTGGAGCTGCCTGAAAAAAGTCTTGGGGATATGTTTTCAAGCAGCTTCCCCTGCTCCCTTTCAGGAAAATCACCTATCCTGCACACTGACAAACTCCTTCTTTTCTATCATATCTGTAATTAGCAAAGAACACCAAACCATAAATATTTATGCACAGATGGGTCCTGAAGTACCTTCAGAAGTTCAGCACGGGCCTCAATAGTCAGATTTTTCAAGTGAGCTTTGAAACAAACTCTGCAAGTTCAGGAGTACCCTGCTAATCACCCCTCTCCAAGAGATGCACTTCTCACCCAACACGGGTGTTACAATCACTCACAAAAATCCCACATCAAATGCAGGTGCTTCATTTCGTATTTCTCATTTGAATTCCTCACAGATCTGGTCAGATCCCCTCACTTCATTAGCACAGGTCTCTGCCTGCTGGGGCAAAAAGCCTTCTGTGCTGCTGCTGGCAGAGTCTAGATGTTTCTACTTTTGTTTTAAACCTTTTCTGAAGACAAATCTGTTTTTCTCCCCTGTTGGAACCATATTAGTTATGTGATCTAAAAAGCTTAAGGCGGGTCTGAGATGTTGTGTCCAGACTGATTGCCTGGTCCTGTTGGTTCATAGAATCATTAAGGTTGTAAGAGATCTCTGAGATTACAAAGTCCAACCACTGACCCAGCACTGCCCAGTCCCCTGCTAAACCATATCCCTAAGCACCACATTTACACATTTTTTAATACTTCCAATCACAGTGATTCCACCACTTCCCTTGGAAGGGTGGAACAGGGCAGCTTGTTCTAATGCTTGATCACCTTTCAGTAAAGAGATTTTTCCAATTTTTTTATCTTTTCTAAACCTCCCCTGGCACATCCTTAGGCTGTTCCCTCTTGTCACATCATTTGTCACCCGGAGAAGAGACTGACCCCCACCTTGTTATAACCTCCTTTCAGGTGGTTGCAGAGGGAGACAAGGTTTCCCCTGAGCCTCCTCTTCTCCAGGCTAAACAACCCCAGCTCCCTCAGATGCTCCTCATCAGACTTGTGCCCAATAGAAACAGGTCCTGTTCTCCAGCTGACATCAGCTGGCACAGTTTGTCCACATCAAACACAATCCATCTCCAACATAATGCATTTGCTTCCAAAGCCCTGATGGAGAATAGTGTCTAGGCTGTGCTAACTCCCCTGCTGGGGCCAGGCACTGCCAAGAGGGTGTTGCTTGTCCTGAGCCAAAGCTGCACTGGGCTCACTCCTCCACAGCACACACAACTGCACCCCCAGTACCCAGCCCCATTTAATTTAAACACAGCTAATGAGACTAAAACACAGGTTAACATTTTCCACTGCCCTGGAGGAGCCAGCAGAGAGGGGACAAGTCCCAGTACCCCACCAGGCCAGGAGGGTGGCTGCAGATGGGATCAGGAGGAGCTCACCCACTGCCACCAGCACGAGCAGGTACTGGCACCTGCAGAAACAGCAGCTCAGGCTGCTGGTAAGGAGGAAGGAGATGGAGCTGGAGCATCCCAGCAAGGCGAGAAGTGAGGGGGAAAGGGGAAACACTCCTCACTGGGAGTTATCTTACACTGAAAACAGGTGGAGGGGAACAAGTACTAGAAAGCCTCTCTGGTGAGTATTAAGTATGAAAATGCTTTGGTCTCAACAGAGCAAGCAGGTTGGATAGGGAAATACTTACTTGGCCTGCACTTGTACCACACCAGGAGGTACTTGCCGGTCCCGGGGCACGGGTCTGTCCCAAACAGGCGGCTGTTGACGAGGAACTGGCAGCTCCGCCTGTCCTGGCATTCATCCAGCATCTTCTGCAGCCGGGGAAACAGAGAAACACAAGCACTTCAGTGTCCCCACTAAAGGGAACATCAAACAGAGACAAACTGCAGAAAGGCAAGGCCATCCTTGCCACCACAGCCAGCCCTGGCATGAGGCAGGTGATGGAGCTCAACACAGAGGGTACCACAGGAACCACAGACTCACTGCTGCCTCCACCGTTTTAAGGAGCAGGTTTTCATCCCCTTGCACGGGTGCAAAAGGAAGGATTTGCACTGGGA
Source organism: Petroica traversi (assembly GCA_025920805.1). Lineage (NCBI taxonomy): Eukaryota > Metazoa > Chordata > Aves > Passeriformes > Petroicidae > Petroica > Petroica traversi. The sequence goes on along the minus strand of JAHLSL010000038.1, from coordinate 11,840,142 downwards.
TGGTCACAGAGATTTTGAAACATTTGCCTGCTATTTAACCATAATATGAGACAGTACAACCCCAGAAAAATCAGCTTTGGGGACATGGATCCACCTTGACAGTTAAAAGAAAAGACCTGAACTCTGCCACTACCAGTCTGCTTTAGATTTCTCTGGAGATACACAATTTAAAGAGGGCTCTTATCTCAGTTATATAAAAGCTGGTATAAATATATATATAAATTGCTGGTATTCAAATAATTGGTGGTTGTGGTGGGAATACTGTTATACAGCCAACTTAGTCAGTTTTTAATAGGGTTCATTCCTCTTCCCCCATGATTATTACATTCTTTTAGCTAAACTCAGGAAGGGGCTGTGAGTCAGGGCATTTTGGGTCCTACCCCCTTTTTGCTTCTCTAGGGCTTGCTCCCCATTCCCCCATTCATAACACTCAAAAAACTCCATCTCAGAATCCACAGGGGCAAGACATTCTGTCTCCTGCTAGAAAATAGCTTCATTAAGGAAGATTAATTATTTCTTTTAACCCTGTGATCCTCTAAAGCAGTGGTGGGGGGAGAATATTATTGAGTGGGGCAGTAATTAAGTTTTAAATTCAGTTGGATGGCTAGGGTGGTATTTATGTACTCCTGTAGGGCCCCTAAAGTGCTAAAATTACCATAATGTTTGCCTGACACACATGAACCTGTCAGAGCATTTTGAGACCACAGAGCAAGGTAATCCACCAGCCTCGTTAAGTCCCTGTGATACAGAGCTGTGAATTCCAGCCCCAGAACAATTAATTTTCACTTGCAAGGAGGCACTGGAAAATCCTTCCTCAGAAATTCCTCCAGACTCCCCTGGTCTCTTTTGTCTTCCCTCTGTTCATTTTTATTACACCCACCTCGATATTTGGGCTTTCCCACAATCTTCTCCCTGTGCCATTAACATAAAGGCTGTTCCTGCTTTACCATGTGCCACCCAAACCAATTTTCTCTCTGCTTCAGTGACTACTTTGTATTTTTACATTCTCCCTGAATATAATATATGGAATCTGTAGCATTATAACTCTGAATGTCACGCTCTGAACAACAGCTGTTCCAGTTTCAAGTGCAATTTGAAGCTGCCTCATTTGTGGTTGCTCATAACTTCCTAAAGCTTTCACCTTTTGGGCTGACACATGCAAGAATTCTTGCCTGCCTCAAGTCTGACCTTTAAAATAAAGTTCAAACCAAAACAATCCAGGCCTTTTCTAGCAGGCAGAGAACATATGCTGTTGTTTTCCACTTACAAAGTTAATAAAATGCAGGCATCTCATTTAAAAATACGGGGTTTAGGGTGGAAAGGCTGAAAGGTGAACACTGAAGGAGGTGCCTGGGAGCATTAGCCCCAGCTTGACCGTCACGTTGAAATGCATAGAAACAGCATATTCTTTCCTCTAGGCTCATAAGGGTTGGCTGCTCACTCAGCATGTGAAATTTAATTTAATGCAAAATCCAGTGAGTTGCAAAGGAATTTAAGCGAGGATCCAGCACAGATATCTCCTTTCATCTCAAAAAGCAAAAATCAGCTGAAACAACTCTGGGCTACACATATGGAGAGAAATTCTCTCCAAATCATTGCGCACCTGACAGGTTTTTCTGGTACTGGACAGCCATACCTGTGCTTACACACAACCAGAACTAAGAATATTGAGCAAAGGGAAGGATGCAGCACCTCAAATGTTTCCCTCTGCGGAAGCTTTCTCCCCTCAAAGGCAGTAGACTTGGGGTTTTGATCCACAAACCTCTTCACAGCAGATGGGTGGGCATTTCAAGAGCCTTCAGCATTGTGCAATGGGTGCTGTTAAAACCACTTGGAAGACCTCCCTGGGTTTCAGCAGAGATTAAGTTGGGCTAACAAGAAAACAACTTTGAAAACCTCATCTAAGATATCTCAGCAGCACTTGTTCATCTGTCTTTAGGCCCAGCACCAGGAGCAAAGACAACAATTCACTGACCTCAGAGAATCATGGACATAGGAAACCTTTAGGCAGTGCCACTTTGTCTTGGCTCTGCTCTGACTTTTGGCAGCTCTTGCTTATTCCTTGTATTCCACATAAGTGAGACCCCCTGAATTTACTTCCTGTGGTATGCAAAGGATGGAACAGGGCAGCAAAAAACAAAGCCCTAGGGAGAAATGTGTTACTAAATTAAGGAGCAAAAGTCATCTATGCCATTGTGAGGCCACAGAAAAAAATGAAGTCTTCTTGGGGTTCAATATGCCTTTTATTAATTAGTTAAAGTGTTTAGCTACAGTTCCAAATTGATTTGACAACAGCCATGACTCTGAGAAGTTTCATGAGAGGAAAGAAATCAGTATTTTGTTTTCATTCACGTAACTCTATTTTACCTCCTCCTAAGGGCAACATTTTTCCTGAAAATGTTTTTAAAATCAGTAATATTTCTGATTTCTTCTTTGGGTAATGTCTTACACATAATGAAATATATCCATAAAGAGTAAAATAAAAAAAAAGTACTCAATTAAATATATCAGGAAAAAAAACCAAAGAAAATTAGCCGTAGTTGACTGTGCATTTTCTTGATTAAAAATAAAAAAGAAATTTGTTACACATAATTTTTACCTATCCTTGCATGCACAGAAATTTTCTTTCCCACTGCTTTCTTCAGTAAGCCCTACATATCAGCATCTTCTTAAACACTGTGCAGAACATGTGTGACCAGATGATCCGCCAAAAGTTCCGTTCCCTGCAGTTCCAGGGGTTCTGGTGCTTACCATAAGCCAAGACCTTGGCTTTCTGGCCTTACTCTCAAAAATCAAACATCTAGGCAGTATCAGAGCTCAGGGAGATGTCAGATGTTGTTTCTGAAGTATTTGCAGATGATCAGCTAGACTGGCACCAGGAAGGCTGGGAGCTCACTTGGTAGGGAGGGAATGTCTTGAGCTCACATGGTTTTTTGCTCAATGGATGGAAAAATGTAGGTAATTCGTTCTGTGTTTTCCTTGTTGTTCTGTTTGTCACTGTCAGCTGAAAATGTGGGAAAACACAACCACAAAACCAACCAGAAAGAGGCCCACACACAATCTGGACTTGCACAGGAATAGCAATAGGCCCACAGAACCGTCCCTAACTGGGATGTACAATCTGCTCCTTATATCTCCAAGTCTGGTAGGCCCCTGGCTAAAGCCAAATAAAGTCACCTCAGATTAGATTATATTATAAAAATCCAACTGAGGGAGGTGGAGGAGGAGCTCAGGAATTCCTGTCTGGCATGAAAGGGGAGGGAAGACACATTAATTGCACTGTGCCATTTTATAATTGCATTACAGTGGTAAATCAGGCCTGAGGGCTGACAGTCAGTGCTCAGGAGGGAAGTTGTGGTTGTTTAAACCCATTCCATTCTCTGGTTCATGACTGAGCTAAGAAGCTGCAAGATTTAGAGGAGATAAGAGAGCAAGAAATGTGAATTCAAGTAAAACAAACACTAATCTAACCCCTGTGATTTATGCCCTGGATTAATCTCCCTGCGGTAACCTAGGTCTTAAAGCAAGGGCAGCCTCAAGCTCAGAATCATGTCTTTCCAGTGGCCACTGCAGATGAAACACATTTCTCGTGCTCATTTTGTTGTGCTCATTAGCTAAGTAATTGCTTGTGCTCATTAGATAACAACCTTTTAAACGAGGAGCTGGATGTGAGCTCTGCAAGGAGGCCATCCACAGCCATTCCCAAGGGGGTGCTCGTTTTTAGCCTGTCTCTTCAAATCACTCTTCAAGAAGTGCTTCCTCTGCACGCTTAAAATAAACCACAACTGAGCTTAACACCCAAGGCAATTAAACATATCTCAGTTCTTGGTCCCTCAGAGCAGTTCATGGACTCAACACACTTAGGGCGAAACTTGGGACCCATAGAAGCCAATGGTGAGACTCCAAGGGGATGAGGCCTTTGCCACACGGCTGCTCCCTGTACAGCCTCCATCTTCAAAGGACCATAAGGATGACTGCAGGGCATGTCATTCGTGCATGAAATTGCACAGAGGAGCCCTACTAAATAATTGCCCAAATTGTGTGTTGCTGGGTAGAGTAACTCATGGAGCAAGCTGCATGAATGTATCAGAGCTGTGTGCAGTCAAATGAAGATGGGCAGAGACTTGTACTAAGAACTTCATGCAAGATGACATCAGTAATTTTAAGCATTTTTATCTCAAATTCAGTCCAGGCCATTATGGTGGAGTTGCACTTATACTGGTGCACCTTCAGAGTTTTTGCAGTGGGAAGAAAATACAACGAACAAGGCAGGAGGAACTCTCCCTAGAGCACAGTGCATTCATAATGGCTTCATGTCATATTTAATTTGAATTTTGATACTCTTTTATGTACCCTTGAACACTGGTAATACTTGAAAATGCATTATAAACTTAGTGCTTTCAAGTTGAATAATTATTTACAGGTCCTGTTTCTGTAGACTGAACATTCATCTCTATTCATTCATGCAAATTACTAAAGTCCATGGAGCAAGAAGAGTTTCTAAGAATCAGCAACAGGGAAGAACAAACTACATGAGGAAGTGAAATCCATGAGGTGATGAAGTGCAGGTTACCTGCCTATGGCTTCATCAAGCCACCTTCCTGACTAGAAGCTAGTTCAGCTTTGCCCAAATTACTGCATTCCATCTGTGCATCACTTGAAGAGTCCAAAGGCCCTGAATCCTGATCTAAAGCAGGTTTTAGTGCTCTTTTAGCTATCTCCTATCACTCTCCCACGGACCTTGCAATGCCCAGAGCAGAGTCAGCAGGAGGGAACTATGCCCACATAACTGGTGATTCACATAAGCATACCAGACTGTGAAATAAAGAGTTGAAAACTGGGCATGTATTCCCTGTCACCAGCTCTGCTATGGGGGTAGTAAATGCCAGCAGGACAGTAGAGCAGACAGCACTGGGCTGGGATGTTAAAACACCAGCAGGATTCACCAGTGCTCCTCTGGCAGGGCCTTGAAAGAGCCCAGAAACAGCAATTCACAAAGAGCAGCAACGTGTTCACCAAATAGAAGGACCTGATAAAAGCTGCATTACAAATATCACCTAATTAACATTACCTACATTTCCTAACAGTAGGAAATTTAATCTGTATGCAGGGTCAACTTCAAAGGGAGAGGAGGTCTAAGATGAAGAAATACAAAAGGATGCATAACCAAAAGTCATGGGATTAAAGGAAGGGAAAGCTTAAAATACAAAGTGGAAAAAAATCCCTGAGAGCAAACCATTACACTGTCAAGCAGGGTCTTAGTGGCAATGATGGAAGCCCCATGACTTGGAAAGTTTAAATTTAGAGTAAACAAAGCATTAGGAGGCTTACACCCTGGGGAGCAGTCCTGCCTCATCAGGGAGACAGGCTGCACTGGCCACCTCTGCCCCCAGTGCCTCTTCTCCTGCAGGACATAATCAGTCTGCTCTGATGAGCTGTTTCAGTCAAGCCAAAGATTTCAAAGACACAGCAATTTAGAGATTGTCTGTGACCTCTGCATCCAACAGCTCTACTTGCAAATAATTAGCTGGGGGAGCCAGAGAGTTCTATTTCAGCCGGGGCAAGATTCATGAATGAAACAGCACCAGTTCTGTGATTTTTAGCAGCAACTTTGACAGTGCAGTTACCTCTTCTGGACCCTGAGCTCACTGCTCACCATCCGCTGCAAAGAAATTAATATGGTCTGAAAAAAAGTTGCCCACACTGCTCTTTAATTCACTGACATTTTTGAGACTGAATCTTTCCTTGTTCAAACTCCCTAGACACTGTGGTGTTCTAATAAGCAATATAACAATGGGTTCTCCTCACAGTGGTACTGATGACCGTTCCTTTCTACCAATTTCTTCCTTCTTTCCCCCTGACCATCATCATCTTAAAGATGTTCAGAGCCATGAGAAAAGGCCCATTCTCTTCCTGTTGAGGCCACTTTAGACTGTGACATCAGTAGGGCCACTCAATATCTGGTGACTGGACATGTCAGGAGCCATTGTCCTTGGCCTGCCAAGAAAGCTGGAGCAGTTGTGAATGTTTCCTTCTACTTGATATTTTACTTTCAATCCAGAATAACCGGGGAAAACAAAATCCACTTTATAAGCAGAAACATGAGCCCTCTCTTTTTGCATCAACAGCTGGCCTGTGCTTTGAGAGCCAATTCTGGAAAGTTTGTCTGATCTTTCCAGCAGCAAAGAAGTCAGCTTCCTTTGGCTTCTTTTTTTTTTTTTTTTTTTTTTTTGGTTTCATAGAAACCTTCCTGGTGGGTGAAAATAAAAAATAAAAATTAAAAAATTAAAAAAAATTTAAAAGGAGGAAGGGAATCCTATGGTCAGCATGCAAGGAATCTGCTCCCTTTTGCAGGGCTGCAGGAATGACAGCAGGAGGTGATGGCAGCAGAGGTGTCCTGTCTCTTGCCCAAAGGACAAAAGGAAACAGCACATCAGCAGCACTAGTGATTCTTGTCACCAAGGACTGGTTGCCCTGGAGAGTGTTAAAGAGACCCAGAGCACAGGCCATGCCCACAGGCCCTCCCCAGGTTAGCTAATCTTTCTAAGGAGAGTCAGGATTCAGCTCCAGAGCACCTCCTAAACACAGCTCATCTTGGGAAAATGAGTCACAGTAAAACACTGCCCTTGAAAGAGCATTTCTCTGCTAATTTCAGTACCTGTGCATTGGTGTCTTTGATAAATTTCAGGGGGCAGAAGCACAACAAATTAAGTGACTCTCCAGGGCTTTCTCTTTTCCTTACAAATAAGCTGTGGTTTTATTTTCTGCCAATTTATCCAAATGAGAAAATTGCAGGTAATCAGCTGTAAAGTGTAATATAGTTTTCTGGTAATAAGCAATAATTTTAGCCAACCATTAGAGACTCTTCCATACAGACCTCACATGGTTCATTGCTGAAAACAAGTGGCATCAGAAATACTGATCCAGAATTCAGCCTTCCAGTACATAAAGGGGGCTTACAAGAGGCTTACAAGAAGAGTGTGCAGTCATACAAAAAAGGGGAAAGGCCTTGAGATTAAGAAGGGCAAATTTAGTTTAGATATTAGGTATTAGATATTATTCTTTACTCAGAGAATGGTGAGACACTGGAACAGATTGCCCAGTTCTGGCTGTCCCATCCCTGGAAATGTTCAAGTCCAGGCTGGATGGGGTTTTGGGCAATCTGGTCTAGATGGAGGTGTCTCTGCCCATGGCAGGGGATTGGAACAGAATGATCTTTAAGGTCCCTTTCAACCCAGACCATTCTAAGAATCCATGATGACTCTACAAATGTCCAAATTCTTTGTGCATTTGGAAAGCTCCCACTGAATCTGACATTAGAGTGTTAGAATAACAGAAATGTGTAGTCTGGGGTCACTGAGTCACTACCTTAATGCCTCAGACATGCTCTCCCAGGTGGTCTGTATTTCATTTCAAACAAAAACAAGTGCTAAAGCAAGGAATCCTGGCAGCCAATCACATAAAGCTGAATTAGTAGGTTGTTTCATTTTAAAATCAAATCTTACTTTTCCCTTTTAACATAGAAACAATGTCTGAACCGGACATTTACAGTGATGAGAGATTCTAAATGGGAGTTTATCCCCACAGCTAGTGCTTGCAGGGAACAGAGTTAATAAATGCCCTTCACTCCCTCCAGGCCACTTTCCAGAGAAGCAGCAAATTTATACAGTCATGGGTTTGATTAGACACAGTGATTTTATATACTTAGTTTGGAAAGGTTTGGTTTGGCTGACTTTTTCAATTACTGACAATCAGAATACACACACAATTGGTCCTGCCTGTAGCAGCCATATATCTGAGCTGCAAAACCACAAAAATACACGCAATTTCCTTGTCTACAGCTTTCCAGTTTTCCTGCACACATGCATTTCCTACCAGCGAGCTGCAGGCAGCTTGCCATCAGCTTGTGGAGTTCCTGGGTTAACCCTCAGAGAGGCCTCACCCCCTCCAGAGCTGAGAAAGAAGATGAGATTCATCTCTGGCATCCTGACTCATCCTACCCTGGACAACCACATCATATGGAGGGATCAAAGCCACATCTGGGGGCACCAAAGAGGCTGTGAGTCTCCTCCAAAAAGACTCAGGCACCTGCCAAAGGTGTCCCAAGAAATCTGTGGCAGAGGAGAGGATGTCAGCTACTTTTCTAGCACATCTGCATCCCAAAAAATGAGTTAATAATAGTGTTTTGGTCTCAGTCAAACATGAAACATGTAACAAATGGACTGCAAAGGGACTGCTGCAGGGCTACCTACCAGGAGCACAGTTCTTGCTCTGATAAACAGGGATTGGGAATTACAAGCAGCCTAAGCATTGAAGACAAAGCTAATGGGGAACAGATCTGAGGACATAAAAAGCTAAAAGAGGCAGGTAAGGATTTATTTTCAATCCCTCCTACACAAAGAACCATGAAATGGAAAGCCTATGGTAATAACTTCCCTGTTCTCAAGTTCTTCCAGATGTCTTAAGTGGGCCACTCACCCACAAGGGTTGAGGAGATGCTCACAGCTATCAATCACCTTGGTAAATGAAATGTTGCAAGTAAATTTTTCAGTAAATCAATAAAAGAAGGGAAGCTAGCCTCTGCCAAAGCTTTACCTCCATATTCTCCTGCCCTAAACAACACAACTGCCTCTTGTCTGTTTCATTATGAACTTTTGTTATAACTGGGAAAGCCTTCCACTGATAAGGACCACATCCCCCCATACCACAGCTCAGTCCTTTGCTGTGCAGTGGAAGTGTCATGAGGGCAACCTCAAATCTGTCTTCTTAAGGGTTACACTACAGCCAAACACCAACCTTGTGCAAATTCTTGAGAACTTACACTGACATTTGGAAGCCAAAGCACTCACGTCAACTTTTTAAAAAATGCTGTAAATGTCTCTTAAAAACCCTGGATGCAAGAGCGAGAAGTGATGTGGAAAACTCTGGCCTCTAGCCAAATTATAAAAGAAATTACCCACTAACCCTGTAGGTTCATTAATCTAGTCTGCTATAAATTTTTATTATGAGTTATTATTGATACTTAGCCATAAACACACTGGATGACTGAGAGCATTGCTCAAAAGTTTTCACAGTCCCAAATCCAGCACTTGGAAAAACTTGGGCTTACTTCAACACCCAGGAGCAGATCCTATTCATCTCAACAACATCAGCCAACTCATGTTTCTAATTTTAGCTGTTCCTACTGACAGCTGAGTAACACTGGCACCTTGCAAATAATCCTTTGATTTCCTGACGTCACTTGTGCTCTTGGGACAATACACAGAGACAACATTCCCTGCACAAATGGTCAGAGCTGATTAACTACTGGGAGATGTTACAAGTTTAAGTGATGTATGACCACTTACAGTGGCCTGCAAGCCAAATGAGTCACGTGAAGTAAAGCCAAGGATTCTCTCTGGGTTTCAAGTTACTAAAGTAAAAGCCTCTTGAAGCAGGATCTAAAGCAAAAAGAATGCTACAGCAATTTCTGAATGTGTTGGAAAAGCTAATCATTGGGAAAGAGAATTATAAAAATAATACTCTTCCAACCCAGTCAAACAAAATGCAGTCTTGAAGTGTAATTCTCCTTCAACCACATTTCTGAACTGTTACTGACTAGAGTTGTGGGAAAACTAAGAAATTCAGCAGCAAAATCTAATTCAGTCCTGTCTAAACTACAAGGATGAATTATCCACTAAGCTGTGTGAGATGTCAGAGCTCCCGTGCTGGGTAGCCCTGTTTAGAACACTGAGAGCTGCTGCCTGGGCAAGGAAAGGTGAAGCCCAAAATGAAGAAATGCATTTTAACAATACCTGAAGGGAAGTGCCAACTGAACAGGCAACATCTTCTTTAATTAAAGTTGCATAGGAGTGGGGATAGCGAGAAGGACACAGCTGATGACTTGGTACAATTCTGCCATAAAATGAAGACTGGATGCTGATGGTGGTTCTGTGGGGACATCTCAGGGACACATATTCTCCATCACAGGCATGGTCAGTGTAATTCTTTAGTACCTGTGATATGTAACCTGCAAAAACCACGACAGAAACCATCATTAGTTAAAAGTTGTTAATATTTAGGTGATTTACAGCAGTGCATCCAACAAACACAAAATAACAGGCAATGAGGGATGCAGATTTTATTACTCATCTCAAAAAGGTGCAAAGGAGAGACTCAATGACAGGGACATTGGGGACACTTGGTGAATTGACCTTCAGCCATGTTTCATATCCTTAGCAGAAGCGACATTTGGATGCTCTAAACTCTTAGAATCATACTACTTATTTACATCAGCATATCTGCCAAGTTTGCAGGGAATGCAGCTGAGCCAGACTCATCATTTAGACTCAATATAGATGCCACATGCCATTTTTGGCCCCCCAATACAAGACAGATTTCAATAAACTGGAGTAAGTACAGAAAGCCACCAAAAATGGTGGAAGCTTGAGCACTTTCTCTGTAAGAAGTGGCTTCTTCAGCCTGGAGAAGAGACATCCTCAGGGGACAATAACAGCAGCCTGCCAGTATCTACTATGAGGTTATCAAAGAAATTGAGCCAGGCTCTTCACAGTGGTACATGGCAGGAGAATGAGAAATAACAGGCACAATAAGAAACAAGAGAGTTTTAGACCAGATATGTGGGCAACTCCTTCAGAGAGCAGTCAAGCAGTGGAGGAACTTGCCCAGAGAAGCTGTGCAGCCTACATTATTGCAAGTTTTTGACATTACTGGATAAAGCCTAGAGCCATCTGGGTCTGACATTCTAGAACAGTAGGTTAGACTAGAGAAATTAAGTCTCTTCCAACCTCACTTTTCCTATAAAAAATTATAATGGGCAAAAAGGTCCAAATTCAGTCACTCATTGGTTGTATGAGGTCCTATTCCATCCTGGCTCACCAGTCACATCTTTGATCTTCTTTCACACTATACCATTTTAATTCTTCTGGCTGCATCTTCTGTTCTTCTAGGCCTTTGACACTTCCTCAAATCTTTGCCTTCTCTCTAATTCTGCAAAGTTTCAATCTTTTTGGAAGGAAAACACCGCACAGAACCAAATCTCCCCTTGTTTCTTAGAGGATTATGTTATCCAGTATAATGAAGTTGTTGGCAAGAATAAAGCAGGGGGACAAAGTCTCATTAAAATAACACTGAGTCAAAAGGGCTGATTCCAGTTAGGTTGCCATGGAAAGTCCCAAACAATCCTGACTTTGCGCCTCTCAGGGAAGCCTCCCTGTTGCTGATGCAGAGACATACATACAGGGTACACTACAGCATGCCCCACATCAGTGTCAGCCACAGTCCCACTCTCCCCACAGGTCTCCTCCGCAATGGGTTTGAAAGTCCCTTTCTCACTACTGCCACCATCACAACCCCACCAGCAGCCACCTCACAATTCCTGTTCCTATCTTCCTCTCCTGGGGAAGGCAGAGGACATGGTGGGAGGGCTGCTGCTCTTTAGAGATAGAGAAAAAATACAAAGCAATAAAAAGAAACAATCCCTGGACAAATTCCTAAAAGGAAACATAAAATTTGTTTTTCAAAAATAATGACTATTTTCTTGGTGACCCATAAAATCACAGAATATCTTTGGTTGCTATCTCTTCAAGTCATGTACTTCCTTTCAAAGCAGGGCCAACTTAGCCTAGGTTTCCCAAGGCTTTGTCCAGTTCTGCACACCCCCAAGGGTGGAGCCTCCACAACCTCTCTGAGCACCCTGTGACAAAGCTTAACAATTTGCACAGTGAAACCTTTCAGAGAGAAGAGTGGTTCCATTTTGTCTATACCTTTAGGTACTTTAAAACAGTAATTAGATGCCGCTTTCCTAATTTCTAACTTCTAGATGACCCATATCCAGACCTTTGACTGGGAATAGCTCTTCTTCCATACCAACATCAAAACCTAGCTCAGGAGTGCTGTGAAAGACCACTATCCTCCACAAATTTCAAGGTGTCTAAAACACCTACAATTACTGTTCTTAGAGAAAACCAACACTCAGAAATTTAGTCAATGTGGGGGTGGGATTCTCTGATTTCTCTAAATTTTAGCCTGTAGTTCTTACTTAACAGTTCTGTTGCTGAAATGCCTTGAGGTGTGTGCCAAATAAATATTTACTCAAATCAGCATATTCATTTCCAAGTCCCCAGGGCAGCATTTGCTCATGAGAAAAAAAGCTGAGATACAGCCCCAGTTATCAGAGTGAGTGGCAGGCTGCATCAGATCAGGAAAAAGCACTATTTAATTTAGTGCCTTTATCTCACTTGTTCAAGAAGGCACTCTGGGACAAAATGAACTACTGGGGTGGACCTCCTTTCCCAGTCAGTAGAATACATGCCCTGGGGGTGCTGCACACCTAGTCCTTGGAATTAGTTCAGCTCTCTCCCTCAAAAGTAAGGCAGCTATGCAGGATGGCCATCAGGGCAGGCAAACTACAAACAGAATCAGAACACAACACAAAATATTGAAATGCACTTTCCATGCTGTTACTCCGGTGCATTAGGACTTTTCCCTGAGGCCAACCTATTAAGGAGCAGAGAAATACAACCAAAGTGCAGTCAAGACTTAACTGTCTCCTCTGAATATTCAACTACTCTGTCAGGGCAGCCTCCTACGGCATGCCTTTCATATTGCCAATTCAGGATCAGGGAAGGTTTCAGCCCCTGCAATTAGTGCAGATCACTTGTTGAAACAGCTCCTTTCTCTCGTCTTCCATCAGCAATCTCAAAATAACTTGAGTTCACTCAAGCTCAAGATATTGAAGGGACTGAATGCTTTGATGGTGACTGACTCATAGTAAACAAAGCACAGTATCTGAAACATCTGGCACTGACCACTCTCAGAGAGAAGATACTGGATTAGGCACAGGCATGGTCAGGGAGAAGACGATGCTCTTCAAAGAGCAAAAAAGGCTGCAGAGAATTACAGGGGTTTTTCTTCTCTAGGTTTGTCAGATTTGTACTATTTCATTGGTAGTTGAAAGTGTTGGCATTTCCTTACCCATTGATTCATAGTTCACTAACCCAAAATCTGAAATAAATTTAGGACCTTTGTTGAATTTTCAGTAACAAGTCTCCAAGTGAGCTTTTGTACCATTATATATGGTACCAGAGAGGGAACTACTAGGACACTTTTTGCTGAACGAAATATTTAAATATGAAGCCAATGGCAGGTGTTTGAGGATTTCAATAGCACTTATATACCAGGATAAGACAATGTTAGAGTAGATGGTAATTTGAGCTTTTTTTAAAAAAAAAATGTATTTCATTTGAAAACATGTTAAAAGCAACAAAGAAATCTAAAGCATTAGGCCCATCAAGCCCTTTCAAAATGCTTCATGTTTTGAAAACCTGGGATAACAAAAACAATCTCAAAATGTTTTGGAGTTAGCACTTCTCTTTTATTAAAGATTGTGTGAAGGATGCAGAATCTTTGATGGTGGGCTTACATATTCCCAAATTAAATCAATGTATAGGACTCCTTGATTCAAAAAATTAGTGTCACCGCCAAAGCAGGGATTTACACTCTGGAGACAGAATAAACAACCCAAAAATGCATCACAAAAATGATAGATCATTTTCCCTCAAAAAAGAAGGAAACATTCTCTTCAAACACCACTTCCAATTTATTTTTCCAAGGTGCAGGGTTTGCCTGCTATCAGTCATCAGCAATTATTCTACACTACTCACCAAACACAATGCTTAGTGCTGACTGTAACTTTATCCCTCCCAGCAATGTCAGCTCCCAAGAATCATTTGAACCATTGCCTCTCCAGGAAACTGTTGATCAGTTCTCATCCAACAGTTGATTCTAAATCCTAACACATATGGAGGAAAGAGAAACATAACAGCTTCATACACAATATCACCATTTTACAGGAACTGTAAATCCAAACATCCTCCTCTATTACTCTCATGGAGATACAGCCTTTCCTTTTTGAAAGCAAAGCAGATGATGGAGCAGTTCACAAAAGTACAGACAGCCTAAGAGCTTCCACCCCATCCAGAAGTAGGATAAAACGGCCTCCAGTGCAAAAAGGGGCTTTACAACAAGGCCAGAGAGGGACATTTCACGGGGGCATGAAGTGATTGGACAAGACAGAATGGCTTTAAACTAAAAGAGTCTCCTTTTAGAAAGACATTCTTTACTGTGAGGGTGGTGAGGCTCTGGCACAGGTTGCCCAGAGAAGTTATGGATGCCCCATCCCTGACAGTGTTCCAGGCCAGGCTGGATGGAACTTAGAGCAACCTGGGATAGTGGAAGGTGTCCCTGCCCATGGCATGGGGGTTGGAAGACGCTGATCTTTAAGGACTCTTCCAACCCAAACTGTTCTGTGATTCCATGAGTCTGTGAGTCTGCAACTATGACAGAGCACACAAACATTTGCCCATATATCCTATTTTATCATAGCTGTCTAAAACCAGCAAATTCTCTTCTGCTTCCACTAAAACCAGTTCTAGTTTTGTTTGAAAGGCACAAGCAACACACCAGCTCACCAGTCCTCAGGACAGAGATTTCATGTTTCACTAGGGAACATCTCTGTAGGAATGTGCTGGAAGAATAGAGACAATCACAATAGAACTAACTCTTTTTACAGTTTGGATGTGATCCAGAACTTGCAACAAATTACAAGAAAATTCAAAGGATTCTAATGGTTAATGAACTACTACATATAATTAAAGCCAGAGCTTCATAAGCATCTGCATCAAGCTATATCCAAGCTATTGTAATGTCTTCTTAAAATATCCCATTTTGAGCTCTTGTGGTTACAAATACAGGAGTGCATATATATCATAGAGACAAATCAACCTCATAAAAAAATACTTTATACTTAGAAATAAGCGATTTCCCAATATCTGAAACACATGGAGTCACTGCAATTAACTGCTAGGGAATTAAGTATTCCCTTGTTGCTGGTTGACACAGATTCTCTTATTTTTAATCTGCTTATTTTCCAAATCCATATTATTTTTTCAATATCTGCTGCCACTCTCTTCTAGTTTCCTCAGCTTCCTTGCAGAGGTTTTAGAGACACTGAATGTGAAATAGAACTTTTTTCCAGGAGGTACCTTAATCTGATACTTTTCTGGAGTTCAGACAACTCCTAAACCATACTGGTTTTTAGGCAGGCTGAGGACTGAAGAATTTCAGCTTTTTGTTTTTGGGCAGAGCACTGATACTCGTAGCATCTCACAGAAACAGTGCCGCGGCAGTGGAGTCGAGTGACAGCCACGAGGATGGGCCAGCAGGGCTGAAATGTGACTCCAGGCAAGGCTTGAAGCCAGAGCAGGGAACTCAATGAATGCAGGCATTACTGATAATCCTGTGGTTGTAGCAGTAAAAGCAGCTCTCTCAAATCACAGAGCAGCCCAGTACGGACAAGTAGGGTTTGTTTTGCTTTGTTACTAATGCTGGAGATTAAAATGTGCTATTACAATCCTTCTACAGAGAGATTTGCTTTCAGTTTAGCTACTCCCCAATCCTTTCACCTTTTAGATACCATACAGCTCTGAACAAATCTGAACATCTTGTAAGCATATTTAGGAAAATATTTTTATTTCAAGTCAACAGTTCCCTGCCCCCTATCTGATCTTCTGTACCACAGTTACAGCTCCAAACAGCACCCAGTGTTAGCTCAGAAAAGTGGTTTTGAAAGAAGAATTAATTTAGAACTGCAGCTGAGTGCCAGTATTTCAAGGCTGAAAAGGTAAGGTTTTGTAAATGCTGACCACTATTTCATAGGTCTCCTGGGTTTGTGTAGGGATGAGAAAGTACTGGAAGTTAGATTGGTGAAGGCTAAAAACACTGTCATTTTCAACTCTGCAGGCTTGAATATTACACAGATACTACTGAGGATTATTGCCAATTATTCCCTTAAATTCCCTAACTATAAACTCCAACAAAATTTTATAAAACACTACAGTCTTTCCACAGATTGTTTGAATTACTCTGGAGAATTCAAAAAGCAACCCCAACTGCAAGTAGTTTGGGTCTAGAACTTTAAACAATTGCTCTGAAAATTCAATACAAAAAATTTTTTGCTGTTTAAATATCATCTTAGATTATTTTCTTTGAAAGTCCCATAAGTCCATAGATTCCTGAGAGCTTACTTTTTTCTAAAAGATGTTTTTAAAGCCTTTCAGCTATGGGGATTGATTTTTTCTGATTGTCCACATTTTGAAAAGACAAATGGGTTTTTAGAAATTACTTTTTGATTGTTTTTTTGTTTGTTTTGTTTCTGTGGTTTTGTTTTTGTTTTTGTTATGTTTGAATCAGGGAATAGTTATCCTGGAAGGGCCTCCTACAGGTCACCCAGCCCAAACTGCAGCTTGGAGTAGGGTCAATATCAAAGTGAAATCAAGCTGCTCAGCACCTTGTTCAGCCCTGAGAAAGAGCTCAACAAGGACAGGGGCTCCCCAGCCTCTGAGACATCTCTGCCAGGCTTCATTGCCCTTGACATTGACTTTTTTTTCAATTTTTTTTTTTTCAAATAAGTGCTCATAATTTCCCCTGTCACAACCCATGTTTCTTGCCTTGTTAGTTTGCACCTCTGAGAGGAGCCCAGTTTTTCTTTAGATATGCCCAATTTCAGGAAGCAGAAAGAAGCATCTGGATACTGCTTAGCTTTCTCTTCTCCACCATCCTTCCTATGCCATGTGCTTCAGGTCAAATCTTTTCTTCTGGCTCTCCACTGGACTCCCTCCAGTTTGTCAGTGTTTCTCCTAGAACTGTGTACAGTATCATGACCCATAATTCAAGGGGTTAACATCCACTTCCTTTGGATTTCAGGAATTTTTTAAAAACCTCTTGTTTTCCTAGCTGTATGGTTTCAGGCAGGTATGATGTTGCAAGAAATTTGATAGTTCAGAGAATTTTGTTAGAATGGCCTGCACCAGGACTTCACCAGCTTGCAATCTTCTCTCCTGCTCTCTTATTTCAGATCCACTCTTCCAGTGACCTGTGTGCATGTGATGTATGGAGGGGACAGCAGCCAGAGCTGGAGCACAGGTCAGAGTGTCCATGGACGTGTCCTGCCAGCCACTGGAGCACGAGACAGCAGGACAGTGTGTGGGTGCATCTGTGACCACTACTGGCATCAAACTGCTCTGGCTGGCAAGCAGAATGAAAGCTTTGGGAGGCAGGTGTGAAAGCAGCCTCAAGACAAATCCTCCAGAGAGCAGGGAGGCTGTGAGTTGTCTACAGGAGATCCAGGACAGCTATGGGAAGAACCAGAAGTCAATGGACAGGCCCCTCTGCATGTTCCCATCTGTGTGAGGTGACAGGATAACAGCCCCAAGTGCCACATGGACCCTGGGGCCAGTTTCCAGGGGATCCACACTGAATGTATGTGCACGTTTCCTACAGCAGGCTTTCATCCTGCTCAGCTGGAGAGGAGAACAGGATGAGGCCACTGGTGCTGGTTGTGTTTGTGTTTCTGCCTGCGATGGGAGTGGCCTGACCCACCCACGCTGTGTCAGGAGCCGCTGCTCAGCACCACAGCTGCTGCACCTGGGGACACAGGGCTGCTGCTGCTCTGCCTCTCACAGGCTGCCAGATTTGGCAACTCCTATCCCTTCCCACTAAAAATCCCATCTGTGTGTACATGTGTGCATGTATATATGTAAAAAAAAATTTATATGTAAACATATGCACACACGTGTGTGTTTAAAAAGAAACTAAGCAACTTTGCAGAATATTTTACCTGATTTAAGTTGCAGGAGAGCCCAAACCCTACTATAACTGAGGAGCTCATTTTTTGCAGTACTAAATTTCTTAGAACACTTTGTTAGAATAGTGTCATAACTTCATAAATATTAATGTATTACATAAGTAATATGGCAGTGTTGCAGCATTATAAATATTAATGTCTTGCTTTAATTGAAAAAAAGGATAGCTTGTAGTAGTATGTATTATGTGTCAGATATGTTAACTATATTGCACATAGCCCAATCAAATTTATAAAATACATCTTATAGCAAAACCAGGTTGTCTTGGGAAGCCTTATGGGGCTTGCTCAGTACTCAGAGAATGAGAGCTGTGATTTTGAGAGAGATTTAGAGTATACTCCCAGCAGCCCCAAAGGTCAGTTCCACTCATTGTGACAAGCTGGGCTCTATTTCATTCCCGAGATGCAGCTGCAGAAAGGCTTAAGGTCATTGCTTTACAGCTGAGGGAACAACACGGGTGACACTTCCTGAGCAGCTTCAGCTGGCTCTTTCTCCTTGGCTCTCAACCAAGTCCCTTCCAAATCACAGTCATCTCACACCTAAATCACAGCACAGCTCACTCTGGCCTTGCCATTGCATTCTAAGTAGCAATAAAGAACTCACGCTCCGCGGCCATGTAGCTCTTCGAAATTAAGTTATAGCAGATTTATTTTATTCAAAGGACAGTTTTATCTAGGTGGTTTATATACAAGAGATTTTTAACAGCCAAACTACAGTGATATAATTAGTCTGCCATAATTATACCCATATAATTCTTCATGGTACATGCACAACTACCCATGCACATTTCCTCATTTATACAAGTCTCACTGGTGTTCATTTGGACTTGTACTTTCACAATAAAGTCCTTTTGATCCCATCCCTCGGTCCAGACTAAAATTTCTGAAATCAAATGTGTGTCATTTGGCACATCTACCTCCATCAAATCCCTGCTTGGGCCTTCCTTAGATGTATCAGAAGTCAACTCTGTGCCTGACACCAGCCCGCTGCTGCATCCTCATGCCCAAAGAAGGCACTTTGTTTTTCTCTCTAGTATTTGGAAAGAACGGAATTTACCAGTTTACCCCACACCAAAGAAAATTCAGTCCCGAATCTTCCCTGGAAACAGGAAATATTTGGCATCTGTCATGAAAGTAGACCTTACCTTATCTCTGGTAAGGTCTGTGACAGCTCCTTCATGCCCCCCACAGCATGACAGTGAGGCAGAGCAGCAACTTGGGAAGTTTGGGAAGGACGAAATTTGACCAAAACCCAGGCTTTCACCATTGCAAACACAGAATGAAGGGTTTGGTTTTGTACCAAAAACATGCAGCAATGGAACTATAAATCAGCCTCAGCACAGCTACAGCAGAAGACGTGCCTAAAATCAGCCTGGCCTTTGCTCACAGCTTTACTGGGAGTGACAGGGAAGTATCCTGTTACCAGCCAAATTAAAAGAAACCTTTTGCACAGCATATCACACTGGGACAAAGAAAGTGGTTGTTTGACCACACAAGTGACAGACAAGACTATGCACACTGACCAATCCTTTAAGCTAATTAAGAACTCAGCCATGACAATCTGACAAGGGCTAAGAAACACCAACACTGAATAAACAGGTCTCTGCCCATTCAGAAGAAATTATTCTGACAAGATTATGAGTACAGGGCAATGGCAGATTTATTTAGAATGGGGCAAGTGGCAGGAGGGAAGGCAAAAGTGCATAACCCCACGGGAGCTGCTGCTAAAGCCAACACAAGCAGATGTGAGTGCTTTGCACACAGTGCCAGGAGCCAGCTCTGGGGCCCCCAGAGTGACCACACATCCCGGAAAAATGTAGATTTCAACTGGCAGGTGAAAATGTTGAACAATTCTTGTGATCCCAGAGAGCAGATCTGAAATCCTGTTACCTTGGATGAAATAATACAGTGTGACTTATACGTGCAAATACCAATTTGGCAGGGAATAGCTTTCCTACAAGAAAATTCTTCCAATCAGGTTGTTGTCTCCCCCACTGAATTTGAAAAGCAGTTCAACACTACAATGGTCATTTTTATTAGAACATTTTTTGCCTTTCAAACTAAAATTTAAGGCCTCTCTCATTTGCTGCTGTGCAATGATAGGTAGGGTTGGCAATCTCTGTGCTCAAGGAGGTCAAAGCAGATTGGATTGCTTTCCCACCTGGCAATTTTTCCAGTGAAGAAGCAGAACATTTTGGGTGGTAATGACAAATCACAGCCTATGCTGGGAAAGGCAGATACTGCTCACAGACATACAGCATGAGCCCTGTTAAGGCACTGAAGTGAACCCACATTAGTGATTTCCCTCCAGACTTGAGACCTCATGCTTAATTCTCCCAGAACTCACCTCCCAAGACAATTCAAAAGTTAGGCAAAAGCTTCTTTCCAGCACTGGGATTTTCACATCTCCCTTTCCCTTCTGCTTTATATTCCACATTTTATTTATTTATTCTTATTGAGGGTAGATTTGTCAAATTTAATGAAAGCAACAGCTCCAAAACAAACTTGCATCGTTTTCCCCAGGTCCTGCAGTAAGAACTATGATGCTGCCCTCTGCATGACCTTCGCCTGTGAAATGCACATTTCTCTTTGCTTTGGCCAGGCCTTGGCAGCTTTATGAACCCCAAGAGGGGAAAGAAAATGAGTAGAGACTGAGACAAGATAGAAAAGGCTAAACAGTGAAAGGATAAAGCAGAGTAAGGGAAAAAGAAGGAAATGAAAAGGGGAAACAAAAGGAGACACAGGTTAGAGTAGACATATAAAAAAAAAGTATCTTTCTCATTTGGCAATTAGAAGTGGGGTCCCAGAAGCTTATCCTGACAACAAGAATCAGCTGGAAGGATTGTGGAGACTAGGTCACTTGAAACTGGAGGAACAGAGAGCAGCCTTAAAATAGTAAAAGGGAGAAAACATAAAGATTTTGAGCAAAACTATCCTTTTGCAAGTGACCTTTCTTTATGTTCCCATGAGATTGGCCTCCAAATCACACCTGCTTGCAAAAAGGGGAAAATATTATCCAGGAAAGAATGGGAGCTCAGAAAGGCTGTAAAAGGAAGGAGGTTAAAAAAAACAAACCAGGAGATTAAAAAGTAGGTTTGCTTAAGCCTCTCCTGTTTTCTGATGTGCTCTATCTCTGATGAGCTGGCTACAAACCTCAAGTATTGCCTCAACAGAACATGCTGTGTGTTGCATCTGCCACAACCAGGCAAAACTGCCAGATCAGCGTGTGCTGTTTAAGCCATTGTCTTTAGCCAAGGGGGAATTTATTATTCACCAGCAACTGGACAACTTTAAGCCATGATAAATGTTGTCGGGATAGCAGGAACGATGATTTCACAGGTAAATTGCTCTTTTATTGTTTGATATAAACAATACTAACAAGAGACCTCTTGAGCATCACCAATCCAAGCTGTAACACTGCCCAGCCAGCCTGAAGTCACCTAACCTCACGTTACCACATGTTCCTCCTGGAAAAGACAGGAAATTAGCACTTGGGAGTAAAGGCAGGACTATCTCTGTACCCTGGACTGAAGATAATAATGCAGAAGTTTCTTTTCTACCTGCTAAACAAGCTATACCTTCCTGGTGCTCAAGTGAAAAGCTTTAAGCAACCTGGTCTAGTGGAAGGTGTCCCTGCTCATGGCAGGGGTTTGGAATGAGATGGTCTTTAAGGGTCCTTTCAACCCAAACCATTCTCTGATTCTGTGATCTGGCTGGAAGCCACAGGGCCAGAAGGAGTTTCCAGTACACTTCATCTGATATCAGTTCCACCTGCACATCAGTTTTACAAATATCAGCTGAAGATGATCCCACATCTATATCCTTGGGAAGACCAGGAAAAAAAAACTAAGAGCCTGCGAATGTGAAGTAGCAGGGGTCACAGAAAGCCTGGGAATAAAGAGATATAAATGCAGACTGATTTTTATTCAGGGCCACTCAGTAGCACTTCAGGATGTGACAAAGGGGATGAAAAGGTACACAAAGAGAGGGAACTGCTTAGTCTGGAATATAAGTTAATAATAATAATAAAGACATCTGACTAACAGAGAAAAGACAGAACAGCCCCATTCTACCACATCACCCAAATCAGCTCTATAAAGGCAATAAGAGAGAACACAAAAGTGTTTCTCCCCAACTCTCACTGAAGCCATTCCCCATATTTGCAACTTCTTTCAAGGACAGAAATAATATTTGACTTCCTTGGCAACGAAGAACAAAGGGACAATGGAAAGCCGACAGTGGGATTTATGAAGCCAAGTACTGCACTCACCCCTTGTATGGGGACAGCAGTCAGGCAGGGCAGGAAGGCCCCAGCAGAACAGCAGCTAGAAAAGCTTTTTGGCTAAAAGCTGTTTGGCTGCTTTGACACAGAGCAGTTGTTTTGACTAATAGGTTAGAGAAAGGGATTTCTTTAGCAGAGTAACACTTAAAAGGGCTCTTTGCCTCACAGCTATAACAGCAGCTACATCCACAGTGCACGTTTTCCTCGTACCTATTGTGCTCCAGACCAAAACACACCACGGGCCCAAACAGCTTCAGGGGCAGCTGCTGGAAAAGTCAGTGAGGACTGTGCTCAGATATGGACAGTGTTACAGCCAAAGGCTGTGATTAAACTGCAAGACCTGGGAGGATTTCCGAGTTGCTGGATCTGAGTGCACGTCCGAGCTATATCCCAACCCCATGCTGGGTTCAGACACACCATTCCTCCCCAGAAAAGGTGATTTGGTTTTTTTTGTTTTGCTTTTGCTGTTGTTGTTTTGATTTGGTCTGAGGTTTTTGGGATTTTGGGTTTTTTTTTATTTTGGGTGGGTTTGGGGGTTTTTTTGTTTTGTTTTGTTGGGGTTTTTTGGTTGGTTGGTTGGTTGGTTGGTTGGTTGGTTTTTTGTTTGTTTTAGTTTTAGTTTTTTGTGATTTTTTTTTTTCTTTTCAGGCACCTTAGCTTGAAGAATATCCCTTTCTACATTATCCTAGTTTAGGTTAGGACAGGGACCTCCACCCAGATTTTCTGCTGTTGAGGCTAATGCTCTGTTTTCTGTTACATTAAGGAACACCTCTGAACCTGTTAATGGCATCTGCATATTTGGAGGACACAGAACTGGAAGCAGCAGTTGATAGATCAGGTGGTTGTTCCACCATTCAGAGGGAATCTTGACAGTCTGCAGAAATTAACAAGCAGGAATCACATTAATTTTAACTAAAGGAAAATGCCCAGACTGCTTATAAGGAGGAGCATTCCTGTGCATCATGTTGGGGAACAACAGGCTGAAAAGCAGCTTGGTAGAAATGAACCAGGGTGCTCTGGCTGATGCCAAGGGAGCCTCACAGCAAAGCCAACCTTTGGTAGGAGCATCAGCAGCAGGTCAGGAGACAAAAGCCTCCCCTCAGCACTGGTGAGACCCAGCTGGAGTGTTGTGTCCAGTTCTGGATTCCTCTGTGCAAAAGAGACATGGACACACCATGAGTTTGAGTCCACCAAAGGCCACAAAGCTCAGAGCAGCTGTTACATAAAGAGAGGCTGAGAAAGCTGGGACTGGTTAGACTGGGGAAAAGAAGGTTCAGGGGGATCTTGTCAATGTATATAAATAACTGATGAGACAGGGAGTAAAGAACACAGAGCCAGACTCTTCTCATCAGCATCCATTGAATGAACAAGAAGGAATGGGAACAAAATCAAATGCAGGATATTCCATTTAAATATGTATGTGTAACTGTGAGAATGATCAAACTCTGAAGCGGGCTGCCCAGAGACATTGTGGAGTCTCCAACATTCCCGATATTCAAAATTCAACTAGACAGAGCCCTGAACAGCCTGCTGTAGGTGATCCTGCTCTCAGCAGATAGGCAGGACAAGATGATCTTGGATATTTTTAAACTAAATAATTTTATGATTCTGTGATCTTCCAACCTCAGTCATTCTGTGATGCCACTTCTCAGGATGCATTGACAAGCCCCAGTCTCCTTTAAAACAACTTGGGGGAAAAAAAACTTTACTCAAAGCAGGATCTCTGTTTGTCATGACCCCAGGTGCATTTCAGCATGATCTCAGCTCTGCTCACACAGAGATGCCTGTTAGTTATACTTGAACTGTCCTGCAACAGAGTTCAGGGAAGCAAGAAAAGGCAATCCCAGGTACATCTCCTGCACAAGCAGCATCACTGGCCTTTGTAAACAGCATTATCAGTCAAGCAAACTGCTGCTCCAGACAATGGAAATGGCGCTTGGCACTCTGACTGCTGACTAAGCCCTGTAACAATATCACCTTTCAGGATTTGTTTAGTCTTCACATCTGTGTTTATTAATTAGATTTACTCTCATGCAAACATGGAGAATGCTACAGGAACAAAATTTTAGATAACAAAATCTGAAAAATTTGTTATGAATTTTACATAATGGCTTAGTGTCCAGATGTTTCACAACCAACAGCATTCCCTTGTAGCCTGCTTAATTACTTTTTCTGAAGTTCATTCTCCAAATCTCAACAAATGCCTTCCTGGATCACCACAAGCAATCTTTCAGCAAAAAGGAGGAAAATCAGGCAGGCATTCCTGTAATGTCTTAGGCTAAAGCACACATCCAGGACAGGTCTGAAGTGTCGCACAGTGAAAGTTTTGCCAAGTTCTGAAGGTACCAAAGTTTGGTCAAAAATCTCAAATCAAAAATCAATGTAAGTAAATGCAAAGTAATACATGATAGGAGTCTTGGAGTAGTAGCAATTCTGTGAAAATGTAAAAAACAATACTCACTAATAACCAGGAAAAAAATCCTATGAATAGTTGTGAAGGAATAGAATGCAGTGCAGAAACCACCATGGTGTCAATGTAAAACCATTAAATACTCATACCCAGAGGAGTGTCTGCATTACTAGATCCTCCTGCCATCTCCTTTCCCACTCAGTAATCACACAGAGAACTTAGAAAACATTTAAGAAAAGGTGTTAAATTGCAACTAACTCTCTTCTGCCTGGAAGACAGGCAGCTGAGAGGTGAGACAGACCACACAGAAACCGGAAGTGAGGAAGGGAGATGAAGGGATTGAAAGTGCTGCTTCTTTCAATTAAAATAAAGAAGTTTGGTGAAACAAAAGTGAGAATTTTCGTGCTGCCTGCAAAACTTAACTGTGGCACTTGTGTCCACTGAACTTCTTCAGGTCTCAAACATTCACATGGACCAAAAACACCACAATGTCAGTGAATGGAAGAGAAACCCATCAAGGAACAACGAGCTCACACACAGTTCTTGATTTAAGAAGTTGTTGAGCTGTGAGGCTGGTCAGACACTAGAACAGGTTGTCCAGAGCAGTTAGGATGGTCCCTTGGTTCAAGCTGGCACATCTGCTCTTGCATGATGTTAAAAGTGCCGACATCTCTGCAGTGCCTACACAGAGAGCCCAGTATGAGGACCTCAGGTACAGAGATCTGCATGGTAGACTCAGAAGAAATTGGGACAGAGAAATCCCAAGCCTACTTTGCACTGAGTTTTGCTCTCAAGCTACCCAAACTATAAGAAGGAAAAAGAGAAATAATAATAATAATAATAATAGTAACAACAACAACAGTAGTAGTTGAATTCTCTGGAAATAAGCTGGAGCATATTAGTTAACTTGTTATTACAGCAGAAAAGTCAGTAGGCAGCTATTATTAGCAGATAAAGAAATAGTGGAACGGGACATCTTTGTCACAGTCCCATGAAGACTGGCCTTTGCAGAGTCCTTCAGAATCGGGTGGCAGGTTTATTAACTGAGTCTATCAATTGATTACAGCATCTATCCCTGTTTCCATAGCCTGGAGTTGTGGTACTGAGGTGGATTGTATTAAACTGAGTTAAAGACAAAAGAGGGGGGAAAGTGAAACAGGAGAATGCTGGAGAGCACGGAGATGAAAGACACACAGGAAGGCACTGGATTAATGGACAAGCATTTATGTTGTGATCAGCTAATGCACAGAGATTAGCATGCAAGGTATTTTCTGAAGAAAAGAAATAATGTCCTGTCAGCCACAAAGTGATGCACAAAAGACAAAACAGCCAAATGTCTAGGAAGCTGTAACTCCATCTTCCTTCTCACCCTTGAGGTAGGAGGGGGGTAAGGCAGGAAAAAGGTCAGGGGATGAAAACAACAGAGGGGAATTGGCAGAATGCCTCAGGTTCTGTGGAGCAGAACTGTCCCTCCCAGAGGATAAACCAAGGGCACAAATCTTGGGTTTCCACAACATGAACTGTAACAAGGAGAGAAACTTCTTGGATACAATTTCAGTGGAGACATTACTTTCACTGCATTGAGGAACAACAGAACTGTTATTTCTTGGCTAAGCAGCCGGGGAAAGCACCAAAAACCATCCATATATTGTTTTTAAAGTCATAGGGGTCAAGCAGAATTATTCTCCAAAGAAAAACACAGCATTTTGGTGGGATAGGAACCTTCCTCAGGACTGCAAAGGGTAGGACAGCAAGGAATAATTGCCAAAAACAAATTAACAATTCCAAAGAGCAGCTTTCAGAGCTTAGTGACTGTAGGATCTCATAAAACTGAAATAATTCCTCCGAGCAGCTCTCATACCACACAGGAAAAGGAAAGGATGGTAGGCTCCTGGGATACTTAATTCAACAAACCCATCTAGGAACAAGAGCTAAAAGAGACTGAACTGCTACTCAGAGCCTCACATACAATTCTGTGATCCAGGGATTTACAAAACCAACAGTAATACAAAGAGCCTTTCAGCAACCTGTCCAACCCAGGCAGAAGGGTTGGTTGGAAGAGTTTTAAAGTCTGTTTCTTTCTGCTAAGACACTAGACCTAACATGAGTGCAATGGAATTGTTCTTCATTCAGGCTGATGTTTTTCAGATGAGACAGAGAGGGACAGGATAATTAGTATTTGGAGCAACTCTCAGCATAGATCATGTGCAGACAGGACTCATGACTGTCACCAGGTTCTCATGGCCACTCCAACCTTTCACCTGTTCTCAATCAAAATCTTAAGGGAAGATTGAATGGCACAGTCTTCCCAAACAGTGCTGGAGGCAGCTGATCCATGGCTATCCTTCCAAAGGTAGAAGGAAGGTCTGTGTGAACTGGAAGCTTTTGAAATACTTAACTAATATGCCCATCATTGAGAAGGGTAATATTGACTCATACCCAGTTTGATGTTTTCAGGTGACTTGGAGCTTTGAAAAACACAAAAATCCCCATATGTTAGAACCACACCACACATAAAACTGAGAATGTTTTGGTCACCAGGTGAAACATCCACTCATCTGAAAATTTGTGTGCTCCAGAGTAAATAAAGGAAATGGGAATTTACCCTGTTCTAATGTGAGTGATACAAAGCTTACCCAGTTTTGCCTTCCTTATTTGGAATACTGAACATATTTGCCACCACAATAGCCATATGACATCCTCATTCAAACCCAAACTCCCACACCAATGAGCAGAGAAGAGCATACCTGCTCTACCCTGCTCCCACCTGACTTGCCACCCACCCCTATAGAAGCAGATCTAAGCTGAGACAGCCTGTGTATGGATGTTATCTCATAGGCATCAACCTCATAATAGGGCATTTAAATTTACATCAAAATCTGGACTATCAATGTTTGAATCTCTTTAAAGTCAACAGTGAGAAACATTCACCTCCCAGGGACAATTTGTGAGCTGTCCCAGATCCTTTTACCATGAAATTGTGTAATCTCTGTGCTTGGTGTTGCTCAAAACCCAGCAGAACAAGACCCTGAGCAACTTCAAAACCTCTGTGGTTACAGCTTTGTTCCAGCTCCAGGAAAGCACTTAGAGACACTCAAAGCGTGTGCTGAAATCCTCCTCACTTCAGCAGCCAAGGCACTGATGATTCCTATCTCCCCAGCACTCACACAAACCCCAGTCAGACACAGATGCTGAAAAACTGGAGTTCACCAAGAGGACCACCAAGATGATTAGAGGGCTGAGCACATAACACAGAAGGGTAATGAAAGTGTGTTTGTTTAGTCTGGGAAAGATTAAGGGCAGAACCTGACTGCAGACTTGCACTTCCTAATGGGGTTGGTTACTGAAGAGAAAGCCAGATCCTTCCCAGAAGTGCCAGAGAGAGGACAAGATGCAAAGGTCACAAGCTGCAACAAGGGAGGACCCAACCAAGATGAATTTTTCATCACCAGGGTGGGTAAGTCCTGGAAAAAGTTGCCTAGAGAGCCTGTGGAAGCCACATCCTTGGGATATTTTCAGGATATATTGGGCAAGGTCATACTATTCTAACATAACTTTGAGGTCCACTGTGCTTTAAGCAGAGGCTTGAACTACAAGAACTCCCCCTAAATCCATTTATTATTTTCTGATTGAATTCCAGTCCCTTAAAAGTGTTTAATTCTCTCGTACAGGCATAAAGACATGGTACAGCAGCTCTCCACAGGACAGGTACGATTTCCTGAGTCAGGGAGCTGTTCCTTTACCTCCTCTTTCCCCCACAAATTTTAATCAAAGTTTCTCTTGCCAAAAGATAGAATGCTTTATTAAATGTGTTTTGGATAATTGGAAGAATTAAAGCTTGCAATAGTAGACTTATTTCTCCATCTCCTGCTCATCTTCAGGCAGCTCCTAAAATTTCCATAATTATCATAGTCTGCTCTGTTGCACTGCTGAGAATTAGTTATAATCTACAAGCCTTAAAATTGTACTTCATACTGCACATTGCACTTGTGTGAGGGAGGAAGCATTTAGCATGTTAGGAACCAGCCCAATGGCAACAATAGGAGCTTTTGTACCAGGGAATGGCATGTTGCCTGGGAATGGGCCAGAACAACAAATTGATATGACAGGCTTTGCCTGCTGTGGAAGTATTAAATCTCAGCTGATAGTGGAACTATCAGCTTTCTCTGAAAAGCACCATGATCTGAGCTATGCTGTCCCTTAACATAAAATGTAAATGACCCATGGACACAAGGGGAGGCTGGTGTTAGTCCTATTCACCCTGGAGGCTGGGAAGGTCATTTCCTAGACAGCTCCTAAAATTAGGCATAACAATATGTAACTCTCCCAGTCCCAGACAAGTGAGTCTCTGGAGCAGTGAAGCACAGAGAATTAAATTCAGGAGCACAGGTCCTCTCACAAAGCCTTTGTTTGCACATTAGTACACTCAAGTCAGCTCCCTCATTAGAGCCAGGACTCCCTTACCTTAGGGCTATCAACTTCTACCAGTGCACTTTGCAGCAGGGAAAGGGCTGGTAGATTTAGCTAAAGCAGCAAAAGTCAGTAAAATAGAAAGTCCTCAAGGATAACTGATCCAGTGTCACTTGGGTCCCTCTCTTCTCCAATAGCTGAGCTATTTGGATTAGTTCAGCCTCTGGAAACATCTTGAGGCTCACTCATTGACCATGAGGCAGCTCAGCAGCAAGGGGTATCAGTGGCTATCCCAGCCTGAAAATTACTTTTCCTCTGCAAGCAAGATGAAGGAATGCATTTGGCACTGCGCTGGACATGTTGCAATCTAGGCATTTGTACAAATGCAATTTAGGCAGTTGTAAAGCATCTCTAAAACCTGCAGTGCAGGCCTGGTCAGGTGACAGCAAAGTTTTCAGGGCCATCTATCTAACATCACCAATCTACTGAGCTATGTAGGAGTACCATCATCCCAAGATCCCTCTGCCATCTGTGGGGATGGAAGGGCTCTTGAGGAGGGCATATCAGCCAGCCTGTGGTTTGAGTTGGCCTCTTGTCCCTGCACAGATCTGCATCACATGTCACCTGCACAGGTGTGCCCAGGACACAAAAACTCCTAACACAGACACTGTCTTTAAATATAGGAGTGAGCAGGTTACTTCCCCTAGTGCTGTTTAAACCTTTCACAGATGTGAATTCATCTAAAGATAAGAAACATCATCTTTTTCATGTCTGAGTAACAGCTTCACAAATCTGAGCCATGGCTGTTTAAAATCCCACCCAGGTATTCGTAAGCAGCTGGATCTAGGACTGATCTAAGATTTAGCTCAGGACGAGCCATCATGATCCTGTTCCTCAGAGCTGCATGTGCTGAGCAGGGGTGAGAGGTGAGCTCATAGAGGAGGAGAAGCAATTACCAAACAACTCTGCTCAAGGCCTGGATGAAGCTTCAGAATTATTTCAGACCCCTGACACTTCATCAGAAGTGCAGAGTGAAAAGGAGATGGAAGCAGTTTGGGACTTTAAAAGAAAAAGGAGGGGAAAAAAGAAGACCAGCAACACTGTTAAAATGCACATTCAATGTTCATTTATCTCCTAACTCTTCATCTTAATCCTTTTTCAGGAGAAATATCATCCAAGCTAATTAGTCCAAAGGTTTATGAAGGAAATAAGTAAAGCAGACAGCAGAAACAAACTACTCCCTAAATCTGTAGAGATAAAAGGGTCCTCAGTATTAGACCATACATTTCACAGAACCAGCCTCTCCTCCTTTTATTGCTGAGACCAGCAAGTTTCTTAGAGTTCTTGGTTACAATGGGAAAAACATAATTAGCACATAGACTGCCTTTCATTAGCATATCTATTCAAAGAAAGGTGCTCACCTATCAGGTTGTCATGATAAATAATTGTCTTTTTCCCCTTGGTCCAGGCGTGCTCCACCTGATCCCTGTGGCAGGGAAAGGAGAAGGCAGAGGAGGTGTGGGCAGCACCTGTGCAACTCAGAGTCCTTCATCCAGTCCTTTCCCAGGACTGAAAACTGGAACAGCAGAGGTGAGAGTTAAGAGCTAAAAGAAGGATGTGAGGAGACAGGGAAATCTGGCCCATTTGTTTGCAAAAAGAAAGGTTTCATCAGCAATGAGCAAACTCATTATCCACTCTAGACAAAGGACAGGAATACCTAATTTTCTCTCCAATCTCTCTCTCCCTCCATGTGAAGATGAAGGAGGATTCCTCACTGAGATTTCCACCTTTTTTAACTCCCATACACACCTGAGACACGCAGCATGAATTACAACTCAGACAAGCTAACACACTGCCCTAACTAGTGGGTCATCAGGAGCACAAAGAGCTGATCTGGGCAGTCAGGCTCTGGTTCCTTGCTCAGACAACACAGAGAAGCAGAGCCCATCACTCAGATCATCAGAAACAAGTGCAAAATGGATCAGTTATAAGAAATTTTCTTCACTGGCTAAATAAGGCAGCAATGTCAAGTTATCCCAGAGCATCCCCACATATCCACTGTCAATCTGCAAAGGAGAAGGGGCAGTGAGAGTTGTTTTAGAAAAGGTTATCTAGAAAATGGCCAACTTTCAGGAGAGGCAAGCAACGAGGCTAACAGCAATAACCGAGGGGAGAGACTTGTGCATGAAACACCAGAGCTCTTCTTCCAGTTTGCTTTGCACATCAATAACCCCTCTCATACAGTAAGGGGTTTGTGGCTTCAGAGGTTCCCTTTCCTTGTATTACATCACATCAGGTACAACATTTAAAAGGTTTAAAAAAATTCAGCCTGAAAGCAGCACTGGTCTTTTTGGAAGCTCTTACCAATAAGGGAGCCTCACAAAGACTCTTAGGAAGGGGGATTTGCAGGGGATTAGGATTAAGCCAGTTTCAGTTACTGAAAAGTGAACTTCTGCCCAGGGAATTAAGGCTGGGATAGCTAATTATTTGGCTTTCTTTTGCTTGTATCTTTCACTACCAAACATTAGAGCATGCTAGGGGGACAGAAAAAGGAAGCCAGACCTTCTGCACTCAAAAGGGCCATACACTGCCTGAATGAGCACAATATAATGGGGAATGGAAAAACTCAGAGAATGTCACCATGTAGCCCTCTAGGCAAGAATTCCAAGGGGCAGGGACACTCCCAGGGCAAGAACACTTTGAGGCTGAGGGAAAGTGAAGATGAACCTCTATCACTTCTGTTTGAAGATCTGCACAGGGTCCATTGAACATGGTCATTGCAGAGAGCACAAGTGACACCATCTGAGGTTCACCTGTGACACAGCTCACTGCTCTACACCACATCACACGTATTTCTGCTGTGTTAAGTGAAATGTGATGGCTGCAACCTTAATAAAACATGAATGTGCCAAGAATGGGCCACTGTCTAATGGATAAAGGGTTAGACTGGGTTTCCAGGGCTCTGGCCATGTCACTGAACTACTTTGTGGTGTTCGGGAAATCTTCCTTCATTTCAGGTAACTTCCCATTCTGTCCTCTGCCATTATGCCCCAGATTTTATCCCTGAAAATCTCACCAGGTGCTCCTACAGCACCTATTTTGCCCTCAATATTAGGGTACCAATACCACAGCACCATTATTAATAATTTTCAAACCCACTCTCTGCTGAAGTTGCCTTTATAGTCTGCAGCACACAGAACGCACACCCACATGAAGACTAACACTTAGATTCTGAAAATTATTAGGCAGGATTTGGGGAATACATGAGCTAGGGGAGTCACACAGAGACATCCAGGCTCTCATGATCCATCCACTCCTTGCAGAAGAGCTGTGTCAGGCACTGCCTGCTGTGCAAAGGTGTTATGGTAATGGAAAAAAAATATATTTGAAGTTCAATTCCCAAGTTCAACTAAAAGAAAATTCCCCTGGTTTCAATAAACTTCCCATGTTTTTCTGTGCAGGGGAAGTTTAACAGTTACCCACTGTTTGTCTATGATTTTCTCACTTGCAAGACTATTTCAAAATCCCAAAGACAGTATCTTCTGCTGTAGGCACAGTGAAAAGGGCCTATTAGTTGAAATTAACCTAAGACAAATTAATTTCACTCATGTAAAACAGCTTATCATGACAAAGTGTCATGAGAGAAAGGTTTCTAACCTCATAAACCACAAACCTCTAACAAGGGAAGAATCAAGAGACTTTTATAATCCAGCTCTTTGCAAGAACAGCCACTGGAGTACATCAGGCACCCTGAGTCACATGGGGAGAACAAAACCACAGCAGAGAGTTTGAGGTGCTAAAACTTAACAGAATATTCACTTCAAGAACCTTATAAATACTGATTGCTGGAATAATCTGAGCTTGATCAAGTGTTAAGTTCAAGAACTGGCGTCATTCCTGACATTGGACACATTTTGAGCCATAACCTAGTGCTATTAGGTCATTTAGGTCTAAATCCAAGCAAATATTTTATGCATTTGACCTTAACTCAAACAAGATAAACTGTATTTGAAAAAGTAAACATGCATTTACTCATGACTCGGTAGAGCAGAGCCTTGGTCTATGCAGACCTGATGCATTAAATCACCATCTCTGCCATGCTGAGCAAGGGGAACTCTGCTGCTTCTGCCCCCAAAAAAGGGGTCTGTGCAGAGGTATCTGTTACCTGTGTCAGTCTGAGAAAGGCCATGCAAGGCTTTTAATTCCACATGTGTCAAACTAACCCCCTCACACCACACAAAGGTCTAACCTTCCAATCATCTCCTTCATGCTAATATTACACATAATTTTAAAGCAGCAACAACAAAAAAGATTAGGAGCTCAGCTCCAGAACCTGTTCTTTGGCAATTTTCCATGGCCAATATAACAGCACTGCATTCAAACTAACATCATCTGACTGATGGCACTCAGTCTCACACATGCCAGGATACCTCTGGTGCTCCATCTTCCACAGACAGTTCAAGCCTGCCTGGGGAGACTGCAGAACTGGGTCAAGATAGAGGAAGAATGGAGAAAGTAGGATTTTATCAGACAAATCCACAAATCATCCCAGGCACCTGCTCCCATGATTAGACTTAGAGCAAGCATGAGGCTGTTTCAGTCTTCTGCTAATTAGAAGAATAGTCCAAACTGGGATATGAAAAAGGGAAAATGCCAGACAGCTAATATGCTGATCATTCATTTCCACGTATGAAGAAGAAAGCCAGCACAGCTGTCTTGCTTATCACACCACAGAGGTAAATCCTCCTGACTGAATACCAGCTCTCCCTCCCCACACTGGCCTCCTCCAGTATTTGTTCTCACCTCCAGGCTCTATGTTTTGTCTAGCAGAGAGCAGGTGAGATTGGCTGTGTGGTCTCATAAAGCCAAGTAATTTTTAGCCCAAACTTGCCTGCTTAATCCTTCTGCTTAACAAAGAGAAATAATTCAGTTTTCAGTCTGGTTTACATGGGTGCTTAGAGCAGAAAGTAGCAACTCAGGTGCCCATGGCAAGCAAGGCAAGAGATGTGCTGCCCTAACTGCCCCAAAACTGAGGCTCTGGGGGAGGCATTCACTTGCTGCTTTCAGCTGTTCTCGTTTCACCACAGCCTTCCACGTGACTATTACAGGAGTCATAGAGTAGGGCACATGCAAAAGGAGGAGACATTTTAAATTTAGGTGTGCCTACTTGCATAGCTGTGGGCTGAAGAAACTAGAACCCATTTAAAAAAAAACAAAACAGCTATTTCTGTGGGTAAGGATCCAAAGAAAAATGTAATATTTACACACTTCCAAACTTGTTTTCATTATTGTTTCTTTTGATGGGGATGTTTCCTGACTCCCAAAGCAAGGTGCAAGAGTAGCTACAACCTTCAGACAGCTGATATGGAAGTCCCTGTGCTGTCCTATATGGGGTAGGTTCTTGTGCATGAATTCTCTTTCTCAGGCAACTGTCATAACTACAGCAATCTTATCACAGCCATTTACATTGGAAAAGACCTCCAAGCCATCAAATCCAACCTTTGGCCAATCACCACCTTGTCAAATATACCATAGTTCTGTCATGTCCACATCATTCCTTGAGCATGGTAAAAATCAGGTAATATCGATTACCAAAGGGAAATTTCACAGGATAGATGAGCTTCGAATGGGAGATTCAAAAATAAATGGACTTTATTGACTGGGTCTTCAGACACTTGTATATGGCTCTTCCAGCTTCAAGGCAAGTGTCCAAAAAGAAAGTTCATTCTAGAAAAAGGAATAAGGGGAAAGAGTTAGCATATCCGACTGTGAAAAAGTTAAGGGATCTTCAAAGCCAAAAGACTCAAAACATTTCATGACATACAGATTTGTTCTCTGTCCCTCCCCATCCAAGGGGTCTCAACATCCCAAATTCCCATGTTGCCTTTGAAATACCAGTGTTAAGCTACACGAGCCAATGTTTTCCATAAATCAAATTAAGCCAAGATAATTAACTGAAGAACAGTGAATAAATACCTGCTTAGATTGATACTGCTCTCTTTCTCATACAGAGAGGCCAAGTTAGCCCAACGTGAATGATCCCATCTATCACTAACAAGTTGTTCCACATTTACTGAAGACTTGATCATGGGTGACTAAGTGGCTTGTTTGAAACTGGGACAGTGCTGATTTGTAAGTGGAGAAAAGATCAGACACCCCCATTAATATTCCCCCTGCCTGGCTGCACTGATTCCCAGCCATAAGGGAAGGGATTTTCTCTGTGTTTTTTCACCTCCCTGTCACAACAAGAGTTTTAACTAGACTTCATGTAATGTTTGGATGCAAAACAGATGTCACTTCCTCCTCACATCCCCCTGAAGGAATTCGGTGCTGTTTTCATGAGTGCTGTCTCCCAGGATCCTGGGGATATCCAATTTCCCATTCAAACACAGGCAATAGAAAAAGCTGAAAGGCAGATTTTTGTGGATTTCTCTTCTGTCCCATGCCTGAACCTGTAACATGAATGAGGCTTTGGTAGCTTTGTCCTTTCTTTTTAATAACTACTTCATTTACCTCTTACAAAAGCCAGTCTTTCTTCATTGCAACCTCCTAATAAAATTCCTCCCACATCACTGACGCCCAGTTGTGCCCAGAAACTGGGTTATTCAGGAAACAAAAAAGTTTGGGTTACAGAACTATTCCTGCTGGCATTCAAAGCCACTGCACCCTACCCCACACAGCTCAGCTCTTCAGCTGGCAGAGATCCTCTTCCACACTTCCAGAGTGGCACGACAGGCTGAACACCCACGTACTTTCCTTCCCTGCCCAGTTAACATCCTTGGGAAAGAGAAATCTCCTGAGTGAGAAACTAAAATTCTGCAGAGCCAATAAGCTATTCCACCTCATCCAACCATTATTTGCCTCTGTCAAAAGTCCCTCTCCAGCTTTCTTGTAGCTACTTTGGGTACTGGAAACTGCTACAGGGTCCCCCAGGAGCCTTCTCTCCATTAGGCTGGAGAGACCCAACCCTCTCAGCCTGTCTCCACAGCAGAGCTGCTCCCTCTGATCAGCTCATGGTCTCCTCTGGGCTCATTCCAACAGGAGCACATCCTTCTTGTTTAGAGGTCCCAGAGGTGAATGCAGCACTCCAGGTGGGGTGTCACAAGAGCAGAGCAGAGGGGGAGAAACCCCTCCCCTGGCCTGTGCCCACGCTGCTTCTGCTGCAGCCAAGGACACACTGGGCTTTCCGGGCTGTGAGTGCACTTTGCCAGGTCACATTTGAGCTTTTCACCCACTAGCACTCAAAATTCTTCTCTCCAAGGCTGCTCTCAGTCCATTCACTGTCCAGCTTGTGCTTGGGATTGCCCTGACCCAGGTGCAGGATCCTGTGCTTGGTCTTGTTGAATTTCATGAAGTTCCCACAGTCCCACCTCTCCAGCCTATCCAGGCCCCTCAGGATGGCATCCCTTCCCTCCAGTGTGTCACCTGCACCACACAGCTCAGTGTCACCAGCAAACCTGCCGAGGGTGCCTCAGTCCCACTGTCCAAGGCATTGACAATGATGTTAAAATCCCAATACCAACCCCCGAGGAATCATGCTCCTCACTGATCTCCACCTGGATATTCAGTCATTTTCAACAACTCTTTGAGTGTGACCATCCAGACTATTTTTTACCCATTGAGTCATCCATCTATCAAATCCATGTCTTTAGAGACAAGGATATAATGCGGGACTGTGACAAATGCTTTGCACAAGTCCAGGTAGATTCCATCAGTTGTGTTCCCTTGTCCACCTCTTCCATAACCCCATCACAGAGGATCTCCAAATTTGTCATAATTTGGCTGTAATGAAACCTCATCTTTTCAAAAACGGTGAATTCCCCCTTCTGTCCCAGGCTCCTTCTCAAGCACTTTAGCTGTTATGAGCAGCAGCTGAAAACCTGTACCTTTTTTTTTTTTATGAGTTTTTCCCCCTTTTATTTTCTTAAGGAAAGTTGCCTCCTTTTCCATGTCCAGATGCATTAAATAAAGGAAATGGAGAGATTTATTACCCCTATAAATGCAGGGTCTAATTCAGACTTACCATCTGATTGAGAACAGACAATAGAAGCAGAGAGGAAGAGGAGAGACACAGAGAGATGAAATTACTTAGGGAGTTCACATTGTAATTCAGTGCAAGTACCAGGGAACAGAAGCCCAGCCCTGTGCCCTCCTGATACTTCTCTACTCATCTAACCATTAGACCATGAAATCTCCATTTTTTCATGGCTGAGAAGAGTTTGAGGGCTCTAAGCAGTAATAATAGGAATAATCCTTTTGAGTATCTTAATTACAAACTTTGATTTGGGCTTCCTACTGCAACAGTATAGCTGTGCCAAGTCACAGTGTTTCTGAC
This sequence comes from Petroica traversi, assembly GCA_025920805.1. Classification (NCBI taxonomy): domain Eukaryota; kingdom Metazoa; phylum Chordata; class Aves; order Passeriformes; family Petroicidae; genus Petroica; species Petroica traversi. The sequence continues at coordinate 11,803,004 of JAHLSL010000038.1, read as the reverse complement.
TCTGTGTCACACACGGACATGAGTAATAACAACCTCAGTTCAGCCCACTTCCATCAGCTTTGATGTGTTCTTACACCAAAAAAATGAGTCAAAAGGAGAGCAGCATTTGGCTACTCAGCATTTTGGCTGCTTTGAATTTGGCTGCTCAGCGCAACCCTGTCAGCTCTGTAATAAGCACGGCAAATGTTTTGGACTGACAGGCAGCACTTAGTGCTTGTTTCCTTGATCTGGGACTGTTCGATTTCCATTTATCACACACACAAAGAAAGGTGTGTAGACAATACAGGGCAGGGAGAAGACTTCAAAGCAAATTTCTCTCTGCACGGGAGTGTGGGGTCCCCTCAGAAAGGAGCTGTTCCACTTGTCAGGCCAATTAGTGGCAGCTCCACTGCTCTGGTGGGAGGAGTGGGGGAGAGGGTCTGGTGGGGAGAGGAATGAAACCCCTTAATGATTCTTTGAATCACCCCTGAAATATCCTGGGAAAATCTGCATGCAACAACATCTCCTATTTCCTTAGTCAGCCCATGTAAGGAGGCTGCCAAAAAACACTGGGCTCATAGAAAGCCCAGTTCATGACTCTACACTGACGAGCAGTGAGGGACCTCCTCCAGAATTTGCCACAGAAAATCAGGGAGAAAGACAATGCACTTCAACTGCTTTTTCAGACCCCCAAGCCTTTGACTGCTCTACCCAATAATAAACAATGTGGATCAGTGATTCACAAGGAGCCAAGCACTAGCACCTAAATTAGAAGTCTTATGAGGAGCAGCTGAGGGAGCTGGGGCACTCAGCCTGGAAAAAAAGGAGGTTCAGGAGGGTCCTTATTGCTCTCTACAACTAGCTGGAAGGAGCTTGTAGTGTGGTAGGAATTGTTCTCTCCCAGCAGGTAACAAGTGCATGATGAGAAGAAATGGACGGCTTCCAGTTGTGCCAGGGGAAGTTTAGATTGGCTATTAGAAAAATTTCTTTCACAGACAAGGTTGTAAAGCATTGGAACAGGTTGCCCAGGGAAGTGCTGGAGTCACCACCTATCCCTTAAAGCATTCAAAAAAAAATGTGCGACATTTGAGGACATGGCTTGGTGTTGAATATGATGGTGCTGCTGGGTTGATGGTTGGACTTGATGATCTGAATTATCTTTTCCAACCTCTAGCAATTTTATTATTCTAGAATGAGCAAAGCAAACTAACTTCTTACCAACCATTAAAACAGCTGAAATAAAGCTGGCACTTGCAAACACACCATGGAACTAAGAATGGCAGCTATGAGCACCTCAGACTCTCTGGAAATACTGGTCCAAGCTTTTGTGTGCCAGTCTGGCTCCATGAATAGCTGACATTTACTCCCCAAGCTGCCCTTAGATCATGAGAGAATTACCAGAGGAACTGTTCCTCCTTCCAGAAAGTACAAACACCTCAGAGCAGAAGACTGTGTAGAGTCAGCCCAGTCCCTGAGCTCCTGAAGAGAACATGTTAGTGGTTGCTGACATGATATTACCTGTGTAATAACCCAAGGGCAGCCTTAGTGCTCTATTTGAGGCCAAATTTGAACCTGTCCACAGAACTTCACCCTCTGCAATGGCACACCAATGCAGCTGGTGACGTTAGAGGCAGCCCCAAGGGCATTCTAAATTTTAGATTGTGCTCAAGGTCTTGCTTATTTCACAACTTTTTACTTCTGCCCACCCATCCCATTCACCTTTGCTGTAATGCCATAACACTGATACTGCCTGGAAACCTTCCTAAAATGGAGAAGTCACAGCCTCCTGCAAGAGCTGGAGAGATCCCCAGTGACTGTGATTGCAGCACACCCTCCACAGAAACACCTTCTCCAGGTGCCACACCGTGAAGTCACCCAGCTCAGGAACACATGGGTCACCAGTGACCCCATCAACTTCAGCTGACCCAGGTGATTTCATACCCTCTTTGGGCTTCACATATTTGCAATATGAAATGAAAGGATGTCCTGATCACTTATTTTTCTTGTACAGCCTCAAAAATAATTAGTGGTGGGTGTCATTCCCTTGCCCTGAGACAACTGGCATGGCCTGGCCTTGGCTATGGGGTTAAAGCCTTCAGAGCAGCCTCTGGGCCTACATGCCCATCCTTAACTCCAGAAATTGTACACAAACTGTTTAGGAAAGTGCCAAGGGACCTGTCTGACAGCACGAGAGCCTATCAAAACACTTGGCACTATGGTCATGATCCATGATTTCGTCTATAAATCACATGGAAAAACAAGTCAGAGAAAGGATATAGCTAATACCAAAACTATGGCTTAGCAGGAACTTCTCAGGAACAGTTCATTTGTTACTGTACTTTGTGCAGAGTCTAAAAGTGACTGGAGAATATCAACCCCCAAAATCTATGGCAAATAATAAAATCCAAAGAGAATTACAGCTTATAAAGGCAGAGTTCAGCACTTCAAAATATCACCTGCATGCCAAAACATTCCCACATTGTCAGAAAATAACATTAAAGAACAGTGATATTGCGCTCACAAAAGCAGGTTCCATTGTCTGAAGGTACATCTTAATTTCTGTATTATTCATCTTCAGAAAAAGGGTTCTGAACATTTCCAGCAGCATGAAGCTGTCTGTTAATTTGATTTCAGCCCCTAGATGGAACTCTTATTGGGGTAAATGTTTGGTCTGAACTCGTAAAAACATATTCAAGGCTCCAGCTGGGTATATGTGAACATTTCTGCCTGCACAAGCAACAGCTATTTTTCAGGCTGAACTGCCATCTTTAATAATCTTCACTATTGATTTTAGTGTTGGTTTAAAAAGTCCTAGAGCACCTAAAAACTCATTGTGACCAAAGGCCTCTATCTGTCTTAGAATATTAAAAATAAAAAGAAATTAAAAGACATGACTGTGCACTTCACTATTGATTTTTCTTTTCTTATCACTTTTCCTTTAAAAAAAAAAACAGCTTTCTGAGAAAATTTTTCTCGTTTTCTTCATTTAAATTTGTCACCCTATTCAAAATTTTCAACTTCAAAAACTGGGGTGGGAAAAAACTCATAGAAAAAAGAAAAGGAACTCACAGAACATGTTTTCCTTTTTATTTAAAATAAAAATTGTGTCTGTTCTTTGGCATAATGTTTTACAGTGAGGTGTTTTTCCACCACCACAATAACAACTGACACTTTTCAGTAGTCATTTGCTAAACAGCTTTGAACTATTTGGCTGGTCTGTTAGGGCTGAGGTGAGGTCATGGTCCCTCTCAAGAAACAAAATTTTCCATTAATCCGTTTGTGAAGTCCAGCAGTAAACAGGTTGGATTTCTCTCCATCAAACCTCCTCCCAGGATCTGCTAAGCTGCATTTGTGCACAGGGAGCTCTCCCTTGGAAAGGAGAGCCCTTTCCAGGCAAAGCCCAGCTCTCCCAAAGGCCCCGGGGAGCAGATCCAGGCCAGGCAGGGAGGGCGGAGAAGCAGCTGGGGCAGGGGAGCAGCAGGGGCTCTGCTCTGGTCTGGCAGTTCCCCTCCTACAGGACTTTCCTGTGAAAGCTGTCAGAGCCAAAAGAGAGAGGCCTATTCAAGTTCCAAATGCAGAGGGGCTCTTTGGCACACGTTTTTTTTTAATCAGTAAAAAGCAAATCTTCGCACTGTGTGCTAACCCAATTACAGGGGTTTCAAAGCAAGCAGTGCCATTAAGGCTCTTTACCAGATCTCCACCATAACACAGGCCTGAGGTGTTCACACGACAAACCTTTCACTGAAGCTCAATAACTTCAAAAAGAAGCATTCACTAAGCAAACCCTTACACTACGGATTGAAAAGCCCCAAACAAGCAAAAAATCTGTGGCATATCTTCATAAGCTACACTAACAGTTAATTACCCTTCTTGTTAAATGCTCATGTCTTGTTTCCAGTGAGCATTACTCACAACTGGATACAGGCCCAGGCGCTCTGTAGCTGAGGAAAATGCGGGTATTTTTCTCCTCTCAGTTCCTTTCCCTACACTTCTGGAATACAAAATGAGATCCACTCATGGTAATTGAGCTGTTGACAAGTCTTCCCAGCCAGGGACATAGAATTAGTGTTGTTAACCTTCATAATTTAAATTACAAACCCAACGGTAATTGGTGTTTTTCTTGGAGCTCCATCTCCTGGAGACAGGTGATTATGGGAGAACCCTTATTTTACTTGCTTTAAAAGTATATTTTAGACACCTTGGAAAAATCTAGAAGTGCTTTGAGTAACCCCAGCAGATGTATGGGTACAACCACAGACAGATTGAATTAATCCTAATGTTACTTATTTCTCAATAAAGTAATTATATTGCTGTAGCAGATGTCGTGATTTGCTGCTGTTGAATGTTTGGAGGGAGAGAAACTGCAATCATCCCCCAGACAAGCAAAGGCTGAAAATATCAAAAGAAACCAAAAAGCCCTTCTTCTGGGGCTGAGGAAAAAAAATAAATAAATAAAAAAGAGCTGACTGTGACTTGTGAGGCTTGGACAGTCACCACTGGCAGAAAGGACACAGGCACCAAGGGAGCTACGTCAGCACTGTTGGTGGCTCTGGGAGATGGAGCATCAACTCTCATCACTGGAAAAGTCCACAGATTGCTTTGCCAGAGGAAACCTTTCCTAGCCAAGAAGACCAACAAAAATTCTTCCCTGTGAGAGTGGTGAGGCCCTGGCACAGGTTGCCCAGAGAAGTTGTGGATGTGTCATCCCTGGCAGTGTTCAAGGCCAGGCTGGAAGGGACTCTGAGCAACCTCCTCTAATGGAAGGTGTCCCTGCCCTTCACAGAGGGCTTGGAACTAAATGATCCTTAAGGTCCCTTCCAACCCAAACCATTCTATGATTCAATAGCTCAATGCAATATCAGCAAAATTGATGCAAAAAAATCAGCACGCTCCTGGTCTGAGCATGTCAAGGTAGATCCACACCCTTTATATTAAAAAGTCCTGATATTAAAAAGCAAATGTTGGCACAAGACATGCAAGTTCTACACAGCAACTAAGAAATTATGACTACTATAAACTATCACCTCTACTGCTTCATGATGACCCATTAATTAAAATGGATTTGTGCTACTCTATTATTTGAACTAGTAAGTTTAACAGAAGACAACAGAGATTTAATTGAAGCTTCCAAACAGGCTGGTCCATGTGGATTCTGAAAACAAAGACAAACATCTTTACAACACAGGGTGACTTCCATGGTTTAATAAGAGGCAGCACCAACTAATTTGCAAAGGCATACAGGATGTTCAGCTTTCACATTCCTCACGTGTTTTTCTTCTTCTGAATCTGCACTGTCAATGTTTGTCTCCCAGTTCAATTTGCCTCAAGGGGAATATAACAGCCCTCGGGTTCCTGTGATGCACGGGGTTAAGTCAGGCCAATTCAATCAGCCTCCCACTGAGCTCAGACAAACAGCCCACCCCAGGCAGGGGAACCCACTGCTCTGAGAATGACTGCACATTATTAGTAGCAGTTGACACCCTCTTCTCTCAATAAAGTGACATTTTCCAGTGTCTGCAGTAAGCATTGAAGGTGTTTTCCCTGGGAATTCAGCTTCCCCCGCTCAGTGGGAGAAAAATCTTGGTTCACAAATAGCAAATTTCTGCATTATATTTGTCTATTCAATGAAAATTTCTATTCACTCAAGGCTTGGTAAACAGCTTATTTCCTGAGTTACTGCTCTGCAGAAGACCATTTCACAGATTAGCTCTTCCTTAGATGTGGTCCCAGGAGACAACATCAGAGGTCTCATGTGAGTAAACACTGATTTTCAGCACTGTAATTGCTTCACCCTTTTGTTGTATTTTGCTTCACCCTTTTTAGTCGTATTTGCTTTCAGTGTGTGGCAGGCAGAAAATAAATCCCACAGCTGGGATGCAGTGCATAATCTCACCATGTTTTTGTGTGATTTTCCCATTTACCTCTGTGCTGTAGAAAGTACCATCTTACCTGCTCAAGCCTCATCATTCCCAGAAAAATTTCCCCACTGAGTCTTCACTCCGCTGAAATTCCCTTGATAACCGTTGGTGTTCAGATAGCACATATGTATTATTGTCTTTAATTTATTAACTCTGATTTGCCTTTATCTCCAATTACAGTGCAGGGGGAAATAACTAATTTTCACCTATGCTGCTTCTTTAGCAATGGCATCAAATAAGAGTCTGCCATAAATCTCTAACTTACAAGCACATTTTAAAAGCACCAGTTAGTCCTTTTAGAAGTTTAAAAATAAGTTAAATATTAACTTTGTATGTACATATTTTAAAAGTTTTTGCTCTTTGGATTTTTGTTTTGAAAGTGATTTTTGTGAAAACAAGAAATGTTTCCAAATAGGAAATTCCAATTCAATTTGGCTGAACCACTGCTCTGTTCTTTGCAAAATTATAGAAAAAAATTATTTAGTTATAATATATATAATTATATTTATATATTGATACCTTTTTATATAATAATTTTTTTTTTTTTAAATCCAGATACACACCAAAATCTAAGATTTCCAGAGAATCATTAAAAATTATTTGAGTCTCAATCTCCTTTACAATGGCAATGGACAGCATAAATACCTCAAAACAGAGAGGGATAAGTGAAGAATCCAGGATTGCTTTTAAAAGTAGAGTTAAAAGAATGTATCCTCCTCCTAGAACTGTCAGATGGTATCAGCTTTTGGCTACTTCTGCAAATGGGAAATGATAGTGCAGAATGACAATCTGTAGGTGCACTTGATCAGGACAGCATTTTCAGCAGTGACAGCTGAAAACACAGCAGGATTGATGGGAAAGGCAACCTTCCAAAGGCTTTGGGCACCTGTTTGCTTTATTGACAGGGCGGGCTTTGTTTCAGGAGAATAGCAGGCATATTTCATCTTCATGTCAAAAGACACAGTGGCATTAAAGGGTAGAGAGTTACCTCAGGAACAAAACTACACCCTTTAATCATCCTGATCTCCTTTGTCTTGGTCACTGGAGCTGAATTCAATAACTCCACCCTTGTGTTCTTCCTCCCCACTTCCACGAAGGGTCGGGGACTCCAGCCCTCATTCTAAAGGTGGTAATTACACAAAACTGGCAACACCAACAGGTTCTCAGAGTTCCAGGTCAAGTCACACCAGAGAATAAGAAGGAGATATTAATTATAGAGGGGGGATAATTGCTTCCTTAGCAGCTAATCCTCTCATTTATCCACCCAAAAGGTCAGATACAGAAACCCAACACCCTTTCAAAGTACAGTGAATAATCTGTCCTTGTGGCCCTATGCCAGAACTCTTGGCTATGCGTTAATCTGGACTACTCAGGGGCAAAGAGCCTGTGTCAGCATTTAAAGAAAATGTAAACACTCATCATTCTTCCTGGCCACTTGAAACAGGCACCTTAAAACAATCAGAAACAGGCATAAATGCAATTCATCACAGCCTGTTTCTGTTGTTTAGCCAAGACAAGCAATATTTCGGTGTCTCATTATGCAAAGACAAGGCAAAACACAAGGACTGCCAGTCTCTCTCCACATAAACTGGTATGAGGCATGACAGTGTTTAAATAAAGATCCGCTGGCTGAGGCATTAATTTCCTATAATGAATCTTATTGATCAATCACCTTGGATATACAATGCGTGCAGAAAGTCACAGCAAGGTCTTTCAGGCAAAATATTCCTGGTCTTTCACCAGTCTTTGAGGAACCCATAGCACCCATCACACAGCAGGCTTGCCCCACTAGCTCTAGCTCTTGCCTCCAAACCCTGTGCTCCATTTTATCTTGGTCAGACTATTCTCACATCCCCAAGCACAGGCCTTCTCACAGGGCACAGCAAGCCGCATAGTGGGGAAAAAGCCATGGGGCCAGGAAACAGCTGGAAATCTGCTCTCTGTGGTGATCCCTTCCACAACTCCTCTATGCATTTCCCCCCATTCCAACTGCAGAACAAGACCACACTTCTGAATTAATATAAAATTAAACCAATCAAACTCACATTCAACAACTTTGAACACGCAGAGGAAGTTCTTGTATTACAATGCTCAGCATTTTGAATCACAAAACCCTAAAGTCAGATTTCCTTTTTGGTAAGATCATATTCCCACAGCAAATTTTTGTTCCATTCCTTATTCCAAAGCCAAACCATCCCGTGACTTTAAGACCTAGATTCAATACAATATTTGGCTCTCCAATCCTGCTTGGAATCCTTACTTCCCACCAAAACACTACCAAGATGCCAGGAGTTTGAGTAAGATCCTCCTTGGTTAAGATCCAGCTTAAGTCTTAGTGCTTCAAAGTCTTTTTGGAACTGACTTCTGGGGCTGCATCTCATTCCTTGTTGTCCATTAAAGCAAAAATAACAAAACAGAACATGGAAGAAGTTAAAATCCAGTCCCCCAAGTAAGGAGACATAATTGCAAAGCAGCATTTTCAAACAAGAGACCACCACAGACCATGGTAGAGCAAGGCAATTTTGCTTTATTTCCTGTAATATCTAGATAATTCAAATAAGCCTAAATAAATTTTTATACAAACTGGAGAAAAAAAGCAACAGGGATCACACTAAAGAGCTGAATGAATGCATCAGGCAGACAAAAAGACGTTCTCCATAACATTTTAAAATTATGTAATATATTTTATTTGTCTCCTCAAGTCTCGTTTTTTTCTTTCTTGATGGCACCTTTTGCTCCCACACAGATCCAAATATCAATTTGTTACAGGAAAGCAGAAACTTTTTGCTTTTGATATTTAATATCAGTAGTTTGTTTGGCTCACATGGACAGTATTCTAAGGTCATATTTCCCAGTCCCTGCTCTGATTATTGATCAGAAAGTGACTCTGAAGAGCTGGGGAAAGCCAGTGCCTCAGCAGCAGCTGAGATACAAGCAGAGATACAGCCTGTACTTCCCTCTTTAGCTACATCTCTGCTGCCTTGGAAAGAAAGAACAGGAGGAAAAACCTCACAGCCCCAGATTTGGTAGGATTTTTTCTTCCCTTCCACACTGGAAACACCATAGAATCAAACTCTGTAAAAAATAAATCCAGGTCAGTTTTCAGCTACAATCCTGTGGCAAAAAAAACTCCACTATCTGAAGAGTGCCAACTTTGTGTTTGAACTACACATCAAGCTTTTCCCTCTGGTTTCAGACTTTTAAAAACTCCTTTCCCTCACCCTACTTGTGAGTCAGTCTCTGCCCGCAACATTCCTCAGAGAAATGCCTTTGTTTTCTTTCCTGTGAGGAAAACTCCTACCCTTCAGTGGGCACTGCCATGGCCTAGTAAGCTGGCACTTTGTTATGCTTTTCCACTCCAACAGCTCCCTGCAAGCCATCAGCTGCAAAGCAAGCTACAGAGGCTGCCAATTAATTTACAGGGCCATTAATCAATGTATTCTATGCTGATAACTTTCAAACAGTTAAAAACCATGCAGGACCAGAGCAGAGGTGCCAGACTGCCCATGCTTGGCTGAGCTACACTTGGTTCAGCTTCTTCTAGGGGTAGAAAGGAAGAGGAGAGGTTGGAAAGCAGCTGGAAGGGCTCCAGGAGATGTAGGGTGGTACATTAAAATCAGATGGCTGAAGCTATTTTCCTGCTCCCTCTCCTTTGATGGAAACAATCTATTCACTTCAGAAATTGCCAGTTTTTACTGTGGTTAGTTGAAGAGGTGTCCAACCTTTGGCTAGGGCAAGTCAAACAGACTGCTTATTCCAAACAGCTTTATTTACAATGTGAGCACAAACCATAGGCAGGACAGGACATGAAAAACATAACAGAATCCAAATATCTATGTTTCTGTCCTATATTTGCAAATGACAGAAGCATTTTGTATCAAAGGACACTTGGACAAGTGCCCGTCAGGAGACATGGGATCAAAAGAGTCCCTCTGTAAGACTGCCACAGGTCACAATAATAGTCCAGGTGACCACAAGCTGTTCCCTGTCCATACATTGAGGGGACTCAGGAAAGATTATATCTGGGAACAGAGAAGGCCAGTTCTCCTGGCAGAGATCTCCACTGCAGGAAATTCAGGACACATCTAAATGTCTGCCCTCCTGATCACAGGTCCCCAGACATGCAGCATTTACATCTTACTTACAGCTAAACCACTGGGATGGCAAAACTACTCCAGGTCACTGGGCTGGCAGAGAAGTGAGGGAACCCTCCTGTGCACAGGTGAGGAGCACCTTGCACTGTGCCCAGGCTGCAAGGGTTTGGCACGGAGGTGACTTGCTTCAGGCACATGCTGGCAACCACCACCACCCCAAACACAAACACCCCATCCCTTCTGTGAGGGACCCACAGTGCTGAACAGCACCATCCCAGGACCACCAATGCTCACTGGGGCTAACTCCAGTTAATGTTTATGTGGGGTTTAACCTAGCCACTCCTTTCCAGGCTTTTACTGCCAGCCCAATCTGAATTTCCTCTGTTCATTGACACAAGTGTTACCAGAGAGAGGAGCATTGAATGTCTCCAAGCCCATTTACCCTCCACCTCTCAAGGTGCAGGGGTGGGTCCTGTACAAAAAGGTTTTTGTTTGAGGGCGCCTGACAGAGCAGAGCTTGACCTTTCCCCTTCAGGGGAACAGCAGGTTTCAATCAAACCTTGCTGAGGGCTGGGGCTATTTTCCCTTCTCAAGGGTCAGGGTGATGCTTGAACTTTCCTTGCCTCAGCTTCCCCACCCACCCCATCAATCTCTCCTCTGCCCTGCACGACATCTGGGGCCACTCTGATTTACAACAGCCCTCCCCACAGCTGCATCTTCATGGGGACTTTCCCTGACACTGCTGAGTGCCTCTGCTCACTGAAGTGCCTGGAAGTCACGTCTCCTTACGGCAGCAGAACCCACACCATTTGCAGAAGGAAGAAATCTCTTGCCAGATCAATGTTTTTCACATTCAATTCCACGAACAGCACATGGCCTACTCTTAGGAAGGCATTAGGTTGGAAATGGTTCAGCTGCTTTTATTGTGTCAAAGTGCTGCTGTGTTCATGGCATTTACAGGTTAAAAATGTGTTCATTTTTACCCACCATGATGTAAATAGAACTCAAGATGAGGGCTAAGAAACTACAGCCCTTATTGCTCTCTGGGGATGGAAAGGATGCAGCTATGTTTAACCTGAGGCACTCTTAGGCTGTACACAGATTATTATCACTGCAGCATTGCTGCCATCAGACCTACATTGCTGTCCATTTGCTGAAGATCCAGCCCGGAGAGCTTTCATAATACCAAACACACTAAACCACTAGGAAAAATTCCTCCTTTCCCTTCTGCCAGGAAATACAGGTGCTGACTGGCTGTGTCCCAGTTACAAGTACATTTTTCAATAAGTCTTCTTATCATAAATATACTTTTCATTATTTCATGGCCAGATGAAGCCAGGTCACTGCTTTAGAGACTAAGAGCTCTTATCAGACTGTTCCAAGTTTGGGCACTCCTCAGTAGAGCTGTTGTGATGGCCCAGAGCCCAGAACAAGATTTTCCTGCACTGGGTGCTCACTAAAAGAAAATAGCACTGGGGAGCTGCCAGATAAAGTGGCCAGAGTGTGCAATTGGATTTCCTCACCTTTTGTTTTAGGCAATACAGCCAAGCTTGGCAAACAATACTTACTGTTTTTTTCCTGGAAAAATATTGGTGAGGGTAGGTGGCAGAGGTAAGGAATGAGTGTTTGCGTTGAGCGTGGAGCAAGGCAGAAAGGAGAAGGACTCCATCCAACTTCTCCCCTCTTACCTGTGGGTATCTCTTGGGCCCAGCCCTGCAAAGAGACTCAGGATGGAAAGTGCCATCAGCATCACTGATGCCACTGTGATGCATCAGTGTGTACCAAGAACACAAAAATTAATGGAAATTGAAGGAGCTGCTGTGTCCTTTGTGAAAGCAAAACCTGGTGAGAGTACCTCAGGTTAGGCCAAGCCAAAGCAGAGATGTTCCTGTCCCAGAGGTCATTCTTGAAAATAACAGGTTTTTTTCTTGTCTATGCTTTTATCCCCCAAATCTCTATCTCTAGGTTACTTGCATAAGAATGAAAAGACTGAACTCAGAAAATGAAGACCTGAGCCCAAACAAAGCATGGTGCTGAAAGAGCCCACAATCTCATCCCAAAAACAATTATTGGGATTTCCAAATCTAAAATTACACATTTTTGTGGGTAAGGGGACATCATAAACACAACTCTACCTACAGAGATATTTAAATTATCAGCCTCTTCTAAAAGAATGAGGTGTCAGGATTATTTCTTCTTGCTTAGCCACTGATCATTCAAATACATACATATAATGGCATTAACTTTTGCTGGAGGACTGTCTCTTACTGCCCAAAGTTGGTCTAAAAGCAAAAAAAAATGCAGCAGGCCTGGATGGATCCCAAAAGTCTCCACTCAGCTCAGAAATCACAGGTTTTTGCTCAGAGAAATCACATGCAAGCTCTTGCTACAGCTTTTGTTGTTCAAAGCTACTATTGGCTCTCCTTCCTCCCAAATTAGTGGAACCACTATGCCAGGCCATCTGGCACATCAAAATTCATCCTCACATTTCATTATCCAACCCACTGACCCCAGTGTTTCCTCCCACTGACTAATGAGATTAGCCCATCACCTCCTAATTGCAGCAGTTACATCTCGTCTGCTTTGCAACACCCAAGAAAACAAATCTCCAGGTTGTTTCAGAGTGAATTAATGTCATCCTGTTCTTTAAACAAGGACAGCATTCCTAAAAATAGGGGATGGCACATACATGAAAACAATGAGTAGAGTCCTTAGGATGGAAAGTGAAAAAGAGACAACCCAAATGCACTCATCTCAAACCACTGAGGCCAGCGTAGCAGGGAGCACAGGCAGCTTTACCTGGTGTTCCTCAGGGGAAGAGAGCAACTGCAAGGCTAATCCTGCACAGACATTCCTTGAAAGGACACCAGCAGAGGATGATATTCCAACTTCACACCTCACACCCCAATAGGAAGTTTCCTGAAAAAGACAGAAGGAACCAGCAACCATGGATGGGATGCCAGCGATCTCTACAAGTGGCTGTAATGCAAGTCAGATAATGCATCCCCTAGAAGTCCAAAACAACAACTTAGGTGAGATAAAGGTCTCTTTGGAACAGTTCAGGAAAACAGAATTCCATTGCTAATGGTACAATCTGTGCCTCAGTTTCTTAATATGCATAACATTGCTACTGGTATTCATTCTCTACTGCCATGAATGATCAATGATCTCTAACTGTGAGTTTTTCTTAGATGTATTGAGTGTGCTTGAACACCTTAGCTGGAGATCTGCTGGAAGTTCAGGACTAGAGGAAGAAGCGGGAAGAAAAATTACAACTTTCAAATAAAGCTAGAACATTTAGTAAAGTCACAAACAAAAAGTACCTGGCCAGTCTTGCCTTGGAGGCACACCATGCCCCTAAGGTGTTTAATTTGCAGCCTTGCCTTTTCCTACTGCAGGTTTTAAAGTTTCCAGAGCAATCCTAAAAGTCTCATTAGACACCAATAATTATTTATCCATGAAGTAGTAGCATGATCAAGCTATCAGAATGAGGATAAAACAGCCTTCCTCAAAGTATTGAAAATACACCCAGCTTTGCTTTGCCTGGGCATTGGGAGGTAGGATCCTCCCTTCACATGGCCAGGCAAGATTAAGATGGAGAAGAGTCTGGGAGTGTAAATTTTCACCTCTGTCCACCCATTTCCTGCATGCTCAGTCTGTTTAAACACACCATCAGACAGATATTTCCCTACCTCTTCCCACCACATTCCTGTGATAAGAGTTCCTTCCCCATGCCTAACGTCCAAGGAAACTTCTTGCCCTCATTGCACATCCCACAGGGCTGGAGCACAGCTGAGTTTTCTCATCACATGAGCCAGACACCAGCTACAAGTCAGCTTCTCCACAAAGCAAATCAGGCTCATTGTCACCTGTGGTAAAAACCCTAAATGAAGTGATTGCCCCTTGATAGCTTCCTTCAGAGCAGAAAAGGGTGTTGACCTCACTCTTGTTCACCACCACCTCCAGGCCAAGTGTCCAGGAAAAGGCCTGATCTCTCTCCACATCCATCAGTGCTGCTGTAATTCCAATGACATACAGCTGGGATGGAGGCACTCTGATGTTCTTCAGAAAACTGTTCTAGGAAATGGGCCAGAAAGGCCCTGACACAAGGGACCAGGCATCTGGCCAGCCTCCCTCCCCATCCAGCATTTCTGTAGCTTGGGGTGCTTTGGCCAGCAGACACAGAAATGCTGCTCTGCATTTATCCACCAATACCTACAAGGCTGAGGAGGACTTTACAAGGGAATTCCACATCTCACAGGCAGGGATACAAGGGTAACACCTTCTCACTCAGGGTACTAACAGAATCCTGCAGCCCTCTCTAACCCTACAGAAGAAAAATATTTTTCAACCAGCAGAAAAGTTTTGCTAAAAGGAACGAGTCTGAGTTGGAACTGAATTCTGAAATCTTAAAATCACAGAATGGTTTGTGTTGGAAGGGACTTTCAAAGATCACCTAGTCGATCTCCCCCAGATATTTTTCACCAGATCAGGTTGCCTAAAGCCCTCTCCATCATAACCTTGAACAGTGATGGGGCATCCACAGCTTCTCTGGGCAACCTGTTCCACTACACTGATCATAAAAATATTTTTCTCTTATGTCTAGTCTAAATATTTTGATTTAAAACCATTACCTCTTGTCCTATCACTACAAGGCTTGGTAAAAAGTCTTTCTCTGTCTTTAAGCCCAATTCAAGTACTGAAAAGCTGTGACAAGGTCTCCCCCGGGGATCAAGGTGGGTCAGGCTGATTTGATCCTTAATAAGACAAAAATAAAATTTGGACCAAGACAATTCTGATACTCCACTGGGGAACAGAAGAGCTGCAGAGGTGAAAAAAGGAGCAGAAGTGTTTCATTCTCTACCTCCATCAGAAAGGCCTGGGGACATTAGAAAAGGTAACCCAGCCCGTCATCAGGCCAAGCTGACAAAGAAAATGCTCCCACAACTGCCTGGTAGCCACAACCAGTCTTAGAGGCTGGGAATACTTGCTGCAGTCATGTCTTTTCAAAACCATTACAAGCAAACTTCACAGATGTGGAGATTCAACCCTCTGAATGCTACTTTTGAGACTTACCCAATGTTTGGGACTGCAGCAGTGGAAATAAAGGCATCATATAGAGGAGGAACTTCATCTAACTAGTCACAGACAGGATCACTCACTCAAAAGCAGAAGACAGACAGGGCTGTCTATCTAACTATCTGATCAGAGTTATCTATCTACTTTGGAAGACCTTTCTGAATGAGAAACTTTTCAGAGAGGCAGCACTAATTATGGGGGAGTACACACACCATTTAACTTCTCAGCCCCCAGACTATTTAGAAGTCACCACAATTCAGGTACCTGTGCAATCTGGGCTCCAAGAAAACAAGGACTCAAGCTACAGTGAAAGACATATGGAGACAACCAGGAATCAAGTAATGAAAAGGGACAGCACAAAAACAGAGGCAGAGTCCCACAAACCTCTGGCTCTCACAGTGAGCTTCAGGGCTGTGGAGGCAGGGACACAGGAGTTTTGTGACAGTCTCTTTAATCACAGCCTCCTCTCACACTTGAACCAGGCTTGGGGCTACAGCCTCAGACTTCAGGACACCCAAGGATTGTGGCTCCAGCTGACTTGTTGATATTTCATTTCACTGCATATGATTTCTTTTCTACATGCCTCATTCCCCTCTGTGCACATAAAGGATGGAAACCTTGGCAAAAAAGACAGAGAAATTCAGGGTGGGCATTAGTCACTATTTTTGACAGCACTAAAACAATATATGAAAATGGGGTTTTAGGGTTTTTTTGTTTTGGTGGTTTTTTGGGGTTTTTTTGCTGTGATTTGTTTTCCCTGAGTTGCAGCTTAGTGGGGGAAAACAGAAGACAATGTCCCATCTGATGCCTGCCTGATGGAGTAACAGAGGCTGGCTCGGACACAGCACTGCAGAAGTTGTGCTTTTGGGATAGTGTTGTTTTTATTTCATGAGGGGAAAAAAAAAAGTAAAAGAGGAAATGAGCAATCCCAGAAGGAAAGGGTCTGAATGCTTCCTCAGGCTGCACCATGAAGAAAAGAGATTGCTATTGTCAAAGGGTGTTTCATTGTTCTGATCTTTCTGAGAAACCTTAAAATATATCCAGAATCGTAACAAGAACAGAAAACAGATCTGTTTCTTTGGCTGCCCATTTGCAGTCTGATTGGTGAGACACAAAATACAGCTTAGCAGTGCTAGTTACCCTGGTTAACCCTTGTTCTTGATAATCACATTTAATAAATTTAAAAAATAAAAACCAAACCATTTTGTACCCATCAGGAGTGGGCATATAGAGAACCCAATTTTTTCTCATGTGAAGAGCCCCACTATTTTTTTTCTGAATTACTCACAAAGTCAGGACTGCTCACCACTTCAGCATCAGCCTCCAGGCTATTTAATAGCAACTACTTACTACAACAACAGACCAGGCTCATTTTTCCATTGATGCCACTTTCAAACAGCACAGCCACAGCCTTCCCTCCCTGACAGATTGCTTCAAGCCCAAACTTCCATGCAGGAGTCAATGGAAGTACCTCCAAGATCAGAGAAGTAGGATATACGAGAGATGCAAGGGTACAAGGATTTCCTTAAGGATCAGAAAATGGCTTTTAACCCAGGAAGCAGTGGGTTCACCTCTCTTAGCATCCTCAGCAAGGGTCCATCTCATGGGAGCAGCTGGATTTAGCCAGGGCTGTATTTCTAATCTAGACCCTCAGCAAGAGGAAAAATTGCTGATAAGATGATAGATACATACATACATACATACATACAGTGGATCCCAACACAGCACCCCACAGCTCAGCACTGCTCCTGAGCCTCAGCATCTGCCGAGGAGCCTGATGTAGGCACAACTGTGCTGCCCTCTTGCTGGCACTGGTGTCCACAGAGCTCAGGGCTCAGGGTTCTCACCTGCTTGATAAAGTCCGTGAGTGAAACAATCCCTCAGGAGCCAAAACTGGCATGAAGAAGGACAGACAGAACAAATACAGGTCACAGGTGAAAAAGTTTGTCTTTCTTTGTCCCCAGAAAAAGAGTTTCCTGTGTTCAGATGTTGGGGAGGTTGGTGTGAATAGATTCAGATTTTTCTGATCTGTAGATGACAGCAGTGCTGAGAGGCAGAAAAGGATCATCTTCCTCACAGGTCAAACCAGTGACAATTGGCCTTTAATCTTCAATACCCTGTAACAGGCAACTTAAGCGGTCCTGTACTCCAATGACTGAAATCAAGATAAACATTTTAAAAACACTTTATCATTCCTATTGTGATTCCACACTGTCCAATCAGTTTGTTTTTCACCCCTCAGCAGGCTTTGCTTGAGCAGAAATAATCACCCCCAGCTCCACCACACAGATGTAGGAGCGCTGGGAAAACGCAGAGGAGGCTGAGTGAACAAAAGGCACTTCAGGCCTGCTGGGGTCAGAATGTGTATCTGTATGGGAGGTTGGACTCATCACTAATCCAGCTCTGTTTCTAATGAGATTGGTTCCCATTACAGCAAAAGGAGATCCATGGCTTAATTTGCCAAGGGGACCATTGTCATGCAGCTTAGGGAAGCAAAATAATCTTATCAGTTTGAACTTGAACCTTGCCCTCCAATTATGTGGACAATGTTTATGAAAAGAGAGATAAAGAGATTTTCATTTATCCAGCAAGAAAAAATGGATTGTCTAACACCAAGTTTCCTACAGCTGCTGATAGACCTTTACAATCCAGCCACTTGGCTGTACCATTGCCAAATGCACTAACTATTATCTGTGCACATTAACTCTGGACCAAGCCCAGGGCAAATGGCACCAAATGTATTTAGAGTGCAACTTATTGGTACAGCAGAGTCTCTGCTCCTGTAGTAAAGCCAAAGTGAAATCCTGGGGCCATCAGCTAAAGACAAGCAAATCCAATTCAGAAGAATTTTCATCCCTCCTTGCTGAATGTCTTTCTGAGTCCCTCTCCAGCCCATCATCTCCCCTTGGCTGCTAGAGAGGCCATCCTCTTCTGGGAGTTCTGCATCCCCCACACTGCAGCTAAAACAAAGAACATTATGGCAAATAACAGCCAGGCTTCATCTATTCTTTTTTTTCCATACGATTCATTCCATCAAAGCTGTTTAGCCGAACAAAACCCCGGCGCTCCCCTTTATTGTGAGGCCAACAATAAAGCCACATGTGAGCACAGCATGGGTCGCAGATGTGCGCGCTCCGGCCGCAGCCGCGCCGCCGCTTCCTCGCCCCACGCACTCGGATAGAGCTTTAACCTCTCAGAGCTGCAGTTCAGATGAGCTGAACTCACAAACCAGGAAGCAAAGAGTGTTAACACAACACAAGTGGCCCCTGTACAAAGGATACATGGAGAGGCAGACGTGCTTTGGGAACAGTCAGATCAGCAACCTCGGTTTCCACGGGGTTACCCACACAATAAAAGTCCAGCGAGAAATAAACTGAACAAATCCCAGAGGCTCTATTTTTAGCAATATCACTTGCACTGCAGGATCTCTATTTGTGCCTTTAATAGACACACACACTTTTTTTTTTTTTTCATTTTTCTTATTCTGTTGAGGGACAGAAGCAAGCAAAAAAAAAAAAAACAACAAAACAAGTGGAGGGGGAAATATCTTCAAAACTCATTTTTAAAGATCTTTTAGAATTTGTTTCAAGGACTGACCCCAAATTTGTAACTCAATTTTAAGTACTCTTATCTCATCCCAAATAAAGCAACCCTCAAAGCATGACTGCTCTAGGGGAAAAAAAAAAGGAAACCACAACAAAAACTATGCAAAACAAGACCCTTCTCACAACTGCACTTTATGACTCAGATCATATCTGCCAGCAGAAGATTTCCTATGATATCAACCTCTGACTCATATCACACATAAAATACAGGTGTCATGTTGCCCTTTCCTTACTGTACTGCGTCTGGCTGTGATGGAGTTTATTTTTTTGTAGTAGCTTCTATAATGCTGTACTTTGGATCCAGAACCAAATCAGTACTAATAATATACTAATGTTTCAGCGATTGCTGAACAGCTTTTGCACCCCATCAGCACTTTGTCTGTCCCTCATTCTGCCCTCACAGCAAATAGACTGTAGGGTGCACAAGGTTTTGGGGGGAATACAACCAGGCATGTGACCCCAGCCAAGCAAAGAGACATCCCATGACATGCAGTGTCATGTTCAGCAATAAAACAGAGTGGAGTGGGGTAAGTCAGCTTGGGGACTGGCTGAGCAGCAGCCTGCCTGTGGGAGGCAGTGGGTGATTGCCTTTGCATCACTTATTTTTTCTTTCTTTTTTACTTCTTCCACTTCTCTTTCATTGTTTTTATCTCACCCCATGAGTTTTCTTGCTTTTACTCTTCCCTCCCTCTTCCCCTGTCCTACTTGGAGGTAGGAAGTGCAGGCAAGCAAGCAGCTGGGAGGTGCTTGGCTGCCTACAGGTGTTAACCCACAACACTCAGTTATGTGCACTTGACTTTGCAGCTGAAATGTTCTTTTTAACCTCTGCAGTCCATTGGCACATAGGTATTCTAATACTGGAGAAGGAATTGTGTACTGAGCACCACACAGTTTATCACAGCTTAAGAGAACAGGTAAGAGGCTGCTCCTAATAAAAGGTAGATACTGAACAATCTCTAAAATACTGGGCAGTTAGAGCCCCTGATGCCAATCTCTCTGCCTTGGATCCTTATCTATGCAATGCAGGTAACATTCCAGACTCCTTCCAGAAGGATAAGTACATCCCTGTGAGAACATCCCTCACAGCAAGCAGAATAGGGTTGAAATAACATAATAGAATTTAAATACTATTAAACATACAGGAAATAAGGCCCCAGGGCCACAAAGAACTGGAAAAATGAAGGAAACTATTTTAAGGCCACAGTTCTGTGCCCCGGACAACACAGGAATCCCAAGGAAATAGAGAAAAAGTAATGCTTCTCATTAAAGAGTAATGTAAAAACCCAAAGAGCTGGACTCAAGTAGTTAAAACTACCTTAATTTTAACGTTTTTTAACTTCTAAATGTTGGATTTGAAAGCCTAATACTGTTATTTGAATGTTTCATACATTCAAAAGTTAAACTTCTCCAAAAACAACTGCAGAATTTTGTAAAATAGAATCTTGTGGGCACTGCCAGGGCCACAGCAACATTGCGTGTACAGGCCCCACACAGACCACAGCAGGAAGAGATTTCCCAAAGGCTGAGGCCCAAAACAATAATCCATAACCCAGCCATAGGAGCTCAAGTTACCACCTATCACTTTAATTGCACTAAGTGTCTGGACTCGTGGCCCAACACAACATTTAGGAAAAGCGTGTGAGCCAAAAACCTTTGCAAAATATAGCAAACATGGGAAATGAATGTCAGGAATTGCACCTGCTATAGAGCACCCTTAATATCAACACCAGCCCACAGTGTGATACAAAAATCACAGAGGAAACATTAGCAGAAAATCCCCACACTGCTGTGTTTGTTTTCATATTTACTAGTCGGAGTAAAAGCCCACTTTAAACCCTTGAGGCTGATACAACACATGTTGATAATATCATAGCAGCAAAACCACAGGCATCTGATAGCAGAAGAAAATAAAATAACACAAGCACACTGGGGGTCTCAGGGTAGGTGGTCTGAATGGCCCCTTCTTGACAAGCAGCACCATCAGGTACCCAGCCTTCAAGGATTTTGTGTACCTCACCTGAAGTCAGCTCCCTCTCACACCCTGAGGATTCTGGTGCTTTTACGGGCTGCTGGAGGAGTGAAAAATCTCTTTCCTGGCATATGGTGTCTTTATATGGGCTCGAAAGCTGGTGAACAAAACTACATAGTGAGGTTTTTTGATTGTAAATGGCTGATGAAGCTCTCCTGGGTCTCTAGGCCTTCTTCTCTGAATGTAAAATTTTAAAAAGGAAATATATGTTAAACCATTCTTCCTCCTTGTTAAGGTTATGGGATACTTTGCCAGCAGTTGGATGTGAGCTCACCTGCCCACCACAACTAAAGTGCCTGGACAGCATCTCCTGCAAACTCTTCAGCAGCATCTACATCCATCTGTTCATTCCATCACACTTCTGACACCTGAGCACTCGGGGGGTTTGCGCAAGCTGCAGGTCACACACACACTGCTCCTTCTTCCTGCAAGGATCCAGATGGATCCAAGAGGAATTATTGAACAGCAATAGGGATTATTGAACAGCTCCTTTAGCATCCTAAGGGGCCCCATCAGCACTGACACCACAGCATCTACCAACACAGTTCAGGAGCACTGAGTGTATCTGAAAAGACTCAACCAAGATTTCTTTTCCTGAGCAACCCAGAATTACCAACTCATCATTGTCTCTCTGATGTGAGAAGACACACACTGGGCTCCAGGCAGCCAGGCACTGCGCACGCTGGAAGAGGAGACATTCATAGTTTTAATTAGTACAAATGAGTTCATACCCTCAGTTAGTGAGCTGAGCCAGGCACATTTGGATTAGCCCAAGCCCAGGCTGAGAGAGTCACAACTCACCGTCCATCCTCAGGCAAAAGGAGCAGCTAAGTAAATAAATAATAATAACAGGTAACCCAAGCAGCTTTCCTAAACATGTTCCCAATTATTACTCCTGCACTAGTTTTAATCTGCAAGAAGATGAGTTGAGATTAACTTCTGTGCTTCTGTTAATTCTGCACAGCTCTTGGCAAGTCAGCAAAGTTGCCTCACAGCTGAGCAGATTTTGGAAAGAGCACAAAAATCCCAGACAACAGCACTGCTGGCTGAGTGAGGCACAGCACTGGCAAGGACACAAGGAGCTTTGTAGGATTGTACCAAACCTGCCTGACCAAAAATCCTCTGAGCCACTTTGAGGAGCATTTTGGGTCTGTTCCTGCAGGCAGTCACACACCTTTCAAGGGACAGAATCTGTGAAAGTCTTGGGTATCTGCATAAAGAAATTACAAGAGCACAAAAAAACCAAAACAAAATGGGTTGTTGCTTTAAATGGTCCCGTCGTCCGTCTCCCCCCCCCCCGCCCCCCTCCAGCGACTGGGATTGTTATTTTGGAACAGAAAACAGAAAGTTCAGTCTATACCTGCACAAACATGCCAAGCATAAGCAGGCAATCTCGAACAAGACATGTAAACAGCCCTGGTGTTGGCCAACTAAATCTCTGCACACCCACCTAACACAGCATAGGCCAATCTTCAGCTCTGAACTCTGAGCACTTTGGGAGATCAGGCCCTGTTTAAATTAGCATCAACAAAAGGATCAGCACAAGTGCCAAGTGTAAATACGCAGTTTTCTCTTTCTGTAGAGACTAAGCTTATTCTCCCCATCCCCCAGATTAAATTGTGAGTTCAGCTCCCAAATACCTCAGTTGAAAAAAGGGTATGTCAAAATTCACACTTTGTTGTTTTTTTTAATTGACCTAATTATTTGTGACATATAAAACCTGCTTTCATAGCACCTTAAATTAGGGAAAAGTTTTACCTGAGGACACAAACAGTTGCTTTCTTTAATTCTGCAGCATTTATAATACACAGACATAGAAAGAATGATGCAAGGACAATATTGCTCATATTGTCTGTTCATCTAGTGGGATACTTTGAAGTGATTAAAATTACCACAGTAGAATTTTTTTTCCTTTTTTTGTTAATACTACATATGAAATAAAATGTTCTTGGTACTAACAAAAGTTTTCATCATTTTCTGGGCCCCTGCAATTAGTAGATACAATATAAATATTGGCAGTCATCACACAGATGTTGGGATCCCTGAGGACCCTTGGCTCTTGCTGACAGCTGTGATGGCTAAGCCAGAGGATTTCCATGTGACAGGGGCCAGATGCACACATGTGGCTCTTGAGCTTGAAGTCATTGCCTACATGAGGTTTCACACAGACCCCTCATGAGACATCCTGGCACCCACAGCAGCCCCATCCATCCCTCCCAGACTGTGTCCCCTTTCCCGGGTTCCACAAACACCAACCAGCAGCTGTTTTTTTGCAGCAGCAACAGCAGTGCCCCTGGTGACAGCCCAGGACCACAACACAAGGAATTGGAAACACATCTTTGCCTTCCTGAAGCTCAGTTTGGTCCCTTCAGCTGTCAGTAAAAGTAAATGCTGAATGTTTTTAGAGTTAGCAGGCACAGAGTCCTACCTCACAGCATTTTCATCCCAGCTGTTGGGAAATCCACAGTGTTTTCTGGGGCATGCCTCAGGACAGAGGTGGACAGAAACCTGTATCTTTGCTTAGCATGGTATTTGGTCGTGGTAACATGGTTTTGTTAATACCATAATGCTGCAGTTTCACTGATAAACTAGAACAACTCTCTCAGGCACCAAAACAGCCCCAGCTTCTGTGCTGATTCTTTTCCTGCTCTCCCAAGAGCAGCAGATCTGGCACTACCCAAACTCCTACTGATTTCCTCCTCCAACACCTCCCAGTTCTCTGAGATCTTTAGACTCTTTTCCACTGGCAAACAGACATATGTGACACAAACCCCAGCTGCAGCTTCCCCCTGTGAGAACGGCCCAGCCATGGCTCCCAGAGCCAACCACCCCCTTTATCTCCCATCCCGTGCTGCCACATCTCCAGAACATCACCAGAAGAGACCAAGTGGTTTTAAGCCGCTTCTGATGAGGTTTTGGGTTTTGTCAGCTCTGCAAAGGAGAATTTCTCCACCCCAGGACAGGCAGCTTGCCTTCAGTAAGCCAAATGCAGCTATGATGGATGGGGTGGCACATATGGCCTCCAGCTGAGGAGGAAAAGATCTCCTGGGCAGGGACCTCTCTAAGCAGAAACCTGAGGTCCATCCTACCTCATCACTCAGGGTTCTTCCCAAGACAACGTATGGAGGAAGCCTGGATTTGGCCCAGCCTTTAAACAAAGTCTAAAGCATGTCTGTCTGCCCCTGGGACAAAAACTCAACCCTTATTACTGAGTTACAATTTATTTTCCAGTGTGGTGGTTTATCTGCCCTTCTCTTGAAAATTACCTCTTTCACCGCCTGAAATCTTCAACACACAGAAATCCTGGATCCCCCTTGATACCATGGACCCGTTCAGGGCTATTAGGCATTCAGAAGCTGTTAACATGTAGATTTTGGTGATAATTTGGTGAATGGAGTTGTCAAACAAATTGCCTTTATTATGGACCGATTAAATGCAATCAGGGAGAAGTGCCTTTTCCCTCCCCAACTCCAGCCCTCATCATCTCAAACAAACACACTGAGCCAATTAGCAGGGAGGTGGCAAAAGCAGCTTTCACTTGAAACCTGATATTCTTGGGGAAAAGAAAAACAAAGCAACCGACCACCAACACCAATAATTACAACAACAAAATCTTTCTGCTTTCAAAACCAAGATGGGCCTCCAGGGAGAGGTTCCAAAAGTTACCCACGGCTCACCTGCAGGGTGTGGATGGGAGTTATCAGTATTCATCTGGCTTGATGCCATATCAGCTCCCTTAAGTAAAGTGCTGCTCAATCCAGCTTGTGCCAAAATCTAATGCAAAGAACATAAACTTTAAAGTAAGCCCAAGGGGAGCAGCACTACCAGGGCTGGTTTTTCCTTCATCTGGGTTCTCCTGTGTCAGAAAAAGCATGAGATCCCAGCCGAGCTGTTTCCATGCCTAGAAACCTAGATTTTTGGCTTAGGTCCTTGTAGTGGATTCTCTGTGTCTGTGAATTCTTGAGTTCACAACCCTTTGTGCAGTAGTGGAGGGACCTGTCTCCATTAACATGAGACTTGTGGCAATCACATAGATCTGGTGCCACTACCCTCTGCCCAATGTGCCTGAAATCAGCTAATGAATGGGAAAATCCCTGAGGAGAACTGGAGCACAGCACGATAACAACATCAGTTTAATTCCTTGCAGGTATGCAGCTGGAAGTTAAATGGTCACCTTGGCAGCAGTGGGCAGAGCAGAATTCAACATGTGATTGCATGATTTAGCTTCAGAGACAGGAGCACCATGGCTGAACAGAGAGCACACAGGATATGAGCAATAGCTGTTGACTAAGCTTTCAATGCCTGCATTTAGAGTTAGCACCAAAGTCTACTTTTGGCACCATTTTCATTAACCTTGTCCCTCTAAGGAGCGAGGCCTGTGCACAGCACATGGATCACTGCCCCCCAGAGTCTGTGCAGAGGAGCTATGGCAGAGCTACCCCTGGCAAGGCAAGGACATTGCTTTGTCTTGGACTCTCACTAAAAATAGAAAAGGCCTAAAACAATGGTGAAGTTTTATCAAACAGCAAGAATTTTTGAGAATTCACTGCTGCTACTTAGATTAGGACTAGAGGTTTATGGTAAATGTACAGAGATTCAAAAGGTCAGACTCTTACCCCACACCTCATCACAGCTCTCAAGTATCACTCTGATCATAAGGGGTGAGTGACACATCAAGACAGCAGGTTCTAAGCCTTCAAACAGTCCTGAGCACAAGAACAGATCACAAAATGAGATTAAACCAAGAGCCCATTCTACAAGCAGCCACGGAAGAAAAAGTCCAGGTCTTCTTAAGAAGTGGCTGCAAAGTGCCTGATAACTCCACTCTCTCCTTCAGGATCTGCTTCCTAGCCCACACCCTGCTGCAAACATCAATGCAGAGAGAACTATTAAAGAAAACAACTTCAAAACTCTTCACATAGTTCAAATACTTCACTTATAAGGAATTTGAATTCTTACATCTCAGATTGCACCAGACCCCAGCAGGACATGCACTGCTCATGTTCACGTTGTGGTGTTTGAGCTGTTCAAACAGAGGGGATGGAGCCCCATTGTGACACTGTGGGCTCAGGGGTTAGAAATCCCCCCCAGCCCTGCCTGTGCTCTCCTATGACAGATTCAGTTCACAGCATCTCTGGGCATCTTCTCAGGATGTGCCTTGCCATGACCTGTATAAAAATGAAATCTTCCTGCAGCTGAGAGACACATACCTTGAAGACCCAGCCAGTGGGAGAGGACTGGGAGCAGTGGGATGTGGTTGGGTGTAAAGTTCTTGGTGAGTCATTTATCCAGCCCTACTGCAGAGCTGCAGCATGAGAGTCAGGTTAGTGCTGCTGACTTATGATCTGCTTAGAGCTCAAGTCTAGTTGTCCCTTAGCTTTCTTTCCAAGGTTTGATCCATGCACTCTGGCCCACCAGCACATGGCCATGACCTATTACAAACAGCAGCACCTCCCTGGTAATGTTGAGTCGAACCAAGCTGAGAAGCCAGAGAGGATTTGCTGCTAAACAAGGTGTACAGGACTGAGTTTTAAAGCTTCATTCTTCCCCAAAGAGCACCAGCTGCTGTCTCTGGACAGTACTGCTATTCATTTGCAAGCTGGAAGAGTCGTTACATCCCAAAGAGTTTGTCATCTCCCTGCAGCACCAGCTGCTGCAGAAACCTCTGTGGGGTCACAGCAAGCCTTACATTCCTCAGCAGTAATACCCAGTGCAAATCCACTCATCTCCCCGGGGTACAGACAATTTATGTTTTGGATGCACACCTCTAGGTGGGATGGCTTACAATAAAGCTATAAGGCTTCCCAAAGATATTCACCTGCTCAATTCCAGCCATGCCAGAGAAGAATTCAGAACACACTGAAGTACAGAAAAGTGTCTTACAGGCCAGAAATAATTACAGTCAAACAATGTTGGAAGGCTGCCCCCCTTCCATTCCTTATGCCAGCTGACAATTCACACACAGGTGTAACAGTAACAAGCAAGATGCTCCATCAGGTAGGAAGAGTCACCTGGGCTGCTGCTCCTTCAGAGAGGCACATGGTGCACACTCTCAGGCATTGGAAGGAGGTGAATGGGTTCTCTGCAACGTGCTGGGAAAGCATAATGGGATTTGGGAAATTCTGTACCATTTCCTACCCCCTTTCATCTGTGATTACTCAGCTCCTAAGCTTACAAAACTGTATCTGAGCTGCTACACACTGGGTACAGCCCTTTCCTGCAGCAAATCATGTTTCCTGTCCTGCAAGGTACAGTCAGTCCAACAAGACCGGGGACATTCGCCAAGCCTGCTATCAGAAAGCATAGGTTGGACCTGGCAGAAGGTTTCAACTGTTATAGAAACTCTTGGGAGGTTGTGCTGTTGGTGTTACAGACCCTGCTCCAGAGTACAGCCTTGCCACACACATACACAGGGATTTAAGTCACCCCTCTTCTCCCAAAGCATGACAGTGCAGTTGGAGGTTACAGAAAACATTATTTTGTTATCAGCAACCTTCTTATCCATTTTTTAAAAGAACAGCATGTGCTCCCCCTGCCAGCACCACTGAACCCTATCGAATTTCCTTCCACTGTTCCAGCTATGTTGTACAAACACAATGTAAAGCATCTTTGCCCTGGAACACCTGTACACATTTTAACGCTTGGCAATTTGGCCTGGCTGAGAAAACTTTATCTACATTTCAGAAAGACAACTCCTTTCCCCATTGCAGCTTTTTCTCCTGTCATGCCTACTCCATGCACCCCTTCTGCATCAACTTGCTTGCAAGCAGGAGCACAGAGAAAGCTCAGTGCCAAGAAAAGGATAAAAGCACACTAGAAACAGAGAAATGCCTTAGTCCTTTCCATTCAGGGGCAGATCTGCCTTGAATGGGAGCCCCCAGGACTGATCTGCCCCCAAAAGAGACTGAATCACAGGCAAGCCAGCCCCCTTCAATTCACATTAAGACTTCAAGCTACTGTATATATTCTTTCTCCCCACCTCCACCGCAAGCTCCTCCTTCCTCACACAAATTTCTCACAGTACACGACACATGCACTCCCAGGCAGTGAGCAGCAGTGCTGGGATGTGTTGAAATCCAAGTCCAGTGAGGTTCAACCCTTGCAAATGACACTTTTTCATCAGCAAACTATAACTGGCAGCTCTTATCCAGTACAAGAGTTTTGCAAAACACCCCTAAAGAGTATGCCAGACTAGTTCTTCACACCAAGACCCAAAATTAGAACCAGTATCCTAAAAGAAAAGTATCCCTCACCGGGCACTGCCGAGCAAACTGATCAACCCTGTTGAAGTTGCAAAATGAGATCTGTTATGTTTTCTCAGATCCACATGCACATCCACAAAGAACAGAAGCAAAAACATTAATTTTAAAGCGACTAATGCAGATGTAGAGTTATAAAACTTATATGGGACTCCAGACTTTAAAAGTGCTGGGTATTTGCCTGCTGTGTATGACTCAAAACAAGCACTATCAACATTTTTAGATTTGGAAAATATTAAGAAATGAGACACTTTTCCTCCCAGCTTAAGAAAACACAGAATATAATTCATTCTGTGCATGCAACACCTCCTTTATCTCAGCTCAGGGGGCTTTTGCAACAATCGGGAGTTGCATGTTAAGAGGAGGGAATCTGGCCCACTATAAAATAATTTAGGCTTGCTGTGTTAGCTTTAATTTACATCCTAAACCTTCCCAGTCTCCTAATCCACCTCTTTTCACTCCTATGAGAAACGGACCACAAAACCCGCTAAAAACTTGCACAAGTTAATGTCATTCCTGCTACATGCTTACAGAAGTTAACACTATTCTTTTTCTTGTTTCCAAAGTTAGTCAAACTCTTTTGAAATAGTTTTGCTAATTATTGAGAAGGGCTTTTAAGAAACTCAAAATCCTCTTACAGAGAAACTTTTCATCTTCGGCTTATTTTTAAAAGATTAAAACTGCTCCCCACATAACTATCCCAGATCTGCTCACATCCACTTTCCCCGAGCTGCTCCTGAGCACGGGAGTAAGAGCCCCCCTGCACGATCAGCACACGAAAGGATCGCCGCTTCTCCCTACCTGAGAAGTCTGCAGAAGTCTTGGCAAAGTTGCCGAAAGCTGTCAAGCACACGAGTCCTAGGAGGAAGGTGGAGGTGGGAAACACATCTGGGCAGCACATCCTTGGGTGTCCTCACGGCTTGTTTTCTTGCAGAGGAAAGGAAAGTGATTTCTGCCCCAGCCCAGCACTCCTCATTGCCCGGAGAACAGCGTTAGTCCCATCGCTTGGGAGGCTCGCAGCCAGCGGGGGAAGGAAAAGCACTCGGCACACACACACACACACACACACACACACACACATCCCTGGGAGTGAATGAATCCCGGCTGACGAATGAGGCAGACCTACCTGAGCCTTGGCGGAGTTCCCAGGGTCCTAAAAGCCACCCCTTTGCCCAAATTTGCTGCAGGCTGTTTGTGTTTGCTGTCCAGCTGTGGCACTGAGAGCTGCTGGGGGGCAGTCAGGGAAAGGGGTGCCCTGCGGGCTGGGTTGGAGGAGCCTGGCTGTTGTTGGGTTAGATATGCAGGGCTCTTGTCTCTCTGGTGCAGACAGACAGAAGGATGAGCAGAGTTTTCAAAGCAGCCCAAAACAAAGCACCTGAGTTCACACAGATTTTTGGTATGACGGGTTATTTGTAGCTGCTGCTGAAATCAGTGAGAGGAGCGGTGTCCTGCCAGACTGGTGACAGGACAGCTCTGTGTCCCCTGTTGAGAGTGATCCTACAGTGGAGGACACTTTGCATGGGCCCAGGGATCAAAGCCTCCTGGATCTAATTGCAGGACTGGCACTGGTATCAGCCACATATCCAAAATCCTCTTTTCTATTGACAGCAGAAAGCCATGCCAGGCTCTCTCTACCCCACTGGATCCCTCTATCAAACTCAACAGAGAGTTTTTCAGCAAATCCAAACCTGTGGTTTTCACAGAATCATGGAATGGGTTGGGTTGAAGGGACTTTATAGATCACCTAACTCCAGCCTCCCTGTCATGGGCAGGGACACCTTCCACTAGACCAGGCTGCTCCAAGCCCCAGCTTGGCCTTGGGGACCATAAGTTCTGGCTCCTTCCATAGCAACTACTTTAACCTCCAACTAGCATGGCCCTAGATGCCAAATTAGCTCTGCTCACCTTGCAGAGTTAAAGAAAGGCTCCAGCTCACCTGGAAGCACATCCAGTATTTGATCCTGCCTAATTTTCATCCATATCCTAGCAGCATCAAGCCAGTCATGTAAACAAAAGAGCTGAGCATTGGGGACACAGATAGATGGGTGGACTCTGTTTTCTCTGGCTACAGGAAGGAGGTCCTGGGCTTTGATCACCAGCCTTAGCTGCAGCTCAGGCATATCTGTGCATGTAAATATCCCAGATATCCAGGCTAGGGCAGAAGCTGAGTGTTGGTGTAGAGAGAGGAGGATGTATGTATATCACAGGCAAAGCCAACACCAGACATTTAGCAGCCTGTGAATCCATGTATCCAAACCTAGAGAGCACCACTGTGGGGGGTCTGCCAAGGGGAAATGGGGCCTGGCTCACACACAGCTGTGGAACAAAGCTGCAGCTCCTATCCAGCAAAAAATAACCTCAGTGGAAACATCCAAGTAAAACCACAAGTGGTTTTTACTCCTCTGTCCTGTTCATCCACATGGAATTAAGTGAAACTCTCCGAAAACATTGATCTTAGAGCTAAAAACAAGTGTAAGAAACTTCAGTCCAAAAAGTTTCAGGGTTTTTTCAGAATTGAGTGAACTTGTCTCTTATTCTGAAGTTTCTGACAATGTTTCAGCTGCTCTCTGATGAATATCAGACTGGCTCCCTGATTGTACGTGGAAGACATTTTCAAGAGTGCTGCCATGAATACTAGAGTAATTTTTTCCACCAGAAGTCTGTCCTGGGATGTTCTGTGTGCTAGAAGCAGACCCCAAGGGGAGCTATAAGTCACATGGCCCTGTTTGCCTTCTGCCCATACAGCCACTTGCTCCGGTTCCAACCAGTCACACAGAGGATGAGAGCAATGTGGAGTTTGAGCTCCAGTCCTGTCCATGACCTCAGGAGCAAGAGGCTGTTCTGGCCTGATTTGCCCTAAGCACCCCCTTCCCACAACAGCTCTTCACACACTGAGGGTCTCCTCAAGGGCAGTGGTGACTCTGGATTAACCTGGCAGCACAGATACAGCCTGAGGTCCAACAGGTTTTGCACAATCCAGCCCCAGTCCCTTCTCTCTGCAGACAATTCTGCTACCTTACTTTTTTTTGTAGAGGGCTGCTTAAGCAAGATCAAAAAACTAGGAACTTTTACAGGCTGCCTTGCTCTTTATTTCACCTGATACTTTAGTCCCACCTGCCAGACCTCTCTGACCCATATTTTTTCCAGGGTTGACCTAAGTTTTAAAGGGAAAATACCAGGAGATTTGACTCCTGGCATCTATGTATAATTCTTGTCTCATCTAGTTCTGCTGCCCTTGCCAAGAGGAAGATTCACCACTGCTGCCTTATACCCATTTCCAGATTATCAGTCAAAGCTCCTTATCAGCAGGACAAAGAAACAACAGGACCCCTGGAAATTTATCAGCCTCTGGAAAAGGGAAGCACTATTTGCTGAAAAGAGCCCACCCTGTTAGCAGGTGTTGATTTTACTGATTAAAGGTTAATTAGGTTTGGCTGACTCAGTATATGGGGAAGAAAAAAAACTTCTGGTGACAAAGGGTTTAAGGCTAAACATGGGCAGCGTGCTTGAACAGCCCTTTAGGTTATTGTGAATAAAGTCAAGCCAAAGGGGAGGAAGTTTACATCAGTGTCCTGTCCTCTGAGGGTAGTGTTTTTAAGTAAGTCTGTAAAGATGCCTTCCAAAAGGAAAGAAGAAAGCAACTCTTGCCAAAAAGAAAAAGAAAAAAATAAAAGAAAAATTTGCCTTTGAGAAACAGACAATTCAGTTAAAGCCCATCTCCATAATGCCCCTATTCCCTGGGGCATGTGGGAACATCAGCTGTGTGTTTGGAAGGCAAAGAGGCCACCTGTCCCAACGAGCCACAGACAAAGGATGTGTGTCATTGGCAGTCTCATGGGGTAAACATGAATCAAGGCAACACCAAAATGGAACTTTACTTTTAGGAGTAACAGCCCTTGAAATCCATCCATGCTTTCAAATACATCTCTGGGGATAGATAATAACACATATAATGATGCACATTCTCTTGGATCCCTTGTCCCTGAAGCCACCCAGAAGTGGGAATAGGCCAGTACTGATGCAATCCAGCATTAGCTTAGCTTGGAGAAGCTAATTTGCTCTTTTTCCCTCCACAGATTAACTGTGGAGAAGTCTCACTAAGTCTAAGATGTTTAACAACTGTACCTCAGTTCTCCTTTTTGACTATGTTACTTAAGTGCATTTTTCTCTCCTCCCATTCTCCTATCTTACAGATCCTTTCCTTCTCCTGCTGCACATAAAACTGAAATATCTGAAAAATGCATGCAAATTCCCAAAGTGAGTTAAGTACAACTGCAACTGGGGAAACTGAGGCAGTGAGAAAGGAAGTAATTAGTCATTCAATTCTCCAACCCAAACATTACCCCATTCATATATTGTAATCAGGAATGGACCCAGTTAGGATGAGTCCCAGTTTAATGCTGTATGTGCTGATCTTGCTTCCTTCCAGAGCTGATTTTTGGTAATGCTGTCCTTTTTTTTCACTTACTGTGCACCATTAACCTCTTCCTTGCTGATTAAACCATCAACAGCCAAAGGCTGGTCAGTAGAGAGCTGGACCAGGAATAGCTCCCAGCTAGAGAACCAGATGTGTTTGTTTACACAGTCACAAGCAGACTCATTAGTACAATTTTTCTAAGTCTAGTCTTTTTTCTAACCCTAGTAACATTGCTCACTTCTTACTGCTTTTTCCATAAGGTCTCAAAGCACTCTGTAAAAGGCTCTGTTGCATTCTGCCACTTCACACATGGTCGAAGAACAATCGTGTTCGAGGTCACTACTTTTTCAGTGTCAGCCAGGGGAAACCGACAGAGATAAGAAAATATTAAATACTTTTTAAGTCCAGCCAGAGCTCTTTCCACTTGGCCACATTCCTTCTGAATGAATGTAAATTAATAACAAAGTATATGTGCATCTATACCTTCAGAAATATATGAAAACTGGGTGGTCAAAGCTTCAATACAAAATAGCAAAGCTTCCCAGCAGAATACAGCTCTTTGTTTCTTTTTTTTCTTAATCTTTCCCCTCAGAGTGTCTTATGGAAACAGATGGGGTTACTCATGGAAGTAAGCACTGTTTGCTTTCATCAGTTTGAAGGCAGGGGACTTCACATAAAGCACTTCTGCAATACAACGCCAAGTATCTCACAAGTAAAATCCTCCTCTCTCTCCATATTCAATGCTAAACAACAGCTGTGCAGAATACTCAAACTGAAAAGTATTTGAAGTTTTCACATTTTGTGTCTCTCAATCACTTCAGTTTACAAAACGAACATAAAACCTGAAGGACTTCGCTCCATACTGGGACAGGTTTCAAGTGGGGGTAGTGCTTCAACCAAATTATATGTAGAGCAAAAGGCCCAAGTGATGCGCTTATCCCACTGAAACACTGGGAAACACTGAACAAAGTGGTGCACAATCCTTCAATGCATGAAAATATCAAAAGTAAAATATTTGGAGACTACAAAGTGATCCACAAAAAAGCTGAAAACTTTCTCCTCACGTCTCACCAAGTAATGGATATTGAAATCCCTCTCAGCTGGCATTATCTTTATTATAATGATTCCACATTCTGTGTTAGAGAATGCTGTGGAGTCTGATGATCTATCTGGGATTAGCATATACAGTTGAATAATTTAGCTCGTGCCTTGTGCACAGGATATTGGGTTCATCACTGTACCAGGACTACAGGAATTTGGAGTCATGTTCCTCTTTGTACTGCACCACAAGTCACATAAGGGTTTAAAGAGACAAAGATGTCAAGGACCAAAGTTCCTCAGCTTTGAATTGGGTCCTTCCTTTTCCCTGTTTTTCGTCTGTCCTGCCTGTTTGGATTTGCTCCCTGAGATTCGTTGCTAGGTTGGCATGTAGCACCAGCTAAAACCCTGAAGTTCACTGAGACCTTCAGGACATGCACTGTGTTCTGATATTTGTAAAGTGAAACTGTTCCCCACTTGACCTGATTCATAAGTCCTAACAGCTTTTCTGGGCAGATTTTTCCATTAATTTCCATTAATTGGATGATGGTGGGTACTGGCTTCACCAATCTTTCCATTAGTATATTCAGTAGCTCTCTGGGATTGCTTCTTAGGTGAGAGGCTAAATTTGACACCTGAAGATATCTATCTCTGACCTCGCTGGTCTTGGCTTTGAAGAGCAGAGACATCCCAGCTGGTTCAATGTGAGCAGCAGTTTGTGTTTTTCATATCATCTCACCTATGATAATCAAGGGAGAATTGTCTCAATCCTGCTGCTATGTAGGCATGAGTCACTTCAGGTTACAGATCCCTTTAATCTGGATCTTCACTATGTTCTTCCCTTTTGTTTTTCCTGTGTTATTACCAACCCTCACAGATAATTTACATTGTCCTGAATTTCCACATGAAACAGAATTCTTTCTCATATTAACTTGTCTAGAAATTCTCTGCCTGTTCTGGGGGAATAACATGCTGTGATGTTATTTGATAAAAAATAGGAATCATCTCAACATTCATCCTTAAAATGATACCATGGGCATCATTACCTCTACATTCCACTCTGAGGGCACGCAAGGGCAGTAGCTGTTGGGGAAGACGAAATAGGAAAGCCTTATAGATATGATTACCTTGCAAAAGATGCTGGAAATATGGAAAGTATAATTGAAATTGAGATGAAGACAAGGTTTGAGTTAAAGAGTAACTAAGAAACAATGGTAGAGCTGGCTGAAGGTAATCCTCCTTCTTGATAGAACAATACCCTCTGCCTAGGCAGGCCCAAAGGTCAGAACAAACCATACCTACGGTAGGAGATTCCCAAAAGCAGTTTTTTTAAGGTTTAAAATATAACCTCATATGGTAATCTAATGATTCTTATAGGTTGCATGCAAATATTGTAGAGTTTGTAGCTTGTTTCAGATTGGTTAAAGAGAATTAGAATATTCAACAGAGAAGATGATTTATTGTACTGTAAACGGCAAACCACTCTCTTTTTGCTCTCGCCTTTTGCCTCTTTCTCTCTCTTTCTCTGGCGTGCTTTGAGCTGCGTCTTGCAGCCCAGCAAGCCTCTCACACCCACGCTCTTTCACAATAAACTCCCATGCTTTAAACCCATCTTTAGAGATCTCTCGCTTCTATTTTACCCCTATAACCAAATTCCACAGAGTTATATCCTACAAGTAGCATTTAGGAAAACAGAAAGTTCCTTCAGCATTCCCCCACATCCTTCTGTCCCTCGTGGGCCCACATCCTCTACACACAGCCCATCTTTACAGAAACTAGGTATAACTTATACTGGAAAAGCATTTTTGTTGCCAGAGACCTTTCCCACAAAAGAGATTGTTTCCAAGCATTGTCATAAAGCTTCTTCATAAAATCCCCCTCTCTATTAATAGGCTGAACCACATAAGGGTCTGGACACAGGCACTGCCACTCACATTTTGGACTAGTCCTTGGTTCACTTTTGATCCAGGCCACTTGGGATCCAGAACATTTCTGAGCATGGCTTGAAAGCTGGCAGGAACTTTGGCCATTCACAACAGGCAGAAGGGAATTCTGATTTGGAATTTGAGAGCACAAACTCAACCGGAAGATGTGTTCTAAGAGATCCAACAGTATTTCAGGAGTTTTTTAATATCCATGGTGAAGTCAGAGTGGCATGGGCTGAGAAATGAAAAAATAACCCCAGACCCGTGGCAGATTGTCTGCCAGTGCTACAGCATCTTCTCCATCCTGTTACCCTGGCAAGCCTGCCTAGAGCTGCCCAGGAATGATAGTGCATCCTGCTACAGCCCAGGCTGCTACGTGTCTGTGTTCCCACCCATTTACAGCCATCAGTAGGACAGACCATTCCTCCAAGAGCATTCATCATAGACTGTGCTTTTGTTTGATCTGGAGAAGTCAATGAAAAAACCTTATTGGCTTCCCTGTTTCCAACATAACTCAGTGAGATCAGCTTTCACCCCAGACTTATCATTGCCTTGGAGCACAGGGTATTTCCCTTGGTTTTGTACAGACAGCAAATTACACAAAAAACCTCTGGCTCACAGATCACAAACTGGTAAAAAATCAAAGCGAATCAGAGGAAATGCTTTTCTGCTGAATGGGGAAAATTAATCCCAAGTGTAATTTCACTGGCATCAGTGCAAATTCAACAATGGACTACATCTACCATTTGCAAGAAGAACAGGTTTGTGTTCTCCTTTCACATGTGCTTAAACATACATTATCCTTTCCTCTTTTAAATCTTTTCCATTTGAGAGGGCTGTTTTGTGCTTTCCCATGCATTTTAGCACTCAGGCCAATAATATCACCAGGTATTTTTTTCACAGTGGTCCCAAGAGACTATCCAGTGACAAAGTCCAGGTGTGTAGGGCAGTGCAGACAGCACTGGACTATGTCATCTGAAACAGCCCAAGGAACTTACAATCGCATTGAAGCCCAAGACAGTCAAATCTCTGCACTCTATAGCCACAACGCTATCATTAGGGAACACTATCATTAGGGAAGTTTACTTGCTTCTAGGGCAAGAGATGCTTCCCTCTGAAGAAAGTTCATACTGAAATTTGTCTCCAGTCATTGTCTCTGGGCACCTGGTTCATACATCACTGATACATAATGCAGTAATGCTACTACAAAGGATGCACAGAGAGGAAGGAAACTTTACAGGTTTTTACAGTTTTTTTTTGCAAGAGATTTGCAAATGTCAGAGTTCCCAGACTGGGCAGTGCCTGGACTGACAGCAGTGTTATGTGCAGAGCTGTGTGTGTAAGGGCCTAGCTTAGTGGTTGTGTGCATCCAGGGACTACACAAAACTAGTATATAAAACAGCTTTACTAACACAAATAACTTGCCTCAGAAACTCCTCAGCAGAGGTTCAAAGAGACTAGAGTCCACTTAGATTCCAACACCTTTTCCATTTTTGCTGAAATATCCTCTTGTGAAGACTGACAAGCCAGAGTCACCTCCCCAGCCTTTCCCTGCCCACACTTTGGTGCCTGTGTTCTGCCTTGTCCTGCACTTATCCCCTGGGTGCTATTTCTGCACAGCCCTTCCCTGGTTCTCAATCTCAGGTGTTGTTGTCCATGGAGAATCTTTTACATTTATTACTACACTGTTGGTAATTTCTTGCTTCACTTGCTAACCCCATCTTGAACATGCATAACTACCAAATTCCCTTCTCCTTTCCCACAGTGAAAGGTAAAAGGAGGTTTTTTTCAGTTCACTGAACCTATCATGACACAGCACACCAGTTCATCTCCACCTAATGCTCCTCTGTAAAATGTATCTTCTGACAGTAGAGGAAAAGCAGATTTGTCCATTAAAAGGAGACTGATTTGAGTCAGTTTAGTTCTCACCCCAAGAATATTGCCACAAATGCTGGTGGGAATAACTATGATAGCTGAAAACTTCTTCAGCAGGTTTAGGAAGCCAGTGACCAAAGCTGCTGCTGCTTCTGTGGTAGAAGAGGCAGAGACACAAAGCTTGTAAAGCCCAGTTCTCCGGTGAAAGCCCTGCTGTGAGTCCAGAGGGAACCAAAGTGAGACGTAAGACAAAGTAGCAGTTTCTGTCTCCCACCCATCTTCACACAACAGTACTGCACACAGCTGAACCACTGCAGTGAAAAATAATGTTAGAATTTCTAAAGGAGTCCTGCAAAACAAAGGATATTGGATGATATTTTCTCTTCAAGTTAGTCACTAGTCACACAACAATGAAGAGCAGAAGTTGATAGGTTTTAATAAAAATAATGAGAAGCCGTGACTTTGAGCAATTTGATCATAAATTTTTTACTTGCTTTTCCTCCAGTATGGAGGCTGAGATAGTGGGTGTAATTTACTATGACAAACCACCAGCATTAATGCATTAATCAAGAAAAACAAATGACCCCCCTTGAAATCTCCTGCCCACCTAGAGAGAGTAATGGGGTTATAAATGGAGAAAAAACAAATATTGACTCTATGAAATGTAAAGGTACCTGGGAGTTCACCCATCAGTCTTTAGATTACACTTGCCTTTCAAGATGAATGAGATTTCTTTTTTAATCCATTTCAATTGGGGCTTTTTTTAGCATCTCAGGAAAAAGGAGGGGAACATCAGTGATCTCTTTAGGTTCTCAAGCTGTTCCAGACCATTTCTGAAGGACAGTACCTCCAATTCCTGGAATGAGGTAGATGCTCTCAACCCAAGACATGTCTTCCAGTTTGAGATAAGTACTGAGCTGCCTGGACTAGTCAATGAGTTTAATGGTGTTTCTGGGGCAGCTTTCTGTGAAATGGCTCCAGAACTGAGCCTCTATCACTCAGACTACAGCAGCTCAGAGGCAAAGACTCCCCTTGGCATCTGGACCCATACAGGACTCAAGAAGACCAAAGAATTTACTGCCTAAGAGAAAATGACATAATTTACTGAACTTAATCTCACTTTGTCACACACTCTTTATAACTCTTCAAACTCATAACGTCTCACTCATTTAACCTATAAAGCAATTTTATAGTTGTCTTCTACACAGATTATTGGATTAATTTCAACATTGGCTTCCATATTAGATACAATTCCTCTTTGAAATTTTTTACTGAACCATAAAATTAGGAGAATCAAGTGTTTCATAAATTCTGAGATCAGCTAGTGTTGCTGTCCCTTTCATAACCTGTGAGGGTGCCACACATGTCAGAGGGATCTGAATTCTGAGTAGGGACATAATCAAGAGCAAAAGACTCAAGAAAAACTACAAAGCCAGTCACAGGTCAAATTTCCAATGATCTGAAAACATCACAGATTCCAAGAGGAATTTGAAGACACTTCTAATTCAACACAGAGCCAGTATCTACTGAGGCAAAGCTGCCAACAGAGCAGTTCACATTTCATATATCCCCTGCACCCTGTCAGAAAACATTAGTGCATGGGTTTTTTCTTCTCCCACGAAGGTTATACAATAACAATTAACCCTCCAGGGCTGGAATGTAACAAAGGGAAAAGGAAATGGAAGAACATAGGTGTGCATGAACAGGGTGATGTGCCGTGGAAGCCGTGCCCACTGCAGAGGCCCTCTGGAAGCCTCGGGCTCAGAGGAGCAGGTGTGACCACTCTCCCAGCACAGAGGGGACAACAAGCACTGGCCTGGCAGGGTTAACTGTGTGTGGCTCCAGCAGGATGCACGCTCCAAAACAACCGAGGCCCGCGGCTGTTCTGACAGAACAAGCAAAGGTTTTCCGGTCCGTCGCTTTCCTGAGCTCAGTGCTGGGATGCTTGTCTGAAGAACAGCTCTCCCTCTCCTCTTTGCTTGCTCTACAGTAAGGTAAAAAATGTGATTGTGGATGCTTGATGGCCACCTTAACGAACAGCTGCTCTATCCAGAAGTGTTCTGGCATCTGAGGTCATTTTAAGCAACATTTTGGGATTTCTCTGATTATTTTCAGGTCAGATCACCTTAAATTAACCAACAACTCATGTCTCATTAAAGGGAAGCTTCCAGAAAGACTAGAACTGACATCAGATTGTTTAAAGATCCACTATACTCAAACCTTTCCAGAGTAGTTTATAGAGCTGCTTTGGTAACTGAGATAAACAGGACACACAGGAAGCCAGGCATAGCCTTGTGTCTCTGCTGACACAGGTTTGCAAGAGAGCCTGAAGCACTCAGATACCTCTGGACAGTCTGAAAGGAGCTATGACTGCTCCACCAGCCACTGCCAGGGCTACAGCAGCTATGAATGACTTGGCAGGTGATTTTAACAGGGCACAATTTAGCTAGAAGGTAAGGTGGAAAGGCCCTCCATGAGCCAGTCCCCATCTGGGGACATCCAGCTGCCTCTTCTCAAGCCTGAATGGACAACAATCCAGATCTGCAGGGCTGCTTTGCCCCTTGTAAATATCTCTTTCTGTCTGGAGACACAGTAATAATAACAGCAGGTGTTACCACTTTTTGCTGTTTCCTATAAAGAGACATCCATGTTCCCTTGGGTAACATGAAAATTCACTCCCTTCTTCACACCCTCTGACAGGTCACTGACAGCTGTGTTGGGGCTGCTGCAACGTGACTTCAGGTGTTCAGAAGAAATCCCTGGGATTTCAGACTGCAATTTCAGACTGTTTTGGAAGGTGATACTGACATCCCCAATCCTGGTGATGCTGAGACTGAAGCACTGCGTTCCTGGGGACATGAGTGGGGCACATCCAGACAGGATGTGTTAAATGCAGGCAGGTCAGCTCAGGCCAGTACAATCTGCTGGGCATCTCTACACCAGAAATGTCTTCCCCTTCCTTACCTTCCAAATGCAGCACATGGTCAGAGAAGGTCTGTTCTTCAGGCATTGTTACAACTAAGCTGAGTTAAAGCACAGAAATCAGAAAATTAATGTCTCAGAGGGACAAAGAATGTGGGGAGCAAAACACAAGGTCTCATTCCTCCTTAAACATTGACCTTTTTTCCTCTAATGAGCAGGACCATCATTCAGTGAAATCTTTAGGAAGGAACTGTGAAGAGGGAACAGTTGTACTGCTGACCTGGGAGAGAATCTGTTGACTTTATTGATACATCTGCAAGGACACATCAAAGGAGAAAGACACTGAAAAGCTGATGGCAAAAGAGATTTGGGTTTGAAATAGGCTGGCAGTGGCAGTGTGTCCAGCTGGATAACTGAGGGTATTTAGGGTGACTGAGCACTACTGAACTGCTGTGTTCAGTTTTGAAACAAACACCTCAAGAAGGGTGTTGAAATAAGGGAGGAGACTTCAAAGGCTCTAACATGAAAGATAACATTTAATGGAAGATCTTGGCCACATCCTACTTCCATAGAAGAGAAGCGATCAGGCCAAGCACTTTCTATCCCTCTGGGTTTTCTTCCCAAACAACCTCAGATGAGGGTGGTTAGGAGCCATAAGTGAGCTTCCCCAGGACCGGACAGGAGGTATTGGAAATATGTTCAACTCAATAAGAATTAATTCAGAGAAGTCTGTTTAATCACAGAATAAGCTGAGTTGGAAGGGACCCTCAAGGATCATCAAGTCTGCCATGTGCCTGAGAGCATTGTCCAAACACTTGCTGAACTCTGTCAGGCTGGTGCTGTGCCCACGCCCTGGGGATCCTGTTTCAGTGCCTAATCACCCTCTGAGTGAAGAACCTTTTTCTAATGTCCAACCTAAACATCCCCTGACACAGCTTCAGGCCATTCCCTTGGGTCCTGTCACTGGTCATCACAGAGAAGAGATCATTCTCTGCCTCTCCTCTCTCCTCACCAGGAGTTTGTAACTGCAATGAAGTCTCCCCTGAGTCTCCTCCAGGCTGCACAAGCCAAGTGCTCTCAGCCACTCCTCAATGGCTTCCCCCCAAGGCCCTTCATCATCTTTGTTGCCCTCCTTTTTTATATCACCTGAGAGCAGTGATGCCTTGTATTTATGAACCTCACCCTACTCCCGTGACTGTAAAATTATCCACATTTTCATGTTATATAGGCAAGAAAAGTAAGGAGGCAGCCCTTCTCCTACTCTGACTGATGTGACAGAATGAGGAAACTCAAGGTGACTGTCTTGCCCCTGT